>OY998184.1:19219812-19819812 GCA_963921935.1 Galeruca laticollis
CTGAAGTGATTACTGGAGGAAAAACGATAGTCCTACGAGGTTTAGTAAAGGAGACCTTAGAAGAAGACGTAATAGAGGCGATACAAATAGAAATGAACTCACGTGGTGAAGAACTTAATCGCATAAAAGTTACAGTTCTAGAAAAGGCCAATAAACAAGGAGAAGTAACTGCGTTTATTTCAACTAAGCATGATATAGCCAATAAGCTGGTATCCAAGCGTGAACTCAAGATTGCTTGGAATGCGTGTGAAATCGAAGAGCTATTTACACCAGTAAGATGCTCCCGGTGTCAGAAATACGGTCACTACGCTGCTGGCTGTAATGCCGAAAATGAATTGGTGGGAAAATGCACGGAAGAAGGACATACTGTAAAACAGTGTAAAGAAAAGCCGAGGTGTTATGAATGTGAGAAAATTGGACATCGGGGGCTTGCAATATGTCGTGTCCCATCTACAGAAAGCTGGTCGTGAGATGGAGAAGAGAAAAAGGAAAAAAACATCTGCAACATAATGGTGATTAGGGTACTCCAAAGTAATCTTGGACGATGTAGAGCTGCCATGGATTTGCTATATAGGAACGGCGAAAAGAGAGAAATCGACATAGCCATTATATCAGAGTCAAACAAAAAACATGTAAAAAATAACTGGTATAATGACCAACAATTAGATGCGAGCATACGGATCTTCAATAAAGATAAAATAGAAGTAATAAACTGGGATGGTAAAGCTAAAGGATATGTCTGGATAGATTTGGAAAACATAGTAATCTACTCATGCTATATATCACCAAATATTACTATAGAAATGTTTGAAGAATACATCAGACAGCTAAGTAATGCTCTAAGAGGCCATCGAAAACCATTACTCATAGCTGGGGATTTTACCGCAAAAAGCCCAGCATGGGGGGGTAATACAATAGACAACAGAGTACAAATTCTGCTGGAGCTAATCGATGAACATGCCCTCGTTGTCCATCGAAAACCATTACTTATAGCTGGGGATTTTAACGCAAAAAGCCCAGCATGGGGGGGTAATACAATAGACAACAGAGGACAAATTCTGCTGAAGCTAATCGATGAACATGCCCTCGTTGTCCATCGAAAAACATTACTTATAGCTGGGGATTTTAACGCAAAAAGCCCAGCATGGGGGGGTAATACAATAGACAACAAAGGACAAATTCTGCTGGAGCTAATCGATGAACATGCCCTCGTTGTCCAAAATATAGGCGAGACTCCTACATTTGTCAGAGGAGAAAGTAGATCTTATCTAGACATAACTTTGACCTCAGAGAAAATATCCGATGATATAATCAGCTGGGAGGTATCAGATAACGAAAACCTCAGCCTGCACCAGAATATCCTATATACAATAAACAACGGGTTTAATGATAACGTCTCAACAATGACAGGAAAGAAAGGTTGGATCTTCTGTAAACAACAAACACCGCATTTTTTTAAAGAATTCGAGGTAAAACTTAACAAAATGGACCAAAATATTGAAGCTGAACAAGTAATAGTTGCGATTAAGAAAGCAACTAACTGTACTCATAGAAAGTACGGAAGGAAGCTTAAGAGAAACTCAGTGTACTGGTGGAATGACAACATAAAGGATATCCAAAAAAGTCCTCACATTGCGAAGAGGAAACTAACAAGAGCCAACAAAAATCGACACATGAGTGAAACAGAAAAAAATCTATTAACAGAGGACTATAAGAAAAAACGTACCATACTAAATAAAGCCATAAACAACGTCAAGCAGCATGGAAAAAATTGTGTGACGAGATTAATGAAAATACCTGAAGGGAAGGATATAAAATACTAATGAAGAGAATGACTCTGCAACCTGAAATTGATCTAACCAATGATAGGAAATTTGAAATTGCACGCGGGCTCTTCCCAGACGATACAATTTAGAGCTGGGAAGAAATAGAAGCTACACAAGACGACATTCAACTTTTTACGGAAAACGAATTGATAGCCGCTGTAAATAAACATAAGCTACGGCAAGCACTCGGTCCAGACTAAATCACAAATAAGATGATCCAAGTCATAGTGAAGGAATATCCTAAGCATTTTTCAAAAGTAATGAATAAACTTATAAGAGATGGAAGCTTTCCCAAGATATGGAAAAGGGCAACATTAGCACTTATAGAGAAACCAAAGAAAAATGAGCAAACGGAAACGAAATATAGACCAATATGTTTACTGGACGGCATGGGGAAGGTAATGGAGTATATGATAGCATCACGAATAAATAACGAACTAGAAGCAGGTCATGAGTTGTCCGAAAACCAATATGGCTTCAGAAAGAGTCGCTCTACAGTTGACGCCATGATAAATATAAAAAAGAAAATAGAGTCTATTAAGAAAAGTTCCTTTCCAAATCGAAGCCTGTGCATTCTTATAACCCTAGATGTTGCAAATGCGTTCAATACTGCGAGGTGGAGGATCTTTATGAGGGAACTAGAGGTGAGAAAAATAAGCCCATATATAAGAAAAATTATTGGAAGCTACCTAAAAAGCAGAGTCTTACTGGTAGGAGAAAAAAGTTTAGATATCACGATGGGGGTCCCACAAGGCTCCGTCCTAGGCCCACTGCTTTGGAATATCTTCTACGACCACATAATAAAAAAGGAATTAATATAAATAAAGGACCGATCAGCAGATGAGGGGAGTTGATAATTTGACATCGTGAGATAAACAAATAAATAAATGAATATAAATTGGTGAACTGTTTATATAAATTAGTTTAAGTGAATATACTGTATATATAAATTAAGTGTGATTAGTTTAGGGTTTGAATGAATTAGTAAGTAGCCATACCGTGTGTTTAAAATTCATCTCACCCGTTTGCTGCTTAAATAAATTAGAAAAACATTACAGTATAGTACGTAACTCGTGTTGTAACGTATTCTACGCGCTCACTGAATTACGCACTCGCCGCTACGCGGCTTCGGGCGTAACTTTTCCGTTCATGCGTAAAATGCTTCTTACATCACACGTTACGTAATATACTATTACAATTTAAAGTGAAAATACTTATCGTATAATAGCGTTAACTAGTGTAGAAAAAGTACCATTTTTCGAACTAAATTCGTGATTTTTAAAGTAATTACTGAACGATCCAGCGAAAATTTTGTTCTAATCTTCTTTATTTAAGGTAAGCTATCAAACAAAATTAAAATTAATAGATAATTCCGAGGGTTGCAAAGTGGACCGGCACCCAGATTCATTGGTTTTTAGGATCTGAACAATACAGCTTTCGCAAAGTTGTTGCAAATTACACTAAACTCTTGCTTAAGAGTATGTGTGTCTATCGCAATTAATCGTGAATATGTTTAAATACTTATATTTACCAGAATATACAAGTATTTACTTTAATA
Organism: Galeruca laticollis; assembly: GCA_963921935.1. NCBI lineage: Eukaryota > Metazoa > Arthropoda > Insecta > Coleoptera > Chrysomelidae > Galeruca > Galeruca laticollis. The sequence continues at coordinate 19,223,197 of OY998184.1, forward strand.
TACATATATTTATGTGAATAAGTTAAAAATGGAGCTATATTTTACAAAACTGTAACTGGCATTACTGAAATAAACTAATTGACTTTTGGCATACACATGATAGTCCGATTTTTTCACTCGCTAATAACACGCAATTACTGCGTTTATCACAGGTTTTTCCTATATCCAAACTACATTACTAAACATTTATGACAACTTGCATATATGTCAAATGATCATCCCAGAAAGGTTGCAAGCTGTTTTGTTATTCACGTCTTGTGAAAATATTATGTTAAATAGATTTGAACAGACGACTATGAGGAATGGGAAACTTATTTATTGTACTTTCCAAGTAAATTCAATCCATCAACGGTCTCTAAGTCTCCTTTATCATCTATGTGATCAAGTTTCATATTTCACAGCTCATTTAGACGACAAGCTCTGTATATTCCTATCATACGAGAAATCTACAATGAAATCCCAATAAAAATCAAAACTAATTTATTTTACCCTCATCTTTCGTTAAAATATTTGACTTTTTGGTGCGATAATTTACAGAAGCATGCTTCAAAAATGTTCAAGCTTTATCAAGAGCGTTCAAATTAATATCTTCTTTGAATGTCCTTTTCAGCATAGGAAATTCAGACCACAATATAGCTGCATTTACATTATTTGATCTTGGGCTTTTTAAAAATTTTTCCAGTTATCAAATAATTCATAGCACTTTTTGTAGCGCTCTTTTATTTCATAGTTATTGAATAATGATATACGATATATACATTAAATAATTATACATACACGATCAAGCTATGTGAATAGCTTCATCGTGCAACTCGAATAGCTTCATCGTGCAACTCCGGTGGAGTACTTGTAAATACTTCTTCGTCTGAATCTTCGTTAATTTTTAAATAACTAAAAAACATGAAAAATTATGAGAGACGTTCGGAATTTAGAAGCTTAAGGGCAGAAAATCTAGCTTTCGGTTATTTTTTAGGCTTGCAATGATTCATTTTCAGGTATGCGAGGCGAAAAAATATATTTGAGACACAGCATAAAGAAATTCATTGATGAGAGCAGCAGAAATTCGAAATAATATATCCAAGTCTTTATGCGATTGAGATTTTGCAAAAAATTCAAGGCTTTCGGCACTAGTTGAGCGGCATCGTCTCTTGAGGCCAAGATATCGATTAAAATGTTACGCATTCGTGAACAAAAATCAACAACTATCTGTATCTGAAGGCCCGTCGGATTAGGAAAAATCTTCCACCACATCACGACAACTGTCAAATGTACCACTTTTTGGTAATAAGTCTTATGTAAAATTCCAGAACTTCAGCACTCGAAATTTTATTCACTATGCAAAATTTGAGACATTCTTTGTTCGATTGAAAATCACAGATGAACAAAATTATGCATTGTAAGCAAACTATGAGGCAAATGATGCTTAAACTCTGCCTGAATGTGAAGGACTATCAAATGAACTTAAGAACAAAAATAATTTCGACAACCTCGTTAAACAAGCTTTTCATATGATCAATTCTTGGTACTTTCTTGACAGTGATTATTATTGAAAGTGAATTAATTCAGCTGCTGTACATTTCTATTATGTTGATGAAATTTATTGCTTAATCACAAGTTTATTCACATATCTTTGTTACATAGAATTAGGGATAATCAAGTTGTTTGATGCCATAATGTATTAATTTATTCGCATGATTCCGTAGTAACGAGGCATTTATATAGCGACTATAAATTCTACGTTTTCAGAATGAAAAATATTAACAAGTTTATAAATTCTGAGTCAGAGAGCACCGTGATTACTTCAGGATTAGACGGTTGTTTCGCAACCGATATCTGGTGATTTATTCCACCAATCAATTAAATACTTTGTGCTTCTTAGTTGCGCTGACATCTTTAAATTATCGAACCATAAGTGATATGACGAAAGTCGAGAGTTGGCACGGGTTACAGTGATTCAAATAAGGAAAAATCGTGCAAATAAACATAATTAGAGTAAACGCACCAGTTTTCGCCACCTTAAAGAATTTTGCTATTTTGAATTCAAGCTACAATTAGCCTACTCACTATTTTTTCAATTAATCGCGGTTATCGCATACCTAGATCAAGAAATATCAGTTTTTGCTCCAGAAGACGAGGTAGCTATTTTATATTTTAGTTATAATTATAATACATTTTTGTTTCATTGTACAACTTTGTTAGCCAATGGTGGAAATTGCGTTAAGAAAAAATTATAAAGATCGAAGGGATTTTTGCTTCCATTGTGAGAGGATGTATCCCATTTCGCTAGACATATTTTTAAATGGCACTCAGAAGAAATTGAAGTATTTCAAATATTTTGTTATCGGGTGAATTCGAAAGAACGACGATTGGCTTTATCAAATTTAAGAAAAAAGTGAATTTTTACTAGAAATAGGGCAGATACTGTATTAAGACCTGTTGAGAGGCTAAAACTCACTGAAAAGTATTCTTCTTCAGAATATCTTCCCTGCAAGTATTGTTTAGGTTACTATAAAAAAATGTTCATATGGGCATACCAAACTATGTTCATCTTATTATGATAAAGAAAATAAAAGAACGCAAACGTCCCAGAGCGATTGACAAATAACTTTGCTTTCACATTCTTTTCTTAAATATGACGATTCATTAAAATCAAAAATTTCCTCTAGAATGCGTGCAGACGACATAAATCTTATTGCTAAGAAAGATCCTTTAATTTTCTAGTATGCGTATTCGTGCATAAAAGGCCGTCAAAGTAAAGGCAATATTGATTTGGTAAGACAACACGATAATGAGAGGACACCCTAAGAAAATCACAACTAACTTTCTTGAGTATTCGTCGCTGATTGACTTAATCTCGGTAGCTTCAGCCAGAAGCAGCCTTTTTCAGAAAGTTTCCCACGAAAAATTGCGAGAAACCTAGGTCTTGGAAAAATCCATAAAAAACGAATTGATGCTATAAATTCGCCAATTACGACGTTAACGTAGAATATCGTACAAAGTACACTTTTGGCGGAGGCGATACTAAATCAATCTGAAACACATCGTACATTTTCAGTCGAAAATTAGGGTTAGAGTGTATTGAACGTTTCCAGCAATAAAGGATATGGTGTCTTAATTTTTTATGTTTATTGGTCATACAGAACGGTCCTTCGGCGGAAATATCTAACGCCAGTGTCGTACTGAGATAGGGGTTATTCGAAAATAGTTACTCAATTTAGTGGGGCAAAACGTAAAAAAAATAGAAACGTGACAGGATAAGTCAAAAAGATGTAGGATCACATTCAGTGTAAATTTTCTAGTTTTAAAAAAGTTGTATAGCATTCCATCATTCGATCGGAGATATCTACTCCTCCCATTTTTTCATTATAAACTTCAACAACATTTGGACATATCACTTCTATATGGCTTGAACTAGTTTTATCCTATCTTCTGACTTCATGTAATGGTTCTTCACCAGAAGCACTAGATGACATTGCCACATCTTTCCACTTTGTAATACATATCTTTTGATCAGTGCTTACAATCTGCTCGCTATCACATCTCTTCATATGATTTTATCTTTATGAAGTGTAAAACCTTTGAAGCGGTTTGTCATTACAGTTCTAGTTTGTAACTCTGATAATTTCAGGAATAAAAGTATTGTCGAAAAGTATGTATCAAAAAATACGGAGCTATTTACAGGTAGAGTTTCTAGTAACCTTAAGATGACTGAAGGGCCAAATCCAAGATCCTTGTTCTTCAAATTTGCGGTTGTTCCTTGATAAATTTCAAAATCAAGGACAGTTCCATTTGATGTTGTTAGAACAAAGTTCTTGAGACCAACTGGTCTTGGCTTGGAAAGGTATCATTTGTTGATCGATAGAGTACGCAGCCTGTCTATCTCTTTTTAGCTCCAGGCACCGATTTTTAACTAAATCAATCATTGGTTGAATTCGCCGGAAAAGATCATTTTTTTAGTTCTTTCTGAGAGTACGATCGACAACCTGCAGATTGACTCTCAAGAGGTAAAATTTGTCTCTTGGCATAGCATTAGCAATTAGAGGAAATTTAAATTTAGTACTCCAATATAAATGTATTCGAGGAAATTTCATACAGCCCATTATTGGATGTATCCCGAAATTTTTTTTATATCTTCAAAAGTAATTTTCAGTTCCTTTCCGTGTTTTTGAAAATAATATTGAGCAGTTCGTTCTGCACACAACTGGAAAAATGGGTTTCCTCAATACTTTTCGAAGTAACCCCACGGTATTAGAACATTGGCTGGATGAGGAAATATTTCTTCGGGTATATTTTCCCCGCTAAATATAATATTTTTGTTCCAGCAGTGGTTTGCGATAGGGTAAGATGGTAGGACTCCCACAACCATCACGTTCACTTCCACTTTCTTTGCTTTCTTCAGCTTCGTCTTGTAAAGACGGACTCCCTCCAAGCGGTATCTAATCATCATCATCCCTACTTTCAAGCTTAAAATCAGAATCAATATCATCCAAAAGTTCATAGCTCTCTTCTGAATTAGCGACAAGTCTGTTAAGATCAGTGTTGCCAGATGATCAAAACCAAACTATCGTATAATGCTGTAGGAATTGTGTTGTTTTTTCATGATTTTATCATACAACTGACCTTCTTAGTATGATCTCATCGAAAACTGGTTAGTTTAAAAATCTAAAGGGTTATGTTAGAGTCAGTTCGAGTAATTTGTAAATAACTTCATCAAATAAATATAAAACAAACAATAACACTTCACTTATTCTTGTTCAGCTAAAGTTTCAATAAAAATTCTATTTCTTGTAATCCTTCCTGACTTGGTGGTATCTTGTTTCGACTTGAAATATGATATGGTTTAGCAGTCGGCGTCGGCCATTCGGTAGTTCAATACATGTATATTTTAATTAATCAACATTCAGAAATTATCGTACATTTATCCATTATTCATCATACATCATACACTGAGATTATTTATCGTACAAATACGATAATTATCGTACGTCTGGCAACACTGATTAAGACCGATTTTACGACTGGATCCTGAAAAAGAATTTCAGCAATATTTATTTTTTACCTCGCATACTCTTTGCACTATTCACTCCTGACCATCACAAACGTGATGTTCTTCAAAATATTGCTGTAAAATTTCAAATTCCAACTAAAATTGTATAACTTTATCGAAACATGTTAATATGCACTATTTTAAACAAGTAATCATTCATTAATCTATTTAAAAATGAATATAACTATGTACTTACGAGGAGTCGCCATTTCCAAACACCTAAAAAATCGTATACGTGCACCCACTAATATCATTCGCTAAACAATGAATTTAAGGTTAACCGCGGCAATAATGCAAAAGTCATGAACCCTCATGTTCGTGTGATGCTTGAGCAATCCCTCTAAAATGGTATTTTGAACCTAATTTCATCAATAATTGGGACACAATTATTATATTTCAGAAATATATAAAAATCGAGTAATACATTTGATTAGTTTGCAATCGAGAATTTGTGTATTTTATTAGTTTGTAATCGAGTATTTGCTTATGGGGCTCTAATACTCATGTGTCCCCCCTATACAGAAACCGCCACTGATTATACACCGTTAATGTAAGTTCAAAATAAATTGCTCTTGCTCTTAGGTAGCAAAAAGAAAACTTCATAGTGATTGTATTATCCGCAAATAAGTGACAAATCATTATTTCAATAAAAATTTGAAAGTGAGCCCTTGTATAACTTTCTAAATCTACAACACTGAACCGATTCAGATATGTACACATTATAAGATTGTCTTTTCCGATAAAGTCTTGTTACTTTACAATTATTAGTACCTTATTTTATTATTTCTAATTGACGCCATGTTTTACATTTTTAGTACGTAGGTAGGACGACGTTAATGTAAATAGAAAATGAAATAAATATACATTAAATTACGTCATTTAACGAGGGAGGATATAAAAGAAATAGATAAGTAATAAAGATTGTATCTCGAATAGTTGGATTCTTTTTTGGGAGACAATATTTTGTTGAAAGTTTACTTAATACGTTGTTTTCTCACGTTATGGTAATGTACAGTCGATACCAACCAAATAATGGATGAGAGTTTTGTATATTATGATGATAACACATTTATTGTCAACAGGTCTACCCAATGAATGAAATATATCACAATTGGTAATAATATAATAATATGAAACAATAAATAAAGTCCACGTTTATATATAGGGGAAAGTAACCTGTGTTGGTCCCCCTTATTCTATTTTGTTATAACTTTAGAACTAATTTTAATATAATTACAAGATTCAGCCAGGTATCTTGTTATAATATGTTATCTTCATTTGTACGGAATAAACTTTTGTATTCACTTCCTATTTGGAGTGAAACATAAAGTTTAAAAAAAATTAAGGGGCCATCATAGGCATATGTTATCTTATGATGGCCATCTTTATAAAAATTGTGAAAAGTTGATTTTTATAAAAAAATTGTCAGTATTTTTCAACTAAATGGTATTTAAAACTGAAAAAGTTGTATTAAAAAGATTTATGTATTTCAATTATACTTAAAAAGGAGAAGAACTACATTTCTTAGAAGCAATAAAAAGTATAAGAATACCTTTCACACAAAAAATTATACGCAAACTTTTTAAGAGAAAAAGGGAAATGAATTTTTTTCTCAAAATTAAAAACGCTTTACTGGTTGACAAACATCACAAATTAAAGTCTTTGTTGTCCTAGGAACATCAGCACATTCGCAGTGAGACCAGTCGTTGCAACTCTGGCACTTTAGCCAGAATTATTTAGGACGAGAACGAGAAAAGAGCTCGTCGCAATACAGACAAGCTGCATCTGATTGATCACCATCGCTCTGTTCAGACACAACTTCCTCATCACTATCTTCTTTTAATTGTTTTCCAATTTTTCTCTTGGCAACGTTTGCTGCTTTCCTTCTCTCTTTATCTTATGCTTCCTTTCTGGACTCCTTAATTTCTTCGATATCTGAGTGCTGTTAAGGACACCTGTCTTTACACGTTTCCTTTTCCTTGTAGTTACTGTCATTATTGCGTTTGGGAGAGGAGATAATTCTTCAATTTGTTCTCTGCTTATACAGTATTTCGACGTGCTTGCAACTTGGTCACTCGTATTTCTCTGAGAAGTCTGTAAGATCTTTTTAACTGGAGTATCGTTAACATGGTCAGTAACAGTGTTTTTAAATTAAACTCACGGTCTCTAGCTAATTCCACAATATAATACAAGTTATTGAAAATTATATTGTGGAATTAACTAGAGACCGTGAGTTTCATTTAAAAACACTAATATGAGCATATTCCACGAAGTAAGGGTCGAGACACTCAATTTCATGGTCAGTTTCGTTTAAGATGTTATCAATTTCACTTTGCGATTGTTCTTCGGTATTTATATTTATAGTCTGTGATTCGTCTTGCGTGGTTTCCAACTCCCTATGTGTTGTTGAAGCAGCTGCAAATTCCCTGTCGTCAAAAACATCTTGATTAAATGGATGTATACCTGTTTTTTCAAAAGAATGTATTGCATTTGATGGAGTCGCAGCCTTGAGGTATGCATTATTGGAAAGTTTTGTTACTTGGAAGTGAGTCACAGTCCGTCATGGGTTATCGCTCATCCATTTTTGAAATTCTATGTTATAAAAAGTTTGAAGCAGAGCTAAAAAGCCAACATCAAGAGGTTGGACGCGATGTGAACAATGGGCTGGAAGACAAAATAGTATTATTACGTTTTCCTTACTATATTCCAGCACTTCCAACCCCTTGTGACTACTATGCCCATCAAGGATTAAAAGCACTTTATTTTCATTTGATGATTTAACGTGCAAGATAAAGTGCTTTAGCCAATTAACAAATATTCCAGTGTTCATCCAACCATTGTCTTGGCAAAATTCCACACTGCGTACTGGGGCTCCATCCATTAACTCAGCTTTAAATCGCTTCCGCGGAAAAATAAAAACGGGTAGAACAAAGGTTCCTATGGCGTTCATACAACAGACAGTGGTATAATTTCACCCACGCTCAGCACTGTTTATAAGTCCAATTTGTTTCCGTCCTTTGGTCGCAAGAATTTTGATAGATTTCGTAGGAACTGTGCTCATCCCTGTCTCGTCAATATTGAAAATATTTTCTGGAGAGAATTTATATTTATCCATAACTTCTCCACCGGAACGGAAAAAACAACTTAATGTTTTCATTATTGAATGCTTGTGCTCTTGCGATAGATGCCTGCTCTGGAGTTCTTACAGTTATCGTTCGGTTTCTTGCGAGAAATCCTTTTAACCACTTGCTACGAGCCATACCATTTTCTCTATTAAATCGGTGGGTCCTTTTTTGCTTCCCGGCTATTTGAAAAACAGGCTTTCTTAACTCAGTACTGGTAAGTCCAAAAAGCCTGGTTTCTAAATTCATAACCTGCTTTGCAATATCAAAAGTAGGCTTATGTCCACCTAAATATCCTTTACTACTGCCTTGTTCATTCTTGAACCTCCTACGTAGTGTCGTTCGTGGTACTTTGAACCTTTTTACGGCAGTTGTATGGTCCATTGTTTTATTTCGTAATGCTTGTAAGGCTTCAGCCATGTTGTTTTCATCCCACTGCTGCCTTATTTTTGACTTGTCCTGAAATTAACAGGAATGATTTTTATTACCTTTATTCCTATGATGGCCGTATGATGCATATTACTATGATGGCCCCGGTGCCATCATAGAAATGCTCGCCTGGGGTCATCATAGGCAAAATGGCATGTGACACAAAAACACAAAAAACTTTTCATATGAAAACATAACCTTTAAACTACTATAGAATATATAACGAAGACCATACTAAAATAACTCTTTCCAAATTGTATTCAATAATCCCTACAGATACGAACGCAAAATGCATTTTAGAATAGTAATTTTTTTCATCAGTTACTTACCGGATTCATTTTTTTTTATAGGAGCCACATTAAACGCAGTCATAACTGGCAAACTCGATGGTACATTAACCGGCCAATATTGAAGGTCTCTAGTAAATACATTAGGCAACCAAAGATACATAACAGGAAATAAAGTAACAGGGCCAACACTGGCACAGGGCCGTCACAGGTCACTTTCCGTTATGTTTTATAACATAAAAACTATCATAATCGAATATTACAATCCATATTGAAATCTCCAAATAAGTTACTTATTTTTATAAGCATATTCTACCACTTAATTAAAACATAGTTACCCGGTCCCTTAAACAGAATATTATACACATAAATATATCTATTTGATTATTAAACGCTACATGGGTAATCTCACAAGATATTATTTTCACTAACAATCTTCCTAGAGCTTGAATAATTTCCAAAAAACTTTTCCAGGTGCGAATATTCTTGAAAAAATTGCAAGCCAAAAAATAATTACGTAGAAGAAATCAAACTCGCGGGAGATTCGGCACGAAAATTTTATACCAGTCATTGTCAATCGATCAGACCTTTTATTTCGACATTGTTACTATGGTAGCCAGCAAATTCGAAATTTTTTCATCCACATGAGCCTGTAGACGTGACATTAATAAGTGAAAATTTCCAGGCACATGTCAGCTACCATATAAGTAGTCCAGCGGTTCTCAAACTTTTTTGGAAAGCGAAATTCTTGACGGAATCCTACAATAACACAATTGTTTTTGAAAATGTAATGTTAACAACAACAACAAAGAGATTCATGGGTAATTCACGCAAAATAAAGGGCTACTCAAATAGACACAAATGAGCGTTTGGTTTCCCTGCTGAAATCCGTTATTTTGTGTTTTCCCATGTTTCGATTAACCCAAATTTCACATCCTTATTTGGTTATGCCGTGCTGAAGAGGCAAAATGAGCCAGAAACATGCATGTCCACGGTTACCACTCTATTTCAGTAGCCCTTTATTTTGCGTGAATTACCCATGAATCTCTTTGTTGTTATATATATATATATATATATATATATATATATATATATATATATATATATATATATATATTATATATATATATATATATATTTATATATATATATATAGAAATAAATCAGTTAATTTAATTGAACTCTGTCTCCTTTGGGCTTAGCTGGGCAATACGCATCACAGGCGATTTAAGTTTTTATGTAGATTCCGGCCTTTAGCGGAACTATATTCTGAGTCTAGAGCCTTCAGCTGAGTTCAGATATTATTTGGGACATTTTTGTTGTAAACTTGTAATAAATATTTTGAAAAGAGACCTATTGTCCAAAGGGGATACTTGCTGACTTTTATGTTCTTTATAGTAACTTACCTATCAGTTTAACCTTGGAGTGTGTAGTTAGTGTTGTTAACCCACTGAGGAGCTGTGGGATAACTTGAGAGGTCTTGGGTGCTTGCCAAAACTTCTCTAGCGCCCTTTTTGGAAACTTAATAATTTTTCTGAAGAATCCACCCCTTCTTCGACTCGAAGCTAGTCGACTGGTGAGCACGAGTTGTACCACGTGAGACAACCCGCACATCTATAGCGAGAACTAAGGGTTAGTAGCGTTTTCTCGTTATACTTGCAATGATAAATTCAATTCGCTCAGTTTTTGAAAGTTTTATCATAAAAACGATTTTTGAAATTAAAAGAAGTATCTGCAAGAAATATTTGTAACTCGGCTCTAAGTTCAAATAGACTTGTTAAAGTTTTACTCCGAGAGAGCCATCGCACTTCTATATGGAGCAGCAGTGTTTTATGTTTGCAGCCATAATATTCACACAATAATGAGAACAATCGGTATACGCGGTATTAGTGGTAAGTCATAATCTTAGTTTATGTCAATGTTGTATCCAAACAAACATACATTTAGATACAATTGGTGTAATTTTGGACCACAGATTATTCCCTTATATTTTGAATATAACTGCTGATTTAGGGATTTAGATATACACTAAGACTTCTACCAAAATATATATTCGATTCCAGCCAAAATAGGTATGTATAGCAATATAATTTGAATAAAAGAGTTATCTAACCTAAATATGCTATTATAAACTTATGAAATACAATTGTTTAAATTCTTATTATATTATTTTAGATTTCCTCACATAAAGAATAACGGTACTGTGCTGGCCACTAGGCTGTAAGCATTATAATGTCAGAGAGAAGTGTAAGTTTTATAGATTTCCAAAGGATCCAAAGGTAAGAGCAAATGGATTACTCTAACAAGGTACATAATGATAAATATAACATTTTATTTTGGTGTTTATACAATATTTGCAGAACTATAGAACCAGATTCCAGAGCTTTTTGTGTAGCTGTCATTTTATAGATATAAACAATAAAATTAGCCAACTATTTTTTTGTACATGATGAATCTTTGCAAACTTGTACGTGTTGATTGTATGTTTGATATTGTACTGTATATATCGATTTCCCTATAATGTATTTATTACTATTTGTCATTACAGATCTTGCGCTTTACATTTTTTATAAGTTGTTGTTTAAACATAATATTTTATAAATTATACATGACAACGCTGCAATTGCCCGTCACTCTCTCTTTATTCAAGCTCTCGTTGAATCATTGTCACATTTGACATCCCCCTGTTCTGAATGTATAAATTTTAATGTAACAATTAAAAATAAATGTATTATCAAGGAATATGGTCAATCATCATTGATTAGCCCGAGGTTTACACAGTTGTTATAGTTGCTTTGTATGATTTTTTAAACGTGTGTCATTTTATATTGAAATACCTCACTGTACCTTACTTTCCTCTTTCTATTAACTGTAAACCATTGTAAGTAAATATTCCTCTATGGAATAAAGAAATTTGGAAACGTTTTGGTTTATATTATTTGTTTTTAGGTAAAATTGAATATGTTTACACATGTAGTTGAAAAAAGAGCCCATAGGACAAATAAAATTTGAAAGCAACCATCAGAAACTCTAGAACTGATACACAAAAATAGTTTGACTGAGGCAAAGTTGTGACATGATACTCTGAGTTTTCAGAATAAATGACCTATTTTCAACCATGTACATTTGCAAAGTTTTCTCTTTTCAATTTTCTTAGCACGAAACAATGAAAAACTAATAATTTTGACATTTCATATTATATTTATATGAACAGTACAAATTTCTAAAGGTAGAATGTTTTCAAAACATTTAAATTTTTCTTCCATTCTTGATGTCTAGCAGTTCACACAATGATGTTACTTGGTATCCATAATATTAAATAGCACATGTCCTCTCGTGCAAAATGTAATACACCTTGTATCTGGTGGTAATATTTATATTTTTCAATTATCACTAATATATTTTCATCAAAATGAATTATGTAATTCTTGTCGTTTGAGAGCAGTTTCAATTTTTCTTCATTCGGATACTTGAATGGACACTCCACTTCAATAAGGCATTTTTCACTAACAAACCTATATTATCATTAAAAAAGTGTTCAAGAGAATGTTGAAACATGTTTTGATGACACTAGAATAAACAAATCACTATTATTTATCTCATATCTTCACATTATTCAAATAATCCTGTAAACATAACCTCAAACATAGCTTTTAAAATTAAAAATACGGATTGCAGGATAGCTTACATTATCATAACTATTATTTTTTATATCGAGTAGATACGATTACTTACTTTTTAACAATTTTTCTCTTTCAAAAATACGTATGAAACGCTTAAATAATCAAAAATCTACACTCAAATGGAAATTCTTATGGCAACAAGTTTTGTTTGGATACAACCTCAAATTGTGACGTCACACTAATCTCGCGTATTGTAATGGTCGTGATTTGATAGAATTAATTATTTTGACCGCTTTATCCATAACTAATTTTAAATTTGACGCCATTTGCTTCATCGCAAGTGCTTGTCTATGCATGATTAAATGACTGGAATTACAACTAGGCGCTTTATTTTTTATTAGTGACACTGCTCCTGCTGCTTTACCAGTCATCGCCTTGGCCCAATCTGTACAAATGTCACTGCAATCGTTCCATCTGAGATTGTTTTCTTCAAAAAATATATTTATTTTATTAAACATTTCTTCTCCGGTAGTGTTTGTGGGCAGCGCTGAACACATAAGCATGTCTTCTTCAAAAGAATTTTCATATGGATATCTCACGATAACCAGCAAGATAGCCAAACCAGATCACGAATTCGCCGTGAAACACTATCTTTTGATAGCGACACAGTATAGAGATGCTTTTCAATTTTTCATCAAGCATACAATTCATTATGACTTTATTAAATTCTCAGCGATAGTGTGTGCTTCACCTGCTTGTGCAATGCGATAGCTAACTAAATATGATGCCTCCATGGCCCTTCCATTGATAATTTGAGTAACAAGGATCATAGTTTTTTGACGTGTCAATAATTGTTCTTTTTTATGTACAAAAAATTATTTATTCTTGCCTTTAGACTCGGGGTGTATAGTTTCCAAATATCGGCACAACTAGGCATGTGCCATGGAACTAATAGAAAACAGTTTACTACATGAAATTGACTGTCTCGACCCTTACTTCGTGGAATATGCTCATATTAGTGTTTTTAAATGAAACTCACGGTCTCTAGTTGTAACTTCTGTCATTCTGACGATGATATTGATTTATCGAAACAATTGTCAATTTTTTAGAATTTCCAATAACTTGTATTATATTGTGGAATTAACTAGAGACCGTGAGTTTCATTTAAAAACACTAGTTTACTACATAACTTGCAGAGACGTGAACCGTTGGAATCAACAAATCCGAAACTGATATATGATTCATCATACTTCCTTTTTTTCGCCTTTGTAACCGTGGAGCTTTGCGTCGTTGCACCATCGTCTGGATCGGTAATTGCTGTATACAAAGTAACAAAATAGGGTTTTTTGTAGATAAAATCGTAAATTTTTGTAGATGTTTCAGAACTTCTACAAAGATATCAGAATTAATCCTGCCACTTTTATTAGCCATACTGGCTTCTGGAGCACCCCTAAAATGAACGCGAGGAAACACAAATAGAGTAGGGATTGTGTTTCTACTTGCTGATATGATAGCTCCAAATGTGAGAAGTTCTCCTCTCTCGGCAGAAACTGATTGACCCACATATTTTTGCGTTTTTTCTGGCAAAATTTTAGGTGTATTTAGTACGGTCGATATTCCGGACGCATCAAAATTGGAAATTCTATCTGAAGAGAATTTATATCTATTGTAAAGTGATTCTAGATTTTTGTAGAATTCGTTAAGAGATTTTTTATTAAAACCAAAGGACCTGGCAGCACTCGTGTTCTCTCTGGATTTCTTGAACTCAAATTTTTGTTGCGTTTCCGAAAACCATGCACCCCATCTTTCTCCGTCATCTTATTCTGATCCCAACTTGATGGATGTGCGATATTGTTGGCTGTTGCAAACTCGTTACCCAATTTCCTGACTTGTGTTGATGTTAACCCACAATGCTTTTTTGAGCTTATCATAATATATTCATTTAAAAGAGATCCCTCTTCTTTTGAAAATACTTGTGTTGATGTATATTTTGAATTGAACGTGCGTTGTGTATTTTCATCTACATCAAGTTTACTTTAAGTTTTTTTATGCGACTTTGTAGGGTTGTTGCCTTAATATTATATTTATCTGCTACTTTCCTGTAAGACAATTGGCCTTCCATTACTTCATGTACGGCTAAGGACATTGACCGTTCATCCACTTCACTATTTCTTGTACCCTTATTTTCATACTTTCGAACCATAGTTCTGTAAAAAAAAATACGAAATGTATTGACATAAAAGGAGTGAATTCGTACGTGTATGAATCTGCCCCAAAAACGAACCGATTATTTGCTAATTTTCTACGGAAAAACTTGTTATAAATACATGCAAATTTTATGTTAAACCGTAAAAAGGGGTGCATAGAACCAGTGTGGTGAATAGGGTCGAAACTTTCCCGCTACAGAGAAATGTGCCTAGAATTTCAATATGTAGGTGCGCTTCTTCTCCGCAATAATATTCCGGTACAAGCTAAAATATGTATCTGCCTTTGAGCCCCTCTAGAAGATGATGGATTAGCTTTCGTATCTAGGAGGTTGTAGGATTTGCGTCCCGGAAAGTTTGCTGAGTAGCAGTGAAGGATGACAAAAGCACGCCTGAAAACCCATGGTGGGTTATAACTATGCGAAAGGAAATATAGTTGACGATGATGACTTACCGTAGTTGAAGTTTGGCCTTTCAAGTAGGTAGAAAAGTATATAAATCCACTAATGCGGGAATCAATCTATGATATTTCATTTGAAATACTTTATCTACTTTTCCAGTTTTGACTTCAAAAATCCGATTCAAATCGAAATTCACGGAGACCACATGGCCCAAAGAAAACCAGCCTTTTTACGACCAAACAAAAAAACCAAGAAACAGCAAACGGAAATTGTCAGTTCTTTTAACTAGGGAATTAGTGGTGATCAATTGATCAATTAAACCTTAACCAAGGTAGACACAATTATGTTAATTTGAAAATTTTGGAACAGAAGAAGTTTCTTTCTCAGGGTCAACCTCTATTGTACTTGACATCTTGACAATGTAAACATTGTAAAGGGTTAATAGATAATTGAAAACGGAATTAGTGACTTGATTGATATCAGCGGTAAATGTTTACCCTATTAATTCAAACTCATTGGGGTCGAAGGGTCTGTTCCCTCTCGCAATCGACGTAAAGTTGAAAGGGAGAGGGAGGCAGAGCCCAGGGGATAGGTTTTGCACGGAGAGTCCTAGGACATTGCACCTCCTTAAACTGTCCCAGGACCGCTAGGTACTCCCAACTCAGCGGATCTAGACCGGGAGGTCGATAAACATCCCCCAACCCAAGGTGTCAAGCGACCCGTGCCAATGGATGCATGGCGGTGGAGGAGCACCGTGGCAAACGGAGCCTCTGGGAAACCGGGCGACCTCCTAGAGTATTAGCCTTATTCTCCCAAACGGGTCACTGGGGGAATGGACCGCACTAACCCGGTACTCGTGGGAACAGATGGAAGACCCGATGATAAAATAAAAAACTCCAGAATTGGAATGTGGTCAAGAGACCGCGGGCATTCCTATTCAGTCAAAAACAAGCAACAATTCTCCTACAGCGATGGAGGAGGACACGTTGCTAAGTTCTGGGGAGGAGGGCAACACCTCAAAGAACCCAGGTATGCAGTCGCCAAAGGAAGAACCAAAAAAGAGGCTCTCTAGAGGCGAACTGAGACGTCTAAGGAGAGAAGAATCCCTCGCTAAAGGCGAGAGGATTCTCTCCAGCAAAGAAAGATATTTGGCGTGGAAGGAGAAGCATGGTGCTCCGGCTGAACCACCCCTTAGCAAATCCGGTTCCTCTGGAACCCTGGGCGCGGGGGTGAAGACGAAGCAAGGTGCGAAACCAGAAGCCCAACCGTCATCATCCAAACACGTAACTCCAGGAGGGAAATGGTTGCACTCGCAGCGAACTATTGAGGAATCTGTAAGGATGACAAAAATATCCAAGGCAGAGGGAAGCTCAGCGAGAACCTTAAGGGCACCTGAGTCCTTCGCCGAGAAACTGATGGTTGAAAAGATGGCAATTGTCCATGTGAACCATCCAGAAACAAGGCTGGACAAAGAGACAGCCTTAAAAATCAAAATGGAGCTGGGGAGACGTGCCCTACGGGGCGAACACGTCCGAATATCCAGCTGCCACCATGAGAACGGTGCAGTAGTTGTAGGCTGCGCAAATTCTATCGCAAAGGCATGGTTAGAAGCCCAGTTCAAGCAGCTGAATCCGTTTGGCGAGATTCAGCTGAGACTGGGTCCGGCCAAAAACCTTGTGAAGATGCGCAAAGTCAGTGGATTAAACACCGAGCACTGGGCTGTTGTGGGTGGCAATACCACGCCAGAAGGACAGTTCCTAGTCATTCACATTGACGACGAATCCCTGCAGAAGCTGAGGAAACTTGGCATGCGCCCATTCGTGGGAGCAGAAAGAGTTCTCTTCAAGTTGCAGGGGGGATCTCATCAGGGTAGCAATGATGACCGCAGCGCTGCAAATCAACCTGCATCACAGTAGAGCGGCAACGGCGACGCTCTGCCACAATATCCTGGCTGATGACATAGGAGTGGTTCTTGTTCAAGAACCATGGACCGTCAAAGGCAGAGTAATGGGAATGAGGGCTGCGAAGGGTAAGTTAATCTACGACACTGATAATGCAAACCCAAGGGCATGTATTTTTATCAGGAGTAATATCAAAATGTCGAAAATGACGGATTTACGTTCCAAGGGCACTGCCGTGACTGAGGTACACCTGCAGGCAGGTGATGGAAACAACAGAATCCTGCTTGCATCAGTGTATCTGCCATACGATTCCACAGAAGCACCTGCGTCCAAGGAAATGAGGAGGATAGTGGACCACGGATCAGGGACGGGGAAGCACCTCATCTTGGGAATGGACGCCAATACCCACCATCTGGCCTGGGGGAGCTCCAATACCAATAAACGGGGTGAGTACCTTATTGATTACCTAATAGAGTCAAATCTAACTTTATTGAATCAGGGCCGCAAGCCAACTTTCCAACAAAGGTGAATTTGCTTAGGGAAGAGGTTCTGGACATAACTTTGGCCAGCCACTTTGTGGCTAGCAAAATTAAGAGCTGGGAAGTATTAGACGAAATCTCAGCGTCGGATCATAATTACATATCCTTTACTATTAAGTCGATATACAAAAAAGAGACTTATAGAAACCCAAGGAATACAGATTGGGAAGCATTTCGGAAGAAATTGGAAACCAATCTAGCCTCACTTAACCCAGTCTCAGGGCAAGGGGTTGAGAGAATGACTTGTGACATTAACAATGCCATAATGAACTCATATACCGAGACCTGCCCTGAGACGGTCAGAACGACCAACCGAAATGCACGTTGGTGGAACAGGAAGCTCGAATCGATGAGAAGGAACGTTCGAAGGCTGTACAATCAGTGCAAACGCACAGGAAATTGGGACAGTCACACGAAGGCGCTCACTGAATTCAATAAAGCAGTGAAAAAAGCCAAGAGAAGCTCATGGAGAAATTTCTGTCAGGACATCGAAAGTGTCTCTGACTGTGCAAAGCTCCACAGAGTCATGGCTCAAAATCCAGTTAACACTCCAGAGACCGTACTCAAAGGAGACGGCTCACACACGGATGGACCGGAGGAGACACTGGCAGTAATGCTCATTACGCACTTCCCGGGATCCACCGAAATACAAGTCGAAGCAACGAGCGAAATCAGAGATGAACGGCAAAATGCCCGCGGTCTGGCAACTCGTGATAGCTGGACGTGTGCAAAGTCCATAGTCACATTGGGTCTGTGACATGGGCTATTCAATCTTTCAATCCCTCCAAGACGCCTGGAATGGACGGAATTTACCCTGTACTACTCCAAAAAAGCACCGACATAATAACTCCAAGACTTTTGAATCTGTTCAGACTAAGCCTAGCCACAGGAGTTATACCTACAGTGTGGGAAATCTCCAAGGTGGTATTCATACCAAAGCCTGGAAGACCCTCTTACGATACTGCAAAGGCTTATCGTCCGATAAGTCTCTTGTCATTTCTTCTTAAGGCACTAGAGAAGATGATAGATAGGCATTTGAGGGTCAAGGTGTTGGGCGACAAGCCGCTGCACCCCAATCAACATGCCTACCAACATGGCAAATCTTGCGAAACGGCCTTGCATAGCTTGGTGAGCAAGATAGAGCAAGCCATTACTTACAAAGAAGTTGCACTGGCTGTGTTCCTGGATATCGAAGGAGCATTTGACAATACGAGCACTCGCACAATATTGTCAAAGCTAGAATCCAGAGGCACAGACAGGACAATCACCCGATGGGTTGCTAAGCAACAGGAGAGCACAAGCATCCCTGTGTGGTGTCACAAGAGAGGTGAAGACAGAAAGAGGATGTCCACAGGGAGGCGTTCTGTCACCAAAGCTGTGGAATCTGGTAGTCGACGACCTTCTTGTCTCACTAAACGAGCAGGGGTGGCATGCTCAAGGATATGCTGACGACATCATCATTCTAATGCGGGGAAAACACGTGGGCATCTGCCTGGAACTAACGCAGAGGGCAATGTCCGTAGTGGAGAAATGGTGTGATGCGGAGGAATTTTCTGTCAATGCCTCGAAAACCATGATGGTACCATTTACAAAAGAGCGAATCGTAGAGATTACTAGTGTGCCAAAACTCTCCGGAAATTAGATAAAGGTTGCCAGGGAGGCAAAATATCTAGGAATCCGGTTAGATGACAAGCTAACCTGGAACAGCCATCTAGCGAGCATCACAAGCCGTTCTCAGATTACGCTAATGACGATGAGACGAGCAATTGGGTGCACCTGGGGACTAACTCCGACAATGGTAAACTGGTTATACACCAGAGTAATCAGACCAATGATGGTGTATGGTGCGATCGCATGGTGACCTGACAGAATGCCCAAGGTCGTGAAAACTGAGATACCATATCGTGTCAACTTGAGTGGCAGATCCGAATGGGCCCAAGGAGAACCTCAACGCATGTTGAACAGTATCACTTGGTACACCAACGGGTCAAAGACCCTAACGGGTACAGCAGCAGGCGTTAACGGCGTCAGACCCAGGCAAATCATAAGTGTTTGCCTTGGCAAAATGACGACCGTATTTCAAGCAGAAATAGCTGCACTAATCGAATGCGGCAGAACATGCATAGACAGGAAATACAACAAAAAGACCATCTATGTGAACACGGACAGTCGGGCGGCCCTTTTGGCCTTAGCAAGCCACAGCTATACGTCGAAGATAGTGTGGAACTGTCACAATACCTTGAAAACCTTGGCAAAAGACAATAAAGTAATTCTTACTTGGGTGCCAAGCCATACAGGGGTAGCTGGAAATGAGGGAGCTAATAAGTGTGCCAAGAAAGGAGCTCATCTCACCCTCATGGGACCAGAACCAGCATACGGCGTTTGATACAGCGCCGTACGAAAAACTGTTTCCAACTGGGTGTCGCTTGAACACCAAAAGCGCTGGAACAGAATAACGGTACATGCTCAGTCCAAAAGAATGCTAAAAGGACCATCGAGTTCTTACGCAGCAAATGCTTTCAGACTGGGTATGAAAGAACTGCGAAAAGTGGTAGGATTCATAACTGGCCACTGGATATTCAGCGCACACCTAGCGAAAATGGGGATTGAAATAACAAATCCCATTTGCAGGATGTGTGGATTAGTAGAAGAAACCGCAATGCACGTGGTCTTCGATTGCCCTGCCCTGTGCAGAAGGCGAGCCTTCTGTCTAAAAATCTTCGTAGGCACACATCAGGAGGGAATACATGAAAACATAGTCCGACGAATCTCAATGTTCGCTAAGAATTTAGGATGGGACTCTGGTTAATACCTGTGAGTGGGGGTGCAGAATAAGCCAATTAATGGCTGAGCGGCAACCATTAGGGCACCTGAACCCTAACACCCACGTGACTAAAAAAAATTCAAACTCTAATAATGGTAAATAATTTATAAAACTCTATAAGTTTCTTCAAACCGTAACAAAAGGCTGAAGAAATCAATATTATGGGACAATTGGCTGGTGGAATTTCAATACACGGGATATTACAAGATGCGAGGACAATTGAAAATGGTAAATTGGAACGAATAAATGTTATAAAAAGAGGAGATATTGCTTATTTAAACAGAAAATATAATATTGACATGAAGAGGGATGTAGATGATATGACAGCCAGAGCTTTGAAAATTGAAAAATGGAATTGAGAAGAACAAAATTATGCATTCTTATGCAAGAAAATTGGTTTGTACCCCACTTTATACCTACATTTTACAAAAATTAGAAATACTTTTAAATTGACTTCAAAATCACCTTATTGTGCAACAATTTACTAGTTTGAAGTGAACCAAAGTGATAGTGATAAATTTTATGAAAATTTAAAAAAAAGTTTATTAATTAGCTCTTAGAGATAGAATTCTTTAGTAATACAAAAATTGAATCCACATCATGTGATTTTAGAGGGTAGCTATCTGTGGCGGTAATACATTTGTTATAATGTAGTTTTAATACTAGGAGGCTGTGGTAAATTGGACTTCTAATTATGGTTTAATTTATTAGTATTGTGTACATTGCTTTTTGGGGTGTAATGTTTAGATTATTGATAAAGGAATACATAACTTTGATTAATTTTGGGTGAAAGTGACCCAGGTTTATAGGTTGAGGATTTTGCACTAGGGCTCACGAATGGAGATGAAACTTAGATATTTAAATCATACAATTTGCACAGAACTAATGGCACCAACAGGAGAAATTAGAATTTAACAATAGTTTTGATTAAAGATGAATTCTATATGCGTTTTCCGGTGGCATTTTTAGTTACTAATAGGTAAGATAAAAAGGTACAGGATTATTTTAAAGATCTCTTAGGAATAGGTTAGGCGAATCAATTGAAGCCAAATATATAATGAGCGATGACGACCCAAATCATTACAATTGTGGACTAAATGTATAACTGGTGGAACCTCCCTCCCCCACTAAGAAGACTTCTCTGTACATAGCATATTATTAAAAATTGGAATATTCAACGGAAAATCAAAGATAAAGAACCTGGAAGTTAAGAAGAACATGAATGCAGAAATGAGAAGTATATTAAAGAAATTGACGTTAAAACATTTGAGGAAAAGAGTGAAAAGTATTTTAAATATTTAGAAATATTTTTTTTAATTATAATTAAGTGTTGTGATTTTAATTAACTATTTTTATTAAATAGACTATTTACTATTTTCGTGTCGTATTTTTATTTATTACAATCCTTATTAAAGAATTATCCGAGACATATTGAAATTGCCATTACGTTTTTTTATAAAATGAATAGTTTAATAAAAATACCAGCTATTGTTGTTTTTGAGGTCATGGTTTTACTGTTGCGTTATAATTGTCAAATTTGTCGTTAATGTAGGTACATTCCAACTTACATTAAACGCAATTTAATAATATGTAAATTGTTGAAAGTTGGACATTATCATGTGCTAAATACACAAAATAAAATAAACTGCAGTTTAATAATATCCAAAAAGTTGTTTCTTAGACATTATCTTGTGCTAAATACACAAAATAAAATTACCTCTTGCAGTTTAATAATATCCAAAAAGTTGTAAGTGTGCTAAATACACAATCTCGATTTAAATGTGGTGCCTAACAATCTAAACTTGGCGCCAAATAAGCCCTGCCTAGCACGCTCTTATTGGCTGTGCATTCGTTACTTTTAATGTATCCTGCGATTACGCGCGATATTTGACCAGTGGCGGTGTTGTACGAACGTACCCCGTGTACGAAGGGTACCCACTTTCCCCTACTAGAATATATGTAAAAAATCTAGGTCTGTGAATACTTTTTTAATAATTTTTAGCGTCATACAGTTGGTTATTGTATGTTTTTTTATTTGCCATTTAATATTAACCTGAACTTAAAACAAATAATTATAAAAAATTGTCTAGCGGAGTTCTAGCTCGCAAATTAATAATTCAAATTGTCTTGAAGGTCAATTGGAACAAATTATATATTAAAATTTCTAATAAATAAAGTACGCTAACGTTCATTCATCAATGATTTGTCAATTGTTTATTTTATAAAATCAATACTTAGATATACATAGCGTTCGAAACCTGTGTGAAGATATACTACAGAAATGATTCTATTCGTGACATAATATAAATATATCGCAAGAATATAAGAAGAAACTCTTTTTTAATCAAATAATCATTTTCTATTTGTTTAAATGAAATTTTGTTTACATCTTACACCATTGTTGGATCATAATATATGTCAAAAGTGCTGAGTAAAGCTATGAATCAGGAATCTATTTTATTTAAAAAATTCAATAAATGAAAATTATGAAAACTATTGTGTGAAACTTGTGTCAAAATGATCTATAATAGTACTCGTGCTTTGCTACAAAACGAGTTATTGTGACACCTGTTTTACAAATAAGTATTTTGTAATTCGCGTATATAAGATACTTCATTATAACAATTTTTACAGTGTCACAATAATATCTCTTTGAACACTTTTTTAGCAATTTTTAGTGTCATACAGTTGGTTATTGTATCTATTTTTATTTGACCTTTTATTGTTAATTTTACGATAAGTGAAACTATGACATGAAATTTAAATTTTATACATCTGTCTCATGTTACTTCAGTATTATCATTATATAATGAACACAATAGTATATATGATTATTTTCAGAGACCGAATTGGTGTGTTTATATTAAATTCTGAGATTAAGGCATTGCTTTTGAAATAATTTTAATAACAGCAATAGATTATTTGTTTTAGAGCAGCAGCGGACGCAGTAGAGAGTGATGAGGATTTGTAAAGTGTTTCCAAAAGTATGGTTAAAATTCGAAAAATCAAGTATAACTCGAATTGAAACGTGGATAAATTAAAATAAAGCAGTGAAACTCGATACTTCACGATATATCACAAGAGAAACGTTTTAACCGATTGCTCTACCAAGTATTCTGATATTCCAGACAAGTTCCAGGTTTTAGATTATTCTTATTCTTCAGATACAGAAATTGTTTTAGAAAAATATTTTGATTGTAGTATTTATTAAAATGTCAAGCTCAACAAAATTTACAATCTCAAAACAAGACTCATGTATCTGTTCCAAATCCATCTCAGTTAGTTAAAATATCTGAAATTAATATACAAACGCTTTACGGCAATATTTCCATCTGGCCTTCTTTTTATGATATATTTAATAATTCAATTTCTATGGAAAGACTCTTCCTGATGCACGAAAATCTAATTAAATTCATTTAAAAAAAAGAACCTTAACAATTAATCCATGATTTAGAAATTATTGACTCAAACGTTAAAATTGCATTAGATAATTGACAGATATGAAAATACATTTCTCATTGTCAATACTTACATAAAAATTTAATTACTCTTAACAATGTCAATACAAGAGGAAATGCTCTCACATTGAGAAATTTTTTAATCAACGGTTAAAAGAATAAAGGTACTTCAGAATCTTTAGATAATTGTTTTCCGATTTAATTTTTATTCGTATATTATCACAAAGGCTAAATTTTGGTGTAAGGAAAGAATTCGAATCTGAATGAGATGCAACTAAATTACCCTCTCTTGACGAGTTTATGTCATTTTTAGAAGAAAAGTGTTCTGTTTTGGAAAATTTTGGTCAAGATGTGAAATTCACGGACACTACAACTTTTTCGAAAAATCTGTACATTTCAATACAAATAATAGCCCTAAGATTCATTCTAATTCTTCTTCTCGTTATTTCTAATGCTTCCTTTACAAAACTGATTCACTTAAAAATTATGTTTACCAAAAATGTGTCAATATGATTCATGCTCATAAATTAAAGGTCATAAAATGAGCCAATGCCTGCCTCAACTGCCTTGCCAGCGGTCATATAGCATCAAATTGCAATTCAACACAAAAATGTTTTAAATGTCAGAAGTCCCATTATACTCTTATGCATATCACAATACTAATAATGCATATCACGATAATAATAATTCCAATATGTCTCAATCTCAAAATAATTCTTTCTAGGGTTCATCTCATACGGTTTCATCTCTTGATAATTGATCTACTCAATATAAGGTTTGTTCTCACACAAGTCTCAAACAGTCAGAAACAGCCAGGATTCTGC
This sequence comes from Galeruca laticollis, assembly GCA_963921935.1. Lineage (NCBI taxonomy): Eukaryota > Metazoa > Arthropoda > Insecta > Coleoptera > Chrysomelidae > Galeruca > Galeruca laticollis. The sequence continues at coordinate 19,247,856 of OY998184.1, forward strand.
GCAATCCATTTCCCCGCGTTTATAGATACTTTTCTGATTGTTTGAAAACAGCTGAAGGATGTTCACACAGATTTGGCTGATGGTTTTCCAACTGTCCAACGTCCAGTATATGATGTAGCTGAAATCTCGTGTAGCCTCATCGAAGGGCTTTAGTTTGTTCCATATAAAAAGATTTTGCAAATTACAGGTATTTCTCAAAGTAAGTTGTTTAAAGTCTAATCTAGTGGTTGACATAAAATTTTATTATTTGCGCGATTCTAAGAGAAGTTGTCTTAAAGCATCTTGTGTTATGCTAGAGGAAATTATATGCCCACTTACTCAGGTTTCCAATAATTTGACTTTAAATATTGCCGATCATTTTAATTTAGCAGATCATATCTTTTACAATACCTCTAAGGTGAATATGTTATTAGGAGTTGATACTTGATGTTCTTACTGAAGGTCTAATTAGGCTGGCTAAAGGACGGCCGGTTTGGCCAAATTCTCTTCTTGGCTATTTGGTAGCAGGAAATGTTCCAGTTCCTAATTTGAAAACTCGTGACAGTTGCATAAATGTCATATATGAACACTCGACCAATTCTCGCTCGTGTTAAGAAGACATTTCTTTACAACAAACGCATGTAATTAGTAGTTCCATTGGCACTCATTTAGATAGTTCGGGAGATTTTTTAGAAATATTTTGGAAGGTAGAAGAAGTTCCGGAAAATTACACTGTTCAGAATAATTTAGGAGAAAATATTTTCCAAAATACTACTGTAAGACTCGGTTATAGTAGATATCAGGTAGATTTACCTTTAGTTGAGCCTACTGCATATATAAAACTTGGTGATTCGTTCAACTAATCTAAAAGACGTTTTCTTAATCTTGCAAAAAAATTAATGGAAAATGAAAATCTCCACTCTCAATACAAATAATTTATTAATGAGTATGTTACACTTCATCATGCTCGATATGTTCCACTCGTGTTTATAAACAGTTTTCCAGGGCTTAAATATTTAATTCCTCATCATCGCTTTTGAAAAGAAAATAGTTTACCCACGCAACTCATAGTTGTACTTGATACTTCAATAAAAAGTTCATCAGGTATTTCTTTAAATGATGTTTTACTCAAATGGTAATACAGTACAATCTGAATTATTTTATATACTTTAATGCTTTTTTATTGAAGCCCAAAATGCTACTAAATTGAATAATTTCTGTTAAATGAATAGAACACGTAGAAAGAATGGTAAAACACAGATTAATGAAACAGGCAGTAGATGGACGTATCACGAGCTGCTGATAAAGAGAGAGAGAGAGAGAGAGAGAGAGAGAGAGAGAGAGAGAAAATTTTAACTTGTGGTTTTATTGTGAAGGCTCTCACTAAAATTATTTTGCGTGGCAATTAAATAACACAAACTATTTGCAGTATTATTAAAATAAACTCACGTTCAAGAACTAATAACAAATTGTGGGACGATTACAAGTCAAAACAAATGCATTACACCACTTTAATGTATGTCTTGATTCATAACCAAATGGAGTTCAAATGTCACATAAATGACGTCAATGATCTCTATTATTGATAGTAAATTGCTCATTGAATGTCACGACCGCAATCGGTCTCGACAGTAGCAAATAATACGGATGGAAGTGATATCAATCGATATATTAAATTTATAAAAATATCGTAAAAGTCAGAGATAGAGCCATATCTACAGATAAAGTTATTTAATAGCGGTATTTAAAATAATGTACCACTAAAACAGGAATTCCATAAACTTATTGTAGACGATTCTGAAGATAATTTTCTAATATTCAAGTTGATTCAATAAGAATATCAAAACACAAAATGGGCACAATTTATGAAACATTTTGTTTATTTAATATATTTTATAAGTGCTATAGCGACTACTATAAAACAGATAAACAATGTTTATAAAAATACATTAAAATTGTTTCATAAAAAATTTATAACTGTTTACTATATGTGGTAGAAAATTTCTTAAATTTTATTAGGCGATAATAATAATTTTATTCAATGAAAGATAGATACAATAATACATAAAATATGTATACAATATAATAAATAATTTAAAAAAGTAATTTTTGTTAAAAATACATGAATAAACAAAACAAAGATTCACTGAAGTGCCAAAGACGCTTGTACGTGATATTTTTAAATAATTAAAAATAACTTACAAAAATAAAATGGACATACAGCCACCTTATTATATAATACATACAAATTATCGTAAAATGGTTAGTGAGACTTGTAAACAAACATTTAGAGTAAGCCAATTAGAACCAATGGTCGTACATTGGTCCCTTTCACAATATGATTCACAACTATCCATGTTTAGATATGGAATACATTGTTATACATTTTCTGCTCAATAGCAACAATATAATATATATGAACAGTTATCAAACAATATAACTGTGGTGTTAGTGATAACAATGAATGCGGTTCAGAAGGAAATAAAACCAATTAGCTATTGATTTGGAGGAAAACAATGATGGAAAAAGTAAGAACTATTCTGTTCATTACACCCAAACATTCAAAATAATAACAGCAACACTGAATTTACTAGGTGAATCGTTGTGGATTAGGTACCAATCCATCAACCTTATTCCATTTTACTTAGACCAAATTCCAAGCAAAGATACTTCACTCAACAAGTTTTCTGACGTCGGTTCTAGGTAGATCAAGGACATACGTTTTAAATATTTTTTTCAATAGGCCATCTGAGTATATGGTTTTCAGGTACTTTTTGTATATATCAGGCAATACATTAAATAATCTTGATGACAAATATAGATAATATTTCTGGCCTATGGGTCTGTTGGCTGACGGTATTTTGAGATTATCTTTCAGTTTGTTACGCGTCGGATAATTGTGGTCAACATGATCAAGTATTTTCCTGTTTTTGTATAGATATAGTATTATATTATACATATACATCTGCGTCATATCCATAATTCGTGTCTCTACAAATAATTCATCTGACGGGTAAGTAAATTTGTTTAAAGTCATTACTATCAATAGTTTTTTTAGTAGAACGTCCAGTTGTTTTAGATGACTATAAGCCGTGACTGTACTAATGAGTAGTAAATTGTTCTCAGGTGAGTGTAATTCATAATGGTAGAAATTTGAGTTTTTGCAATAGACGTCTAATAATTTTGCATATGTTAGAGACTTGATGATCCCACCTTAGGTGCGAATCGATTATAACACCAAGGTACTTAATTTTATCAGTTATATTAATTTCAATTTGGTTAGATATCAGTAATGTATCAAATTGGGGTAGTCCATTTTTGTAGCTAGAGAAGGGTAAGAAATGTGTTTTATCAAAATTTATGGTTAATTATTTGGTATTAAACCAGTCCGCTATGTTCTTGAAGTCATTTTCAACGACATTTTTCAGGTTCTGCCAAGAGGCTGATGAATATAGGACAGCTGTATCATCAGCGAATCGTATAATTTCACCGGTTGTTTGTATGGTAAGTAAGCTATTTATGTAAAGGTTAAATAATATAGAGCCTATAACGGTACCCTGGGGTATTCCGTGGCTGATTGTGTTTTCGTGACTTATTTTGTCCCTGATTTTGACGATCTGTTTCCGATTTTTTAGGTAACTGGAGAAAAGTTCAAGCGCAACACCTCGGATCCCCGCTCTAACCAATTCCTCCAGCAGCTGTGAATTATCAACTGTATCAAAGACCTTGGCCAGATCGACGAACACACAAAGCGCCGGCTTTCCAGAGTCTACAAATTTATAGATATCACCCACTATTTTTGAAATCGCATTATTTGTGGAGCGGCCCTCTTTGAACCCGTATACATGATCAGATATTATATCAAGTTTGTTAAAAAAATCGTTAAACCTTTTCCCGAGGCATTTCTCAAATATTTTTGCCATTGATGATATGACCGAAATAGGTCTATAGTTGTTCGGGTAACATGTTTTCCCTTTTTTGTGGATGGGCGTCACAACCGCTATTTTGAATTCAGAAGGACATACACCTGTACTGAATATTTTATTAATCAGGAAAACTAGGGGATCAATTATTTGTTCGCGAATTTCCTTTAGTGTTTCAGCTTTCAATTGATCTATGCCGGGTGATTTATTCACTTTGAGGTCCATTAGTATACTGAGAACTTGTTCTCTAGTTACCGGTTTTAAAAAAAGCGAACTTATAATTGGTTTATGTATGTTGGGGGGATTTTCTGGTTTCGTAATTTTTCCTGCGAGATATAATAGTCAAAAAATTGTAATATAAAGATTGTATATATGTTTTATAATTGAATTACATGCCACAATATTGCTGCTATTCTACCCTTATTAATAAATCAACTTTGTTTTATTAATGTGATCGTAAAAAGGTACCATCTTTAGAAAGAAAATAGAAATGTCCGACTGTTGTAACTGATTTTTGTGCAAGTATTAGTTTCAGACAGAAAGAAAACTTTGATGCGAAACAAATTTTACTGTGATCTATATGGTATAAAGGCAGTGAAATTTTTATGTTCTCCAATTTTATCATGTTTTTCTAATAATTTTAGAAGTTAAAAAATTAAAAATAGTAGTAATATTTGAAATTACTAGTTGTTTTCTTCTAAATTCGTTGTTGATGTTATTTTCACATAAAACTATTTGAAATAGTGAAATATATTTTAATCTTTAGATATATTATTAAAATTGTATCTATATATGGTTATTAACATGGCTGCCAGTAATATAATAGTTTAGTGGTAGTGGGTTTTATAAAATAATTTTCCAACGTTTGTGATAATTTCAAAATTCTTATAGAATATACTTCATTTTCAAAAGAACCCTACAAAACAGGACCATATTTCAAAAATATAATGAATAAAGGAATTGATAATGAATTTTAACAGGATTATATATTTCTATATCATTTTAACCTTTCAGAAGTGGCGCCAGATTAAATGACATGAGAGGTAGCGCCAAGTCTGACAGACCCATACTAAAAAAAACATTTATGGATTTTTTTTTTGTAAATAATAATGTTACGTAGTGGTTAATACCTTTTATTGTAATAAAATAAATATACATAAGTTTCATATAAATAATAAACATAAAAATATGCCTTGGAATAATGAGAGTGAAAAATTAAACACTCCATGAAATTTTATTAAAAATAAATTTTAATTATAAATTATAATTAAAATTTTGGTTGTAAATTAATCAAAGTTTACATTTTAAGGGTTTTTCAAAGAGTCATTACAAAGGGGACACCAAGCTTGCAGGTGAGAAAGGCATAACAAATTTTTTACATCTTTGACAAAAAACCTATTTTTGAATCTTCCACATAAAAAGAGCACCTCTTTCGAGTACCTGGAACAATTTCTTATTGTGGTTGTATATTAGTTGATGACGTACCAGCATAATCTTGCCTTCGTTCTCGTTCCGCTCGTGGTATATTTTGCTCCAAAGAAAGACGTTCTAAATGCTGCGTAGTTAGTTCGATGGCAAGATTTTTTAAGTATACTCTTCTTGTTACTGAATATTGCTTATTATTAACAGCGTAAATTATTTGCGAATTTACTACTGCTATATTCAATAAGGCATCAAAAATGACCATTCCTTCCTGGCAGAACTGTTCCAAGCGTTCTCCTCTATCATTTCGATTTCCTAATCCAAGCTTACCAGTAATATTGAGAGTGTTTTCTGATCCAACCTTAGCAATAAAATCACCTATTATGATAGTAATTTCATTTTTTTTCGTCATACCTAAGGCTTCTGATAAAAGTCGATAAAGAGATTCAACAACTGTGTCATCTTTGTCAGCAGTGGGTGCATATATTTGTATTATATCTATAATAACTGGATATTTAGGATTTTGGCAGCGATTAATTTAGGATGACCGCTACACCGTTTTGATGTGACTCATCGTTGGTTCCCGAGTAATATGTTTGATAATTTTGTGAGGTATAGCGCCCGTTGTTTGGCCATCTTGCTTCGCAGACTACTAGGACAGAAATAACGAGTCTGTCCATTTCTTGTAATAGGCTTGTTAGTTTTCCGGCTTCGTATAGTGTTTTCACGTTCCATGTGCGTATTTCAAGCTTTCGGTTTTTGTTCAACTTTATTGATTTTTTACATGGTTTTCGCATGTTGACGACCGGGGAAGCCCTGAAATCTTCTCCTGTCGGATCTTGGGGTCCGATTCCATGATCAGTAACATGCATTTTGTCGCCATTACTTGCCATGATGACTATTCTTGGAATATCCATTAGGATCTTCAATATAGTGATTTTCCGTTGCCTACTATATCTTCATGCCGTTGGCCGTTTGCCGGCTCATTCGTCTTTTGGAACCATTTCTCATTCCAAGGACAAAAAGGTGCCATAGTCTCTTGTCAGTTCTTCCACCCTTAGCTGTTGACTGACAAAAGAGGAACTGCTTATCCCGGCAGTACCTCCGTCTACAGAGCCTCGTCAGTTACCTAGCAGGGTGCACCACGTGCAGGTGAGGTTGTCATTTGGGTTGGTATCATCTTTACCATCACCCCTCACACCCTTTTGTTGGATACCGGGCTAGAAAATGCACGAAACAACCAACTGGTATAAATACTATTGGTAATGTGCCGAAATTAATTGCTCAATTTCTTGAATTGCCTAATCCAAGAGAATATACTGGACATTGCTTTCGAAGATCTTCAACCACACTTTTGGCTGATTCTGGAGCAGATCTTTTGAATATAAAAAGACATGGTGGCTGGAAGAGTAATTCTGTCACTGAAGGCTACATCGAAATGCCCGCGGACAATAAAAAACGAACAGCAATGAAAATTTTGGGACAAATTGAAAACATTCCTTTGATATCAGGAAATATTCAAAATCAAAATATAAGCAATTATCCTAGTGAAGCGTTGGGTATGTCAGCGTCTGGAATTAATTTATACAATTGAAAGGAGTGTACTGTAAATATATACAATAAATAAGTATAAAATAAATATTTAATTCTGGTCTTAATATTTTCTTGATTCTTATTATCGCACTAGTGCGGTAATATACGTCATTGTGACACTGAAAATAGTGTCAAATCGTACCTGTTACATGACAGTTGTAGATAAAATATAATAGAATATGGTGCTCTAAAAGAAATATGTAATATTTTCAAAGTTTCTCTTTATTTTTCTCCGATACTCTTCACTCTTTTTGTTATCTTCCACTCCCTTAATCCCGACATTTTCATAGATATTCTATTCGGTTTGTTTTTCTAAAACTGCCAAGCCAAATCTAATATATTTATTAGTTATTTTATAAAAGCTATATAACAGGTTCCAATCTAATAATTATATAATTATTTTATAGCCGTGTCTGTGACTACAATTTTCAATGGGAATAAAATTTCGGCATTCACCTCTTTACTAAAATTATTTTATAAGCTACTAAAAGTGTTTATAAAAATAGTTTTATGATGTATTTACACCTGATTTATGAATGCTACCAAACTATCTTAAAAAAGTGTTATAAAACAACTAAATTTTATAAACAATAACTGTTTTATTAAACCCTAATATAACACAATATATAAAATTGATTTATGAATATGATATAATTTTGTTACCAAAACGTTTTTGTGATAAATGTATGAAACAAGTTGGTTACAAAAACCTAAACATGCTCTTATAGGACCTTTATATGATAAGTTGCATTCTTGAAAGCAACAATAAATCAATATTAAAATAAAATTGTTATATAAGCCAAAAGTAATAAAACAACTTTGCTAGTTGGATTGTATTTGCAATTTTCCTTGCATTTCGAATTCATTTACAGGTTTTCGTTATAAATGTTTTGAAATAACAAATATAAAATGAGCAATTGAAAATTTACTTCAATACATATTATAATTAGGGTGACCATATTTTTCTTAGGAAAAAAAAGTACAAAAATTGTAATTGATAATAAACGTGAGAAATTCATGTCGTTTAATCTCAAATAAAGAGTAAAAAGAAATATGAATGAAATAAACGTAATCATTTTTTTACATCTTATTCAAGGAACAAAATACAAAAATTAATTATTATAAAATATAAGAAAATAAATTAACATATAATTTCTTCTAATTAAGAAAAAAAAATTATGTACGTAGTATGTGTATGTAGTTAATTTTCGTTGGATGGGCTTGCAACTGCATCATCACGCCTCGCATCATGTTTGTGCCAGTCGTACTTTTGGGAACCCAAAATCGCCTTTAGAATTTGCGGACTGGCCTGCAGAAACTGGAACATTCCGTTATAGGTTTCGTTAAAGTTTGGGTAGACTTTTATCATAGCTTCGAGAGTAGGTATTACCATTAGTGATTTTTATGGGCTCCAATAATTATTAATGTTGGAGAATAGTCTCTCAATCAATGCACTTGTGCCACGAAAACAAAAAAGTAACTCACATAAGATCTGCAAATTTTCAAAAGTATTTTGACTTGACCCAGTTTCTTGTATAAATTTTAATGTTTCAAGCCACCGCTCTTCAGTGCGAATGTTTTTTGAATTCCAATAGGAAATTTTATCTTGTGTGAGGTAGTTTTGTATGACACTCACTTCATCAAACAGTTCATCTTCATTCAATTCTGGACCAATATAATCTTTAAAAGCCTCACATGAACTCAAAATATCGTTCCATAAAACTTTTCTTCTCAAATGTACCCATTCAAAAAGCTTTAATTCATTCAGAGATTTGTACTCCAGTTATGCAAATATGTCACACAATTTGAATAAAATAACTTGGCGGCATGTTCGATGAAGTTTTTCCGATAATTTGCACTGCCTTCCATGTTTTCAGATTTTGAAAGATATTCTCTCACTTTCATTGGTAAAAATGACTCTTTCAAACGGCACTCAAGCTTATTTTTAAGATCGATATACTCCATTGCAGCTTCCGTTGCGCATATTTTATCACACTCGATGTTTAGAATGGCAGTGTGGAACAAAGACGCAATGTTGTGTACAAACCACATCCAAATTTCGCCCGTCGGATTCTCAAAAAATTGTTTTGGAATAGTTGGTCAATTTTCAATACACAAAAAATAAGATTTCAATGGTTCGTACATTTGTAAAATGCGTTCTATTGCAGGCATTAGACTTAAGAATCCTCTTTTCGAAAATGACAAAATTTTTTTTGTACTCGACATTAACAAATTCGCAGATTTGTTTTAGTTTGTCCACTCTGACTGTGTAAATATAAAAATATTTAAATATTTTGACAGCAATAACTTCTATGTCGAATGGTAGGATATCCGTCGCATTTTGTACGCAATTATTGAGAATGTGAGCAATACAACCAATACCAACCAGGGGTTTGCCGCAAGCAGCATTTAGTTTAGCAAATAGATTATTTACTCGCTTTCGTCTAATTCCCCCAAAATTCGTATTCGTGCTGTCAGCAGCTAATCCGATACATTTCTAGACCAAATCGTTGTTTATTAACGTAGTAAATACATAATTACTTAACTGTTCTGATGTTTCTTCAGATAAGTTATGTAATTGAAGCAGTTTTACTTGCACACCCTTTTCAGAATCAAAGTATCTCACCAGTAATGGTGCAATTTTAATATCTTTATGGTTTGAAGAATCTATAATGATGGCAACAAAATGTGTTTTGTGTGAATCACTTTTTAATCGCCTCTGAGATTCTTCGGCAAGAATGTTTTTTACGATGGCTTTCGATTTGAATCGAGCTGATGCCAATTTAAGTTCAAACATATTAACTATAAGTTTTGAAGTACAATCCAAAGATCTGAACCTCTGTGCTTAACTGTGTGATAGGCCAAGGTTCCTTCCTTGGCGGCAATAAACATATTTCTCAACTGGAGTTTTGATTTTTAAAGAATGTTTCCAATTTATTATTTTTGATTTTGAATTTGCTGCCAGATGAGCTTTAATATTACTGCGACCACTGTTGGAAATACCAACATCACTTCTACAAATTTCGCAATATACAATGTGTTGCGGAGAACTTTTTATTTTCATAAATGGATACTCTTTCTGCAAATCCAGATTAAAATTACATTTTTGTCGAGACGGTGACATGTAGAAACGAAATTGACTTCTTTTGCCACTTTACACGAGCCAGAAATTGACAAAATTCAATGGAGTAACTGTTATTTGGCGAGAACCGGGATGAAGAGAAATGTGACATAAACTACGCACCACACCATGCCATTTTCTATCGTCGTAATTCAAAGTTCGCGTCCGACTCTACTCGACTGACGCTGAAGCTGACCGATGCGACGAATTTACAAATAGCTAAGAACTACGTTACGTTCCACTCGAGTCGATTTTAAATTACTCCCCTAAAAAGCAGTACATTTAGGTATACTTGATGAACCTTTTAAGTACAAGAGGACAGCATGCAAAAAGGAAGTACTGTCCTATTAAAATGAGTACATATGGTCACCCTAATTATATAATCCGCTTCTGCGAATATCTCTTCTCCACTATTTTAGATCGTTCAATAATTTTTTTCCATATAAACTACAATTTTTGTTTAAGGTGAATCCACCCATAACATAGATTGTCATGAGTGTCGAACCAATCTCAATCCAAGTAAATTGTATGTCTCCTGGATCAGTTAAGTTTCCCCCCCCCCAATTTTCTACAAAAACATATTTGGTCTGTTGCACTCCCAATAACAATTTGCTCCATGTTCCCGAGACAATATAGCTGTTTGTATATGGGGGAAAAGGGTGAATAAATGCTAGGCCCGCTCCCAAACGCAATTTTAGCACTTACAATTCACCATTATGCTCCGTCAAAAATATCCTTTGCACCCCTTCCATCAGTTGGTAGTCTCGCATTATTCAGAGTACAGTCCCTCCCTCCCCATGATAATTTGCAGTGAACCAGGATTTTATTATGAAAATTGCGGGAACTAATATGCATCCAGGAAAGACAACTATGAAATTGACTGTCTCGACCCTTACTTCGTGGAATATGCTCATATTAGTGTTTTTAAATGAAACTCAAGGTCTCTAGTTAATTCCACAATATAATGCAAGTTATTTAAAATTCTAAAAAATTGACAACTGTTTCGATAAATCAATATCATCGTCAGAATGACAGAAGTTACATTTCATTTTATGCCTACCTGATGTTTAGTAGTTATATTTGGCTAGACCAAGAAGTAACCTAACTTGTGATTGACTTAATATATGTTAATAGAAAAAAGAAGGAGATCTGATAATACAAATATTTAAGCTTAGATATTATTAGCCCTATGATTATATCCTGGATATCATTTTCCCCAATTAAGATCAGTATAAATGTGCAATGATATAGAAAACCAGAAAAACTATATCTGCTAATCTTTAAAATTTTCACTTAGGAATACAGTTTATTAGTGGAGAACTCCCTGGATTTATCTGTTCATTGATAACTTCATATTGTGGGTTTCTTAAATGTCTTCTAATTTCCAATTCTTCAAGGAAATACAGTTCTTGTTTCTTTTCCCAAATATGCAGCATTTCTAGTTCTGTGTTAGGTGTCAATAAATGATTGGTGCCGAGTAGATGTTTTGCGTAGTGGGATTTATCTGGTTGTTTTAATCTGTATGCTCGTAAGTGTTCACTGTATCGGATTTCAAAATTTCCAAGGGTCTGACCCAAATAGACAGCATTACATTCTGGAAATTTGAGTCTATACATATCTGATTTCTTTAATAGTGGTATTTTTGTTTTTACTTTTAACAATTTTGTACTAACGGTACTTTCTGTTTTAAAAGAGATTGTTGTATTCGATGCTAAAGATATTATCTTTGAAATATTATTAGAAACATTTCCTGCATATGTGATGGTTTTATAAGTTTTTATTTCATCAGTTTGTTTAGGAAATATTAGTTGTAATGCCACTCTTTCCTCTTTTTTACTAATTAGCTTATTTATCATATCTAATGGATAACCGTTAGATGTTGCTATTTGTCTAATTGTATTAATCTCTCTATCAAAATTACATTTGTTCATAGGAACCGAGACAGTCAATTTCATTAAAAAATCTTCGAGAGAAGATTTGACCCGACTGTACCAGAAGTTACTACAAAAACGTTACAAAGCATCACAAAACATTTGGTTTAACCAAGAATGCCTTAGAAAAAAGGAAATACCAGATTATGTGAATATAAAATGTCACACTAAAACACCACAAGCACAAAAAGCTATAAAATGTGCTCAACGAGTTTGGATAAAATCAGAATGTAAGGAATGGTTCAAAGTTAGAGACTCCTTAGACAACTACATAAAAGTTGTACATTCAGAACTCACATTCCAATTACATCCAGTAGAATTTGACTGTTTGGATGACAAAATTAGAGAAAATGTCAGCACGATGAAGCATATGAAATTTATAAAACAAGAAAAGAAGCTACAGAATCTTGAACACACACAACATAAAATTCAATACTCAAAACATCATGAAACTTTAAGTACCTACATACCAACACACTTTGCACCACGATTTGAAAACCTTTCAGACACTAATTTTACAAATAGTGAAATAGAATTTTTAAGTAAAGGTTTAAAGTACAGCATACCACCTAAATTAACGAATAATATTTAACAAATTATAGCTACAGAGTCAGAAATAGCGTTAAAATCTAATTCAAATAATTTTCTTTATGAGAAATTAAAAATTGCCAATTTAATCAAAAATATTGAACCTTCAAAAGTTAAACGTCAAACAAAAAATGACATTTCAGTTTTAAACGCAATAAAAAAGAAGATTGAGAATAATAACCTAACAGTTACAAAATCTGATAAGGGGAACGCTACTGTCATTTTGACGACTGAAAATTACAATTCCAAAGTATATAACTTTATAGAATCCAGCGATGTAAAAGTTCTTAAAGCAGACCCAACAAAGAAAATTTCTAATAATGTAAGGGATATAGTTAATAATTCAAATCATCTTTTAAATGATTACGAAAAGAGGTCTATCATACATAAGAATCCTCATTGTCCACAATTATATGCAACAGTTAAATTACATAAAATAACGAAACCAATTAGACCTGTAGTCTCTTATGTTAATGCTCCTAATAATATATTGGCAAAGAAGCTCAACAATATACTCAATACTTACGGATATGAATCTCAGTACTCAATTAGAAATTCAATAGAACTAATCAAAAAAATGAAAGTAATCCACTTACAAGATAACTATAAACTCATATCGTTCGATGTAACTAACATGTTTACTGAAATTCCTCCTAAAGAATGTCTAATACTTGTAAGAAAATTACTAGAAGATAAAAATATTAATCCAGGAATAATATCAGATATACTTAATTTATTTGATGTATGCATTAATCAGAATTATTTCACTTTTGACAATAAGATATATATTCAAAATGAAGGTTTACCAATGGGAAGCCCTATATCACCTATTTTAGCAAACATTTTTATGGACAATTTAGAAAGAAAGATCTTTGAAAGTAATATTTCGAAAAATATTTTATTTTGGTATAGATATGTAGATGACATATTAGCTTGTTTTATGGGTAGTGAACGACAATTAGATGTATTTTTCAACCACATCAATAATTTACACCCGAAAATTAAATTTACATTAGAAATTGAAGAAAATAGCTCAATCAATTTTCTTGATTTAAAAATTCAAAGAGTTAATAATGTACTTGATTATTCAATTTACCGAAAACCAACACAAACTGATGTAACAATTCAATTCAATTCTAACCACCCTGTGTCACATAGACTAGCAGCATATAGTTCGATGATACATAGAGCTTTCTCGGTTCCTATGAACAAATGTAATTTTGATAGAGAGATTAATACAATTAGACAAATAGCAACATCTAACGGTTATCTATTAGATATGATAAATAAGCTAATTAGTAAAAAAGAGGAAAGAGTGGCATTACAACTAATATATCCTAAACAAGCTGATGAAATTAAAACTTATAAAACCATCACATATGCAGGAAATATTTCTAATAATATTTCAAAGATAAAATCTCCAGCAACGAATACAACAATTTCTTTCAAAACAGAAAGTAACGTTAGTACAAAATTGTTAAATGTAAAAACAAAAATACCACTATTAAAGAAGTCAGGTATATATAAACTCAAATGTCCAGAATGTAATGCTGTCTATTTGGGTCAGACCCTTAGGAATTTTGAAATACGATACAGTGAGCACTTACCAGCATACAGATTAAAACAACCAGATAAATCCCACTACGCAAAACATCTACTTGACACCAATCATTCATTGACACCTAACACAAAACTAGAAGTACTACATATTTGTGAAAAGAAACAAGAACTGGATTTCCTTGAAGAACTGGAAATTAGAAGACATTTAAGAAACCCACAATATGAAGTTGTCAATGAACAGTTAAATCTAGGGAATTCTCCACTAATAAACTGTCTTCTTAAGTGATAATTGTAAAGATCAGCAGATATATTTTTCCTGGTTTTCTATATCATTTCACAGTTATACTGATCTTAATTGGAAAAATGATATCCAGGATATCACCATAGGGCTAATAATATCTAAGCTTCAATATTTGTAATATCACATCTTCTTCTTTTTTCTATAAACATATATTAAACCAATCACAAGTTAGGTTACTTCTTGGTCTAGCCAAATATAACTACTAAACATCAGGTAGGCATAAAATGAAATGTAACTTCTGTCATTCTGACGATGATATCGATTTATCGAAACCATTGTCAATTTTTTAGAATTTTAAATAACTTGTATTATATTGTGGAATTAACTAGAGACCTTGAGTTTCATTTAAAAACACTAATAAAGACAACTATATTTCATCTAATGATGTAGGTACACTGACTAGTTCAACTCTTTAATTTAAAACCCGAAATCAAAACAGTGCACAGAGTATGCTACTCCACTTCATTTTCACCAATTTTCTCAACGAAAATCGAAACAAGGGCCATATATATTCATAGATAAGGCTTAATATCATGGTATTCTATAGTGATTAATACGTATTTTATTATATTTTAGTCACTGCTCGGTGACAAACTCAAGGCAATAAAAAGAAAGGAATGTTACTGAAAAACCCAATTTCCATGGAAAATATTAAAGCAGGATAGGGAAATAAATATTTTCTTTCATTTTTATTGGCTTTGATACTTGCCATTAGGCCAGTCACAACAGGAACAAACTATTATTATATAAAAAAATATTCACCTCACTCACATTTATCCAATTCTAAGAGAAGACAGAACCATCTACCTAAAAATACATCGGAGCAGGCG
This sequence comes from Galeruca laticollis, assembly GCA_963921935.1. Taxonomy (NCBI): domain Eukaryota; kingdom Metazoa; phylum Arthropoda; class Insecta; order Coleoptera; family Chrysomelidae; genus Galeruca; species Galeruca laticollis. The sequence continues at coordinate 19,263,104 of OY998184.1, forward strand.
CTGGAGTATTTGGGCCTGGCACCAGATACTCATTATCGTTAGGCTCCTTCCCGAGCGTTTTTCAGGCAGAAATACTTGCGATCGAAAGATGCGTGGAAATGAACCTAGAAAGAAACTACCAGAAATGTGACATATCGATCCATTCTGATAGTCAAGCAGCTATCAAAGCATTGATTTCCCATGTCATTGACTCAAAGTTGGCATGGGAGTGCCGAAGAAAACTTGATGAATTAGGCAAGAATAACAGGTTCTCTTTAGTCTGGGTTTCTGGCCACTCGGGAATCACGGAAAATGAAGAGGCCAATACACTTGCCAGGAAAGGAGCAGAAATGCCCTTTATTGGCCCGGAGCCTTTCTGTGGTGTAGCAAAATGCTCCTACAAGAAAGAGTTTCGGAAGAAAGAGAAAACCGAAAGAGAAGCACTCTGGCGGTGCCTACCCGGGTTGGAACATTCCAAAAAGTTCCCGGGGAACTTTGACACTGCTAGGTCCAAAAAATATTTGGACCTCAGTAAAGATAAGCTACATCTCCTCACGGGCTTTCTTACAGGATACTGCCGCCTTAGGAAGCACTTAATGAGAATAGGTCTAGCAGAGATTGACGAGTGTAGATTCTGTGGGGAGGAGGATGAAACTCCTGATCACCTAGTTCTGGAATGCCTCGCCATTGCAAGCCAACGCAAGAAATGCTTTGGACAAGAAACTTGTAAGAGTGAGGACCTAACCTCGCTGAAGCCGTCCCAAATACTAGAGCTCATTAGAACCTTGGAACTGGAAGGCGAGCTGTAGTAGTAGCGACAACAGCTCTGATAGGGGGGGGGAGGCACAATAAACCTTTGGTTTCAGTGCACAGTAACCCCGTTAAAATATAATCTAATCTACCTAAAAATACAACAAGGATACAACAGGATCACTCGCTTCTTGTCTAGGGGCCCGTCAAGACATTATAATTTATCACAAACAAAACTAGGCCACGGAAAGGTAGGAATAACTACAATTTGGATAAACAGAGGTAAACAAATCTGGTTCACACATTTACAAGCATACCTTTGATTCATATATGAACTTCATCAGAACGTTATATATTTCCATTTTGTTTAAAGCTAAAAGATGGCAGATATTGAAAGGTGGAAAAAACCGTTTCTTATTACATCATTGATAGGGTTTTGAGTTTCTTGGGAATAGAAGTAGTTAAAGAAAATATTATTCATATCACTTTTGATATGGGGAAATAAATGACTACAAGAAGGTACATATACTAATGTTCATACGGAAACAACCTGAGTATGGTCATAGAAGATGACAATTAAATTCTCAAAGAATTTAAACTACTTAGCTGGATTCTCGATATTCTTTAATTTGACGTGTATAGTTTTGTCTCATTTGGTTACATTTTTATCATTCTCTTGTCAGTTTCTGGTATGGAACTCCACTACTCGATAAGTATCTTACTGTTTCTAGGATTCTATCAAAGACTTAACGCTGAATAAATTATCTGTTATATCAATAAGTTTTTTTCAGTTTATGTTTCTCTCTTCCTCTTTATTGTTCTCTTTGATGACAATGTATATTGAAGAACGATCCATTTTTATCAGCTGATAAATATTCCGTATAATTTCGTTTCGAGTTTCATCAAACATATTCTTATTGAGGCATTCAACAAGAAAGTCTTCATTTTCAAATTCTCAAAGTATTTTGATACTTTCTATATCGTAATTTTCCGAGAAAGTTTCTCATTGAGTCTATTTGATAGGTCTTCCCGATTATCACTTCGCGTTTCTCCTCTATGTGTTCCCAGGTATCATTGGATACCTTTGTTGTTCTCCCCTTCAATTCAAATCTTATCCACGTCGTTTACTGTTTTTTTTTCACATATTTGTTCGCCATGCACTTATCTAAGTAGTAATACTTTGGATGCTCCAATTTGATTTCTGTTAATACTCTTTTATTACGTGAATCCTTCTGAGTAGAAATACTTTCAATCAATCCTAACCCTTTCGATTGGCCCAACACTATATATTATGCTGCTTCTTTCTGAGTTCTTTCGACTCCTGGCGAATATGACCGGTCTCTAACTCTTATCTCTGTCAATTCTCAGCATTTTATTCCTTGATCTCAGTTTTTTTGTATATATCATATTCCTTGCATTTAAAGCTATTTTCTTATTATTTGAAATATTTACTGAGCCAGTGATTAGGAGAGTATCCTATGTGAATACTTTTGTAACATACCATCTGTCATTTTCATAATTAAAAATTCTACGAAAATTACTTTCAAGTAATGAATTCTTCCTGTATCATGAACAATTTTTATGAGATAGGGCATATGACACGGTAGTAAATGAAACATGTGAAAGTGTGCATTAAAATTTAAAAATAACGTTTTATGGGTTCACTCCTAAACACTGATATTTATTACGGATCATTATCTTTCGATTGTTTAAAAAATGAGGATATTCTAATCGATGCGTCTGCGGCAATAATAAAAAATATAGGACAACACAATTATATACCATTTTTAAGTGTGCTCTACAGTTGATTCCACCAAAAATAAATAATGAAATCAATAACTAAAGTATTCGAGCAAATATTGAAAAAAAGTCTCTCCAATAAATTTTCGGTCAGACCCAATTTTCAGAAAATAAGTTTCAACGAATACTACGAATATTACTTGGATAACTATTTTGTGGGTTCAGAGTAGGCATACGATTTGATCAATGAGGAACAACTGTATAACAGGAATACAGACAAAAGTCAACGATGGCTGATTCAGATGCACAAGTACCTATAAAATTAATTTGAAATAAGTTAAATACTCACGCTAGGACAACGTAACCTTAAAATACGTCGTTAACAGAATGACAGTTTTAACATAATTTACTCACAACCAAGACATAATGGACCGCATGAAAGTAGCAACAGAAAAACATACATTGTTGATGAAGAATCTATAAGCGGGGACTGAAATTAACGCACTGAAGACTGAAACACTAATATGAATTAAACTGATTACCGAAAACAGTATAAATAAGTAGAAAATTGTATGCCTCATCAGTAACAGGGCTGAGAAAATGGGAATAAATGCAGCTTACTTTGCAATGTCTCACGAGTAATAAACATCGGAATCCAAGAGACAGATAACAAAACAGAGACTTCAACACACTACAGTGAAAATGAGATTTCAACTTTCTTCTTCTCCTCCTTCGACATTTTCCCATTATTAGTTCACCATATTCTCCTTCCACGTTTCAATCCCCTTCTCACATATCTGCTATCGCTTGTCCGATGTAGATTTCCCATCTTAGATCTAGTCTTTCTTCCCGTCTTTATCCTGGAGACAAAACAGAGACTTCAACACACTACAGTGAAAATGAGATTTCAACTTTCTTCTTCTCCTCCTTCGACATTTTCCCATTATTAGTTCACCATATTCTCCTTCCACGTTTCAATCCCCTTCTCACATATCTGCTATCGCTTGTCCGATGTAGATTTCCCATCTTAGATCTAGTCTTTCTTCCCGTCTTTATCCCGGATATTTCCATTTTAATTCTTTTTTTGGCCATCTGTATTCCGGCATCCTTTGGACGTGACCATACCATAAACGCCCTATTATCCAGCGTCCTCGTTATAGAGAATTTAACGTCCCCTCTTTGCCGTATTTATTCCACTATTATTCTTTCATTTCTTGGTTTAATCACATTTTAAAGTACTTTAGTTTCTATTTGGGTCCTAACCTACAAAAATAAGCTAGTTTTAAATATTTCATGAATGAAATTATTAAGCCGAATATAAGGAATGGAAGATTATTCGTACGATAATAGATAATTGTGATTCCTAGAGAGCTTAAGGAACTGTGAATTTGTCTACCCGGTGGTAAAACTGACAGAAGAAAGAATACCACATAAGAGTGAGTGAAGATGCGCGTGGAATGCTCAATATAGAGAACTAGAAGAGAACAAGGACAGTAAAAGGAGTTTGAAAATTAGATAATAAAATACGTTCGTAGTGGATTAGAAGGAGAAGGGGAAGAAGAAACCTAAAGTTTTCACTCGCAGTCAAATGAATATAATAATCACAGAAATTGTATATTGAATTACTTGATTTCGTTGGCTTCATATGATAAGTGCTCAACTCACAAAACACTAATTTTACAGGAGTCACAAAAAATGATTTAAAGTTGATTTTTTTATTCACTTCAGATTTTTTGGGCATACTTATAAAAGATCTCCTATGAGGTAGCAGAAGTCACTAAAACTATTATTCTCTCATTTTGCTTATAATTAACAGAGAAAGGCAAATTTCAGTTCAGATTCATGTACAATTTCGGACAAAAATAATATAAAAGGAAAAAACAAATTCATTGTCGTAAGTAATAAAAGATTTAACAGAACTAAATGAACAGAAAACAGTGAACAATTATAAAAGACTAATCATGTCTGAGATTATCATAAAAATTATGATGATCTTGTTCCATTGTCTTCTTTAGAAACTGGAGATTATTATATTTCTACTTTTTAATTTTTAGAGGACCTTCATATAAATTGGGCAATATGTGAAAGGGCACTTCTTTCGCATTTCTTTTTAGCCTTACTGGTAGAACATTGTACTCATCAGAGTGGCGAATCTTATATTGAATGGATTTCCAACTTTGAATCCAGGTGAAATCGAATTAAAAGTTTTTTTTGCGAGGAATCTTTGAAATAGTCTTGTTGTAGATATTCTACAAAGTAGGGCCTCGGCACCTTTCTGGCAGTTTTGACTACCTCAACATAATCAGCAGGAACGTTGATTACTCTTCCTTTCAATTTTCGTTCTATTGTGAAGTGCGTAGTGTCGCACTTCATTTGAGTATTTCCTTTTTCCAAATATTTGTGGATAATACAGATCCTGTATAGCGAAATCCAAAAGATCATTAGACAGTACAACATTACGATTTTGGACTCCGCAGCCGTCACTTTAAAGTATGATCGATGGTTTGAGTTCTTTGTCGATATCTGATGAAACCTTGGTTGTTAAGAATGCATAAATGATAGAAGCAAAACAGTTTGCTTCAAGCTCAGCCTCTCCTTTGTGCCACATAAAGCAATACCCATCTTTACTGTGGAGGTCGGAGATGATAAAATTATGAACTATGAGTTTGGTTCGATAATATAATGCTGAGACATTAGAGTTTGAGCTCAGCAAAACCGATTGTAAATCCATTGTAAAAACTTTGTTTTTAGATTCTCAGTCCTTCTGCTCCTCTTCCCGTGCTTCCTCTTTTATCAAAATATGAATATTGTATTTTTCGATTTGTACATTTTTAGTTTCAAGTCGCATTCGTCTTTCTTTCTTGAAAATTAAGATAAATTCATCTCCTCAAATATGTACATAAAAAGGGTTAAACATACAGGCTCAACCTGTTTCTCTTTACACCAGTCTAATGAATAAACGATGTAAAGTTCTGCTTTACTTCTAAATTAGGGCTCTAGGTACAGTTTTGTCGTCGATTTGCGGCAGTAATGGGATTCTAATTTTGGAATTTGATTGAATAAATCATTTACTTTCAATCTCTTTCCACGATTTCTTAATACTTTGCTCTTCTTTTACTTCTTTATTCTTGTTGATCCAGTCCACGAGCGTCCTTTCTGACATACCGAGAGTGTTGGAGAACATGGTTTTAATGACTCTGATTTATCCAAATAAAACTGTATTGAAGCGGACCGTTTGCTCTCATTTTCATCCTTCCGTCCTCTTACTTCTTGTTCGAATAACTTTACTATTAACGAATTTTTCTTTTAGTTCCATGTTAAGTTCCAATAACTTTTAAAGGACAGGGATGAGTTGCGCACAGTGGTCATTTTCTACCTGAATACGAGTAAGAACACCATGATTAGATACACCAAGATTAGATAAACGCAAAATTAAGGTGATTAAGGAAATATAAAATAAATTAATTGGTAATGTTATTTGTACATTTATTTCAGGAATAATAAGTCACGGATTTTACAAAGGTTTTTAAGTCTATTACATTGGTTTTATATAGATGTATTTGTTGATCTAAAAATATCTGTTTTTTCTTCGCTTTCCCATAAAGCAGTTTATTAATATTATTATTAGAGCTCCTTATTTTAATATATATATATATATATATATATATATATATATGTGTGTGTATTTGTTTGATGAGTTAAAAGTACAACAATGAAAGTGAACACATTAGGATGCGAGTAATAAAAACTTTTATTAAAATGTGCATGAAACGATTCACATGCGTTAGTGGAAAGTATAACACTTGATGGCATTTCTTCCCATAATATGGGAGGAAACTTAGATTCCTCATCAATATAACTTTCGACCAAATAATCAGAAAATTCAGCCACTGAAATATTTTCTGGTTTATCTGGCATTAAATGAAAACAAAATTTTCAGATACTTGAAGCGGATCGACAAACGGTAGACCGAACAAATGTTTGAGCTATTTTCCAAGATCTGATTTTAAATCATTATAATGGACAGACAAACCAAGCTGCATAATTTTACGATACCAGGCTTGCTTTAAATGGAAAAGGCAGCCTCTTATTTCAGATGTTGGAAAAATAGCTTCAACAGCCAAATGTATGGCAATCTCAAAGTCAATAATAATTTTCTTTTGGATTTAAACAAAATTCAAACCTATTACATTCCGACACAATGTGCAGGAATAATTTCACGTAAACATATTTGATCTTAGAAGGTAATAAAGCGAAGACTACTGTTCATTTTTATACGCATGCAGAGTGAAAAATTGATAAAAGTATTACACGCAATATTGGAAAGTTCCGTCCATATAAATCACGTCAGAGAAACACAGAAAATTTAAATTTAGAAAACAAGAAAATATAACAATATTATTGTCAGTATCGTTGACTAGCAGATAACTGTCCTGTTGTAATGTTTTTGTTTTGATGTCCAGACATATTAACGCTTCATGTACATCTTGAATATTTTTTGGTAGAGGAGGAAGAACGTACGACGTGCAGAATAAATATTCTTTTTTGTATAATCCAAGTCCTTTAACGACAAATCGCTCACCAGTTCAGGACAGTTTTTCAACTTTTTATGGATTAACTTCATCGGTCGTTCGGAAATATCTTCAACAGCCTTTCTTTTCACGCTGTTACTTAGTTTTTGTCTATACAGAGTACTATCCACTTCATGATTATGCACTAATTCAGTTTCCACAATTTTATTTTCGCCCACGGTATATAGTTTTGCTTCGCACATTTTTGCTGTACAACGCCAATAAGTTTTGCCAGATGCCATCGTTCTACATTCTCGAAATTTTCCACGGTTTACCACTAGAAAGGTTTTGCCCTTCTCACTTAACATAACTTTACACTCAATTTCCATCTTTGTTGTACAACAGTTCGAAGACAAATAAAAAACAGGCAGTCCCGATAACAGAACATTTATTAGCTTATTATTGTGTTGAAATTATATTACAACAAATATCCTATTCACGGTATTTTGGTTTTTTTCTTATTTTATTACCATAAACACCCCTTTGCATTATCGTCAAAATTACGTATTCCGGGAATAACGATAATCCCTTGACGGTTACTACCTGAGACACCCCTTATTAAATGAGGTAAAATTTTAACCATTGCGCGCAACTCACCATACCGCTTTTAAATATGGATTTTCTATCTTCGTTGGAACATTGAAATATCTTGGTTCTCTTGTGTTGACATAAACATATTTTTTTAAGTGTCTTTTATCTTTTTGAACCTTGAACCAATTCTCTTTCTTTCCACGTCTGCTCTTTTTATTTTGTTTCTAATGTATTCCTAAGTATCAGAGTCACGTAATCTGCTTTTTGATCTCCTGCGTTTCGTATCATCCCCACTTTGTATGTTTTCTTCTGTTTGTTTGTCGTGAGTCACCTCTTGATTGTTATTTTGTTCACTACTTTGTGACGTCCTCTCATGGTTTTCTTCAATAGTATCTTCTTCCATGAACTTATCTAGATAATCTATATTGGTAAATCCAGATGCCATCTTAGGGAGTTTACTCAACTGTAACTGATTCAGTGATAGATTCATTATAGTTCTCAGCTAAACTATCTCATAATGAAAACTTTCGTTATTTTCAAATATTATTTGACTTTCCTGAACAGCGTTTTCCAACTGATAAATACTATTATTTTTGTTGGCTTTTGGGGCTTTCTCTGTAATATTAGTGTCTATTATCTCATCTAGATTGAGATTATCTTTGTAGTTGAAATTGCCTTCGGTTTGAAAAAGTGTTTGGGTCTCACTTTCAACTTTCAAATTGGAAATAACTGCCAATAATTCATAATCTTCATCATTTTTCTTTTCTTTAGAATTGTCCCTGTGATCACTTGTTATCGAACTTAATGGTTGCTGATTGTTGGAACAGGAGTTCAAAGTAATATTACATTGTACTGTAATTTTTTTGGTCGCTTTAGTTACAGATCAAAGTGAGGTATTTTGTTTTTCAACATTGTTATGTAATAATATATCAGTAGTCCTTGCGATATGAAGTAGTTGAAAGCCCCTTGAACTGGTATTCATGCTGAAACAATAGAAATTATTTTTAAGAAATAATTTCATGAAACATTTTTTCGTAACAGCTGTGATAATAATAATTATGTAATCTAATAATGTACTTTTTATTATGAAACATGCCTAACTTCACTGAAATTTGATGAAAGATTACATGGCAAATACCTAAGTCCACCAAAGTAAAACGTGTAGTTTATTCATAAAATGACTATACTGTAACAATATATTATTTATACTTACATTACGTATATTCTTTTCCACTGGTTCCACAAAAATTCAACACGTTTGAGATAGATACAAGGTGAAAAAAAAGAGTAATTAGGTGCTCCCTCCAAAACGGTGTAATTATTTTAGAAAAAATCATGGAGTTAAGCAATCTTCATGTTCGAAACAGAACATTCTGGAGTTAAGCAGCATTTTTTTTCGACATTTAAGCGACATATATTGACTTTTTGTGAAAGTTTTAACGATTTGTGACGAACAATGTTAATAATATTTACTATATATTCAGTTTACAAAGTTCTGCATCTATAGTGTATTTCACATATATTCAGATAGTTCATATTTCGATATAATTCAACTTAATTACTACCAGAACAACAAAAACATTCGGACAAAATATCTCTTTTTTCTCTCTTTCCCATTGTCGTGAAAATACGGTAGAATAATTGGTAAAAATTTGCTTGATTTAGAGCTTTCATCATTCCGATTGAAATTTACGTATTAAACATAGAAATCACTAAAAGATAAATGTATTGAAAATATTTTTATTGGCGTTAAAAATATTCGCCTTCAGGATGTATACACTTTTTGATACGAACTACCTTCAAATCACTTTGTCCATTTAGAAGATTTTTTTTTAGTTGCGGAGGGTGAAAAATCTTCCAAATACACCCACTGAGGGTGGGTAGTGTCAGATTCTTACTGACTAAAAAAATCCCCTTTCTCTATCGTCTCGCTCCTCTCACTGGAACGGCTTTCTTATTACTTCAGTGAGAGGGCTGTCATACTATCCTCATAGTGATGATTGTATTACTTGCGTCTATGGTCGTGTTCTGTCTTCCATTTCTTTCGTATCAATTATATATCTTATCGTCTTATACGCTATATTCCACCCCTTCTCGCCTGATACCAATGATGTCATCATACTTCTCGCATCGAACTTCGTTCCAGTTTCTGTTAGGAATCCTGTCCGGATTCTTTCCCACCTGGCGCATGCAAACATCGTATGCTCCGCATCGTCTTGTTCTCCGCAATACGGACAGTCCCCAGTAACCGATCTCATTCGATTATACAGGTAATTCTTGGAGCAACCATGTCCAGAGATTGCCTGCGTGATATAGTAATCTACCTCGCCAAACTGTCTGCCGATCCATTTTTCAATGTCAGGTATGAGGTGATGAGTCCATCTTCCCCATTTTCCGGTTATCCTATGGTTTTGCCATTGCATCATGACGTTTGTCCTTGCGGTGGCACTGCTAATCCCAAGGTATTTTTCCCGTCTTTCCTGTACGTGCAGGTCTATTGGAGATACCCCAGCTATCACCCCTACTGCCTCTGTTGATATCGTCCTATACGCCGAGCATATTCCGATACAGAGTTTGCGTTGGACGCTGGCAAGTTTGGTAACCAGTTTCTTATTGCATGTCACTGAGTACCAGGCAGGTGCAGCATAAAGGATTTGCGAGTGTGCAACACTCATTAGTGCTCTTCTCTTGGAAGATCTAGCTCCACCAATATGGGGCATAAGTCTGGACAGGGCTGTTACTGTTTTCTCTACTTTTTCAGGAACTTTTTTAATATGCTCGGCAAAAGTCAGTTTCGTATCTAGCTAAACTCCTAGATATATAACTGCTTTTTTGGGGATTACTACTACGCCCTGTATTTCGAATTGAATCGCCTTCTTCTTATGGTTTTAAAGACCTTCCTTCCCTCAAGTCTGTCTATCACACTTCCAATTGTCTTCTGCGGGTTGTTAATATTTGAATCACTAGGGAGAATAAGTACATGCTCACTTGGAGTTTCCCAAATGTCTCCACAGCGCTCTTGAATTTTTGAAACGATCTCGTCTTGCCAGTCCTCATCCGTTATCCTCTTGAAGGTTTCATAACTATCATCTAGGATCAAACCTTCTCTTCTGGTTAATTTCATTTGTTCTTCTATGCAGTTCTCACATTGTACTTGGTAACGAGAAGCTCTTTCCAATTCTGTGCGATGTTTCCATGCTTCTCATTTGATTGCGGAGTCTAGTAATTTCATTTTCTTCCCTCTCTTGTTGTTTTTTCTATAGTGACTCTCCTAGCCAACTCTTCATCTCTGCAGTCTGAAGCTTTTCTAGCAGGAAGACTAGTTGTCCTGAAATATCAGTTAATTCCTTCTTTGGCTTATACATCTCACTGAGCACTTTCTCAAAGTGCTTGATTTGTGAACTCATTTTTTCCATGATCTCCTTGAATCGGCTACTGCTTTTGGACTCATTTTGAAGGGCAGCCTCCTTGGAGTTTTCTGTATCCTCCAGTCTTTTACGCTTGCTCTTTTGTTCCAAGTGTGACATTGAGTGTGTCCCTGCTCTCGGGGGGGGGGGGGGGACCTCATCAGTAAATGTCTGCTTGGGAAGTTGTTATCTTCATTAAATAGAGATCCTTTATTTCCTAAATTTTTCTGGCATACGCCATCATATTCTTTCTCTTCAATTTCCATAGAATTCCCACGAGTCGAGCAGAAAAAACAGTCCACCGTAGCAGTGCTCCCTGACTATGGTAAGGTCTGTGCTACAACCGATTTAGACCATGTGATCGGAGGACATCGTTCGAGACTCCATCACGGAAGAGCCATCCATCTCCTGGGCACGATGGTTTACACCTCAGTATTTCCGGATTTTTCTAGAGGTTTACTCCTCTAAAGCAGCTCGCTCTGGGTCAGACGCTGCGGTGTGGAAATCTTCTTAGCTTTACCTCAACGACTTCGAGACCTTACCGGCATGTGTGGCCCTACCAGTAGCTACGATACCACCGGCGTCGCTCATTGGGTATAGAGGTTACTGAGCTCTCTCACCAACGACAAGGAGTTGATTCCCCTAGAGAGACTTGTCCATTTAGAAGATAATTAGTGAATTGTTAACGTCCTATAAAAGATATTGCCCTATAAATTTCGAGCTCACAACCACAGTGACATGAGGTTTCACAGTTATACTTGTGATTTAATAAAATATATCGGAAAATGTAACAATGAATGAGTATTAGTCATCTGATTAACGTTTTTTGTAAAATTATCGAGTACCGAATTAATAGAATAGCTAAAGTAAGTGGTTTTCAAACCCATATGGACGGACAATATACTACTATGTACAACCAAGTTACTTCGTGTAATAGTCCAAACACCATATAATAACAAAGTGACAAATATACTGAGAAGTTGAAAAGTCTGGTGCCATCTGCATAATGAACACATGAGGGTTTAAACAGTGGAATAACTAGGATGAAGTTCTGGGGGGACGAACTACAGCCAAAAGGTGGAGAATAAAAATTTTTCAAAGTTCAAGCCCCTAAAACAACATTTTAACTTGGTTTTTCTTGTAGAATTGTAGCCTACTGTTCCTACAATTTAGTACATTTCAAAAACGTAGGCTTGTTGTGATTATGTTTTAGATTTTTTATAATTTTAAGGGTACTGGATGGGTTATATCCCTCTCATCCCACCATAGTTACGCCACTGAGTTTAGACCTATGGAACGAAAAAACTATGGAATAAGAATCAGATTTTTATTAATTTGAAGGGTGTTACTGCAGTAATTTCACCAATTCACAACAAACGCTTATTCTCTATTGGACAGTTTGCTGAGTATTCTTAGAGTTCGGAAAATTTCCATCTAGTCGCAAGAGTTTTGGAATGAAGAATATTTAGTTTTTTGACAAAAAATTTAATTTTTAGTGGAATAGTTTGAGTATAAATGCACCACTGTCCCAACTGTGTGACCGAAATGCCATGTAGGTGGAATGACTTTATAAATTTAACCGAGGGTTCAATTAGTGTCTCTCTACTTTGCTGGAAAAAAACTCATAAAGTTTTTTAAAATGTTCATTTCGGTTTCGGTCATCTCACAGGAGTACAGTTATGATTTTAGGTTCAGCTATTATTATACAACTTAACGATAATTTTATTGGATGTTATAAAAAAAGTGTTGCCTTCTTATATAAAAAAATTGACAAACAATAACACTGATTTTTCTTTGAAAATTGTTAAATAAGTTGTAAAAAATATATATTTTGATTGATAAACATATTATTTTATTGGCGTCGCCAAAAATACGAGATTAGATTACATTAATAAGTAAATAACGGAAACTTTGACAAACCAATTTATTTTTCTATCATTTTTTTCTACAATCTATTTTTACTTTTTCTACAATGAAGCAAGTATCTGAGAAGAGTAGTATATAAAAACTATCTAGGAAATTGAAATTGACTGAAAAGTGTCTAGAAAAACGAGCCTAAGATTATAGATGTTGGTGATGGGTGGCTCGTTTGAATGCATCGAGGGGAAGTGAAATTCACAGATATTTTTATGTTGAAATCGGTGATGTGGTACAAATATATATATCAGGCAAAGAGAGGCCAGGTACAGCTACGGCTGTATTATTCACTGCCGTCGGCCATTTTGCATGTAAACGAGTCTACCTGGTTAGCAGAAAATCTTACAAAACCTGCAACACCGACGGGTGGGCGAGGAATCGATTGATTAAATTGAAGTGCTTTCACTCCTAATAAGAGTCAGTGAATAAGAGTGAACCAGTGTCTATGTTAGGTAGTGCAGTTGTGTCGATAAAAGGAAGGGATCAAATGACGGAGGATTTCGGCGTTCATAGTGGTTATGGCAATTACCTCAGTTAGGATTTGATTTTGGTATCTGTGGGAAGACCGTAGGGAACTTGCGGTTTTTCTAGGGTGACTGGAACGGTTCCTTGGTTTCTTTCGGCGTCGCTAGCCTATTGGAGCAGCGAGGGTGGAATGCGCGATGTGGACCTCCACAGTATTCACAGGTTGGGGTGATGGTTTCTGGACGGCGGCTAGATTGACTGCAGAAATCACAAATCGGTGTCCGGTACGGATAAGGTTGCAGTATTTTGGGGCGTGAGGTAAGGGATTGGTGTTAGAGGGATCGCATTGATGTCGAAGTCCGTAGAATTTGATTCCGGCAGGAAGGTATTGGTGGTAATGCATTTATGAAGCGGTAATGATTAGGAATATAGAAGTGGGCTAGTTGTTTGACTGGACGATGATTAGCCAAGCTTTTATAAATGGGAAATTAAGGTTATTAAGAATTTCCTCGAATTCTTCTAGGGTTACGGAGAGGTCGACATTTCTGCAGACTATAGAGAATGAGTGTATGAGTGTTTTAGTGGGCCGGGGTGAGACGTTGCTTGAAGTTGAGGATATTTAAGGTGATTTTGGGTTTTCCGATCGAATTTTTTATTTTTAGAAAGAGGGAAGCGGGTTCTTTTTGGGAAGAGGATTTCAGTAGGGCGGATTTGTTGAAATTGGTCTTAACGACTGTTATACAGCAGGATTTCACGCGTATTTAAGAGGGTCCATAGTGTCTTTTGTTTAAGAGGGTCCATAGTGTCTTTTGGGTGGAATATTTTTGAGGAATGTTTCTGATGTTAAAGGTTTTCGTAAGGGGAGGCGTGTTGGTTGAAGTAGAGGCTTCTGTGGCACGTTTTTCCTACAAGAGTAAGATCATTGTCGGGTTTGGAGGTTTTTCGGGCGACTATTGATGTGGGATAGCGAGATCTTATTGAGCAAGCGTAAGATATCAAGGGGATGTGTAGGAAGCGTGTCTGAATTTTTGGAATTGTGAAGGGGTTTTGGGTAGTGGTGAGTTGTTAGAGGATGTGGATTGCTATGATAGGAATATTCCGATTAGTTTTTCCAGGTTCAGTTCGATTTGTTGCTTGGTGTTTCTTACTATCTCCTGTTATTTTATAAGTCCTTTTTATTCGGGTGAGAGTGTACTTTTGGACTCCGATTTTTTTGGAACTTTTAGAAGGTAGGTGGTGAGCCTGGCTAAGATTTTACAACTTCGGGTCTTGTTGGACATTTTTGGGAAAGGAAGTTTCATTGAAAGGGGAGAATGGAATGTGTAAGATAGCTAGTGCCGGATAGCGGACTCACTGCCTCCTCCGTTGAATGATTCGTGTAGCTTAATGTCCATCCTCTTGTATCTGTTGATCGGTGAAGCGAATCGGCTGGTAAGGGGACTTCTACTATTTTCATAATAAAATACGTTTCAAAAGAAACCGTTTTTGCAAACGCACTTGCCAGTACGTTGCTATACTGCATTGTACTGAGAAGGACTACAGAGGGGTGTGGGTTAGTTACGGCTCAACTGAATTTTCATTCGGTTTACCGTATCTTCATTGTTGACAATTTCAGGGTCCATACCTCAACTACATACAACAGAACAGACCGAACATAACATAACAGTCTTTGTCCTAATAATTCTGACATAAGGTGCTTATTACATATTCTCATTCATACTCATTCTTGTTAAAGTTGTTTTAGTCATTGATATTATGCGTTTAACTTATATGTCTGGGACCAGTTGGTCTGTTATGATGGTCCCCAGATACTAGAATTGGTGAACCATTCCAATTGGAATACCGCTTAATTGACGTCTAGTACCCGAGTGTGGGCTACGGCTGCAGATTAGAAATTGGGGTTTATTGCTGTTAATTATGGTGCTCATTTCTTCCCCCACCTCGTAGATACGATCCAGCATGATCTGAAGAACTTCGACGCTGTCTGATAAAATTACTGTATCATCTGCTTATCTTAGTACATTTAGTATTTCTCCATTTACTTTAATCCCATATGGTCGATCTTGTAGTGCTGTTTCAAACATAGAATAATGTCGGGACCGAATGCATCCTTGTTTTATTCCACGTTCTATAGATATATCGTTGGTGAGATTATTCCCAATTCTTACGTTTGCGGTTTGATTCCAATATAGATTCCTAATGATACGTAAATTTTTGTCGTCAATACCTTTTTTTTCTAATATCTTCAATAAATTTATATGTTGTACTCTATCGAATGCTTTTTTGAAATCTACGTAGCACACATAAACTACTTTCTTTGATCTCGACAATTTTGAAATAAAACGCTGAGTGCCTCTCCAGTTCCAATTGCATTTCTACAACCGAATTGTGTCTCTTCAAGATCTTCTTCACAATTTTGTTTGATTCTATTGTGAATTATTTTAAGGAAGATTTTAAGGGTGTGGATATTAACAAATTTTTTCGCTTTGTATTTTTCGGAATTTCGACAAAGATATATTTGAGCCGGTCTGAGGGAATCACACCAGTACTGTACACTGCATTGAAAAGTTTTACTGGTACTTTGATGTTATCTTCGTCAAGCAATTTCAACCATTCAGTGAGATTATAATATCAAAAAGAACACAACTTGCTCCCAACAAATCCGCATACCGTATGTACCTTTAAATTTGACAATATCGAAAAATGTTACAAAAAAAGTTGATCATAATTAAAAACGTTTAACGTTTAATAATTAAAGTACATCTATTTAAATTGAAATTTCAGATTCTTTTTATGTTTTACGAAGCACATGATAACCTTTTAGTTTTTCGATGTTTTCTAATAATTTTGCAATTAAAACGGGTAATATATGCATATTCATTTATTTTGTAAGTAATAAAGTTATAAAACTACATCATATTAATATTAGAAACCAACAAATTGAATTTTCTCTCATACTAATTCTTCGACATATCCACCCTCTCGTTCAATACACTTAATCGTTCTATTGGAAAATTCACGCAATACATTCCTTATCAATTGTGGAGAAATTTCTTGACAAGTTTCTAAAATTTTTCTCTCCGAGTAGTCAATATCTTGAAACGGCGCTTTCTGGTAAACGTTTGTTTCAGGTAATCCCATAAAAAGTAATCAAGGGGGGTTAGGTCAGGGGATCTAGCAGGCCAAAAGAGATCAGAATATCTGTGAAAAACTTTTCCATTAAACCAATTTTCAAGATTTATTGTAGTGTGGCATGCGGCACCGTATTGTTGGTACCAAATACATTGACGTTCTATTAAGGGCAGTCCGTCCATGAATTCATTGATATGAGATTGTAAAAACGTTCGGCAGTCATAGATTCGCGAAAAAAAGTCCTATTAATTGGTTATTATAAATGCCACACCACACGTTCGTATTAAACGAATATTGGACGTGGTACTTTAATACAAAATTGTGATTTTCCTCAGACCACCAGCGACAATGTTGGGACGAGACAGTTCCATTTGACAAAAATGTCGCCTCGTGAAAAAAGGTTCCTCCTCTAACTCTCCTTGGATGAGAGAGCAAAAATCAAAGCGCATATCATAATCCCTTTCTTTTAATGTGTGTACGATTTTTGGCTTGTATTTATTTAGTTTTAAAATGCTTGCCATTGTATTTTTACTTACATTTTGTTGAAACAACGACTTTCTTTTGCGCAATAATAATTTTGGATTTGCTACAACAGACAGCATTACATCAAACTGCGTATTCTCATCAGCAACCAGTTTTCGACGTTTTCCAATCAAATTATTTTTAATACTTCTAGTTCTCCTAAATTTATTTACTATTTTCGTTACAGTTGATTGGGTTATATTTTTATTGGGATGTCTATTATTTTGCGTTTCATAGCAATCTTCCACAATCAAAACAATTTCTATTTTCTCTTCATCAGTTAATAACGCTACCATTTTTATATGTCTTATGAAATCTAACGCGGTTTGAAATTTACTGTCAACATTTCCTTCTATCAACAAATTATATGTTTGTCAGTGCATCATAGATTACATGTAACTACAGTCGAATTTGTATTATTGTAGACATATTTAAGCGTAGTTTTCAATTCTGTTCAACTTTTTTAGTAACATTTTTCGATATTGTCACATTTAAAGGTACTTCGGTTACGACTAAAAAACTTGATATTTGATGACTGCATCTTAGGTTTTAGATAATGCAGAACTTTTTATGAAGTTTAACTTTTTTTTCTAAAATCAATAATAAAAAAGTTTTCCATATGATTCCAACTTAGGGGGATATATTGTATATAAAACCAGTTTGTTCAAGATTGTAAAATCTTGAATTTTATTGCCCACGATACGAAATATGTAAGATATTTGTATGCTTCCTTTCTTCATTGTATATATTTAAGGCGTAACTTCATTTTAGTTGATAGCGTTGTAAAAATATGTGTCAGAATTGATTAGATCTTTTATACTGTTGTAAATTCAAAGGATAGTTTCATTTTATTTCCAATTTTGTTAAATACCTTTAAAACATCACGTTTCGCAACAATAATTGTAAATCGTTTTTTTGGGCGTTGAAATGGCACATTTTTGAAAGTCGACATTTTGTCGCATTGCCCTATAGTTAAGAAGTTAGGAAAATGTCACGTTTTACCCTATTATATATTGTATTGTAAAAACCCCAAATTTAGTGTCACTTCTGCATGAATTTTATGGTCGACGGTCAAAAGATATGAAAGACATATTTGAATAACCTTTCTGAGCAAAAATGTTACAATTGCTATTGGAATATTCAATAGAAATTTAACTATCTATTGGCGACACCCATAGTTGATTCTTGTCTAGGAACCCGACAAGTCAAATGATACTGGCCAATAGGAAATATTTATTTTCGTTTGGTCGACCCAATCCACGTGTAAACACGCCCCTCGCAGATTTCTATTTAACACGTCTCACAACGTGAAGAAATCAGTTTCTCACTCATGAGTTCTACACATATCGATGCGAGTTTTATACTCATCGAATCGAGCTCAACGGTCAACAACAAAGTTAGTTTTTTACACTCATCGAAGCGAGTTCAATACTCTCGATAACAAAGTTTTACACTCATCGACGCGAGTTTTACACACTCATCGAAACGAGCTCAACGCTCAATAACAAAGTTAGTTTAATATTCATCAAATCGAAACATAAAGTATCTTCCGATCTGAAACCACCGAAGTTCACCATTCACAACTTTGTACCATTTTGTAAATTTGTATATAATAAATTATCAATTTCGAAATTAATTTTGTGAAATTAAGATTATTTACCTAGTTGAATGTCTACGCCAGTTGACGAAGTTCAGCTAGAAATATAATCAAAAACACAGTTCTTACGATTTATTGATTCCATTGTACGTTCTCTAAATTTCCAAGTACAGATAAATGTACTGGGTATACTTTCAAACGGATATCAGTTACTATTTCCACCAATAGGATTAATCTAGATGAATTGAAAGGACAAGTAGGTTCAAAAACCTCAGAAAGGACGACTGCTTATATTGAAGAATCTATATAACAAGTGAATTGGACTTTTGCAAGATAATTTAAAAACAACTCAACAAATTTCTTTGGCATCCCGTATATAATTTCACACATTGTCAGTAGTATATCTAACAAAATATACCAATTATTTCAGTCAAGTTTGATTTTAAACAAAGCAACATCTCGACTTACGAAAATAAGCTATTATTACCAGTTCGAAGTCCCTCAAATTTTTACCTGCGCTCTATTATAGTGGATTCATTTTGTATCCTTAGGGGGTGAATTCTTCAAAATCAAAACGTTATTAGTAATTAAGCGTGTAAGACTCTATAAATGAAAAGCGGGTGATGCCAACCGCTAATTTATAGCTTTTGTGTTGTCAATCAATACAGAATTATAGGAATTAGATGTGCATTATTATTTCGGAATATAGAATGTCCGTTCTACAAACTGGGAGTATTAAAATCAGTGGTTATTTGTGATTTATATTTCTCTCAAACAATATGAAAAGAGTACAATTTCTAAATTGCTTTTAAAAAAAAGTTTTTCGTCTTACAATGGAAACGCGATTTTCACTTATGGTCTGTATGTATAAATGTATAGCTCATTAGGCTCATTAGGCAAAATGAGAATTTATTCGGGCGTCGCATTATATTATGTTTTTTATGACAATAAAAAGAAAAAATAGTAATAATTTAACCCTTTCAGCGGAGGAGGAGTTGACTACGTGTTTTTGAAATTGTAAAAAAAATAAATAGAAATACTTCAGCGTGTTTGATATTAATAATTCAGATGCCTAACGTGTCTTAGCTTACAAAGGTATACTTATCTGGTAGCTTGCTTGGTAAAGGTGGCCCTATGGAGAGAAAGAAAATAAAAAAAAATTGGTCGGCCACATTAGATTTTTAGAGGGGACGTTAAATGAACCCTAAAAATGTTCCCATTGAAAAGCCTGACAATTCGAAAGGGACGTAAGGTCGAAGCAACTTTTTTAGAATGCAAAAAAATCGCTATATTGGAATACCCGAGCGTGTCAGATTTTTATACAGACTATTCAGTTTAATATCCCAGTCGTGCTAACAAATAATCTGACGAGTATTTTCACTTTGACGGCTAGAAATGTTCTTTTCAATAACCAAATGTGACAAATGGAATCACGAAATATTATACAGATACTTAAAAATGTCAGTATTTGAATTCTGAAGTCAAATATTTTTCCACTTGATAAACTAAAAATACTATATATTTTCACGAAATCGCATACTGGTGTAGTCACCACCGACCCAGTCTAATTGTTATATAAATTAAAAATTTTGGCGAGAGCATACGGATTTCTTGGAAGGACTAGTTTTTTGTGATTATTCTTATAGAGTCATTTCTAAGAAGGTCGATCGTTTGTTGGGAGCCGTATTCTAGGAACTTCAGGAAGCCGAATCTTCCAGAGAGGGTCCTAATATTTAAGCGACTACCTGCGAGCAGTCAGCTCAGTCTACATTTTTATCAAGTCGTGAGCTGAGATAGTGATTATAAAAGTGAACTGTGTTTAATATAAATTACTTAGTTAAATAGTGAAAAGTGTATTTAATATTAACTACTTAGTCAAATAGTGAACAGTCTATTTAATATACACTAGAAGTTAAGTGTGTACATAAATAAAGTATAAGTGAATAGTGAAATGTATAATTAATTAAAGTAAGTGTATATACCATGTGTATAAATTTATTCCACCCGTCGTGATAAAAACCATTTATATAAATAAGAAAAATGTTTCATTGGTGTCAGGAGTGGGGTAATATAAATAAATACTTACGTAAAAACTGATAAAAGACTAAGTGACCTGAAAGTAACAGAACTAAAAGCAGAATTGGAAAATCGCCAGTTCGTCAAATAACGACAACTGACAATTCCAATACCAGATTCGAACAGATGTGGTCAATCCTTGAATCGAGCTGAGAAAAGGGAAATGAATTTCTCTTGCAGTATCTCTTGCAGTATGGTACCAAAAGGGGGGGAGACTGGTAGAACAACAGCCGTCAAACACAAAATCGATACTGGTGATGCCAAGCCAGGCAATCAGCTCGAAAACTACCACGAGCCAAAAGAGAGGAACCTGAAATAGTAATTCGAGAGATGGAAGAAGAGAAAGTAGTATAACCATCTACTAATCCATGGAACCCGTATCTGAAGATACAGATATAGGCAAAACAACGAATAAACCACTAGCTCATAGCAGATTGAACATACTTGGCCATTTGGCCAGGGGCAATTCGCTCGAATACTCAACCATAAAGAGATAGGTTCATGATTCCTCGTTAGAAATGAGTATGACAGAGGACCCTTATAAACATAAGGAAAGCCCAGAAGTATTTACGTTTATCGAAGCGATATAGACATCAAATAAATACATAACAGATCTGGAAAAGGTGATCAAGGAGCACCAAAACACAAAAACTACAATTAAGGATATTGCAGTTAAAATGAGGAAAAATGTTGAGATTTTCAACCGTATAACTATGAAAATGTGGCTGCAAGTTCATAAAATGGAACCAGTTGAAAAAGCTATTTATGATGCAGACGTGCAAACAGATGCCACTATGGAATGCACTAAAATCAATGGCTCGATGCAAACAACTACCTGGTATCCAAAAAATCTAAAGATCACTTCATTAACTGAAGTTGAGGATCTAGAAAGTATACAAACGATACAAAAAGGATAATGGGACAACAGCGTATTTACCAACAGCGCGATTGTTATTGAAAACCCACTAAACACAAGTGACGATATGGTAAAAGCTGTATTCGCCGAACCAGGAAACCCAAATTTTGACACTAGTATACAAAAGATGTATAAGGAGAAATTCCCAGAAGAAATATGCCAATTAAAATACAATTTTAAGGTAATCGAACAGATCACAAGAGTTGAGACAAAAATCCCATATCTGCATACACGAAAAAAAAATAATAAAAATAAAGCACGATGGTAGTGATAAACAAATTTGGGAAGGACTAAAACGACTGCAGAAAGAAACAGCAGAAGGCATGCACGTGGCATTTAATCATATATCAAATATGACAGTAGTACATGTCCAAAAAATTACAGAGTCCATCTTCAACAAAAGTAACGATTTTCACCACTGACAAATAGAAAATTTGTAACGCGAATAATCGCCGAGCTGTCGTAGATTTAATATTCGCAAGCCTGTCGACGGAGAGAATTCAGAGAGCGCTGAGTTTGCGTAGTTAAATTCAGTCCTCTATTTGCCGTCAACGTGTAAACACACACTTCCAACGTAAAAATTTTGCTTGTGCTCTGGGAGCCATAACATATTTTGAGAAAAACCTGACAATTCCTACGCAGGGGAAGAAAATACGGCTTAAGTCAACATCTGGCAGCTCTGACCCGTTAAGCTACTGGTCCAGAAAAGGCCGATGACTAAGGATACAAGTAGAATTGGTGGAATTGGGTAATTCATGGTAAATTTCCGTAGACGGCGTTGGTTAGAAGGATTCATTATCAAGGGGTTTTTTTTAAGTGGATATTAATTCACTGATTAGAGCTTAGTGAGTCAGTGAGACCAATTCCAGGAGAGCTGGAATATTCTGGAGCGCCATCAGTTGCTGTTCTGGGCCCGGAAAAGGATATAAGTGAACAATTTTCCTTTTTATTCTTCATTCATTTGTAAATTCACCTTTATGTGTCACATTTCACAGTTTTTTTATGTAAAGTTTTATTTCTCTTTTTGCGGCAATTACTAGAATTTCTCTTTACACTTTGTATTCAAAATTGCAATATTTTGCTTATAGTTTAAAACAATGGGCTGTTGGCTCTAAACGCTAGGATACTACGGTACGTACCTGGGTACTGCGTTATTTAGTGGATTTTTTTCAAACTCTGACGATTTTATGTAAATAATTTTGCGCCGTACACAATTTCGACTAAAATTTTCTTTTAGCAACGCTGATCTCGTTTGCTATTTAAAATTTTATGCTTATGCATTTATTTATATTTATATTCATATTGGTACAAATTGCGGAAGTGTGAACCCATGTAACTGTACATTGTTAATTTTTGGTATATATTATCATTGTATTTTGAGATATTGTATATGAACCATTTGGTCGTTTCTCTATAATTATAGAATTGAGTCATCGGTGTAGTTTGGAGCCCTCAGCTCTTCTGCTCCCTGAGTTTGAAGCCTTCAGCTCTGCTCAGAGATTATAGAACCTGCTTGTCAGTTAGTGTTTTAAATGAAACTGACGGTTTCTAGTTAATTCCACAATATAATAAAAATTATTGAAAATTCTAAAAAATTGACAATTGTTTAGATAAATCAATATAATCGTCAGTTATATAGTTGAGCTGCGATTTCGTTGTAACTGGTAATTTAGCTTGCGAATTAGGATTTATGTAGATTCCGGCCTTCAGCCTAACTACATTCTGAGTCTACAGCCTTCAGCTGAATTCAGACATTATTTGGGACATTGTTGTTGAAAAATTGAAATAAATATTTTGAAAAGAGACCTTTGGTCCAAAGTAATTAATTAAAACTTCAATCAGGGGATACTTGCTGACTTTTATTTTCTTATTATAACTTACCTATCAGTTTAACCTTTGGAGTGTGTAGTTAGTGTTGTTAACCCACTGAGGAGTTGTGGGCTAACTTGAAGAAGTCTTGGGTGCTTGCCAAAACATCTCTGGCGCCCTTTTTGAAAACTTAATAAGTTTTTTCGAAGAATCCACCCCTTCTTCGACACGAAGCTAGTTGACTGGCGAGCACGCGTTGTACCACGTGAGACAACCCGCATATCTATAACGAGCACTGAGAGGGTTAGTAGCGTTTTCTCGTTCTAAGTTGCAATGGAGGAGCTGGACAAAATTGCAAAAATACTAAGAACCACATACGCCTTGATAATAAAAGAAAGTGGAAAGACTAACAAGGGAGTATTGGGTGAAGTTAAAAATATTATTGGAACTACCTCAGCTATCAACACTATCAGAATTGTTAGTAGTGTCAAGGATAATCATCTTCTTATAACTATGGACAAGGATGAAAAAGCGATTAACAAAGTGAAAGAAGCTATTAAAAATATCTCAGAGCCGATGAATGGTAGAGAACAAGGCGGAAAGGACAAATATGAAACATTGCACATAAAAGGTATGGACCTCGAAGCAACTGAAGAGAACCTACTGGAAGAACTAACCAAGATCCTTGGAACTTGGGATGAAGAATACCATAGCGAGCTACGCCCTCATTCAAATGAAACTTAAGCAGCGACACTTACAGTTAAAGAAGAAGAAGCGGCCAAACTTCTACGGGAGGAACATATACGAGTTGGACTCGTCAGATGAAGAATAGAAAAGGGACTAAGGATAAACAGTCACCAAATCTGCAGGTACCACGTTCCTATAACGATGAACTGGAACATATGGGGGGAAATGATAGGAATTACCTTCCATAGTTGGTTGATATGGCACAAAATAATAGTCTCTATTTTTTCTATATCTCATTAGTGCACTGCATAATAAATTAATCCCACCTTATGCACCGATAGGTGGTAAATCCTTAAATCTTCGGTAAAATACTCGTAACTATAGGGTGAGATATAGGAGGGAAAAGGGAATAAATTTCACCTTTTACCGTAATTAATTATAATAAAGCAAAATGATAACCGGTTGTTCGATAACTACAAGCGACGGAGTTTCAAACAATTCTCTCTCGGCTAGGTACGAATATCTACTACTACTGTTGAACGACCAAAAGGATACTATATACTAAAGTTATAAATACGCCAAAACAATCAGTGGTAACTGTCATACCAAATTTAAAAAAGTAGATCCAAAGTTGTTTGAGAATCACAGAGGTCCGCCAGCTGAATGTTGTCTTCTACATATTTACTAAAATTCTGAGAAACTAACTCATTTATGTTCAGGAGTATGAAGTTGGGGAGTACCAAAGCAGTTTCAGAGGACGAAGATGTACAAGCGATAAAATTTTTAAGTTGAAACAAATACTGCTATCGTAACCTAGAAATATTTATAAACTATTTATAATAAGATAAAAGAAATGAGATGGGGAGAAAGTTTTTTGTAGCATATAAAATTAAGAGTATCTAGCTCCAAAACTGAGAAGGTTAATCGGGCTCTATGACTATTCACTGTATTAGAGAGAATGGCAATTTATCAGTCAACACTGAAAGAGGGATGAAACACAGTGATATCTCATGAAGAACAATATTGAATTACATTTGGAACGCTATAATAATACAACAAACCAACAGAGTGGAAGCCAGAGCAAGACACAGAAAAGAAAATACATAATATTGGGGACGGGAAACAAACAAATCGACAAACTTCTGCATTTTCAAAGACTACTTGATGGAGAAATTCACAATATGAATATTGTCATTAACATTACAGAAATGGTGAAAATACTGAAATCAGCGATAAACGATAGAATGGCCAATGAAAATGAAAGAGCTGGATCAAAGTCGGAAGCTACAGACTATTGTATAATACACGTATATAACAGAAATAATGCATCTACATTAGAAGTAATGAACATATACACAGATGAGGAAATGGCTGCTGTAGTTGAAAAAACTTCAGAATATAATCCGAAAATGGATGCCAGCATATCATCAGTCGTGCTGTCCAGTAATATAGCTTCAGAAAATTATTCAGTAAATAAAACGAGAAACTACGTGTTATGAATGATAATAAATTGGGATTTGCTGAACATTAGACATTCGTTTTACATCATCATCATTGACATGTTCTCAGTTGAAAAAAAAATCTCTGTCTTGCATTGATTCTTCAACACGTAAACCATTGTGATTATGACTACCACCGCTAATCTACCGATATTGGGAGACTTCAAAAATTGCGAGATTCCTATAGAATACATAGTTTTGAATCAGAAAATATATGTATGATAGGAGAAAGTTTCAATTATTAATATTTTTACCTAGAGCGTTGTTAATTATTGAAAAAAATATGGTATCGGTCCGTTGTTCATAACTTCAATATTAAGCGTAAGACAACCGTTGGATTGCCTCATCATCACACTGCATTATTTGGATGATCGTTTGGTTACTTACCAACGGAACAAAATATTTAAAATCAGTGATGTGGTAATCATTCCCAATCATTTTATTGGATAATTTTTTCAGTGTAGTCAATTTTATATCATTTTCATTTGACGTGAAGTTGTCGTATTTGTCAGTAATATCTTACAGATTTTTGTTTTCTCCGTTTCATGTGAGCCTCAATTTTATTCACATTTTATGAAATTGTGACTACAATTAGTTATGTAAAATTGGCCAAGAAACGTTTTTTAACAATGCATTCTTTTCTATTTTAAGATTATATAAAGAACATATTGTATCATAATATAATATAATTGGAAAAAAATATTATAAATCATTATAACCTTCCATTAATTGCGCATAATGTAGCAAGAACAGATAATCATTATTGCTGTAATTAGTGGGTGTTGTTATTATGTTTGTCTTATCAGTTACATTATTGATCAAACCGGTAACGTCAATGTTTTTGACGTCACTTCATAGTTTGACCTAGACCCTGATGTGCACAGATATCACATTACAAAATGCCGTAAATAATAATTATGAACGGTACACTGCGTTTTAAAAACAGCGAATTTAGGAGGCATTTTCATAATTATTGTTTAAACTTGGGCGACAATCTAAAACAGGCGTGTCGTGTTTACTCGTCCGCTATTCGCTGTAGGCCAAAAATTATGTTTCACAGTGATGGGTTGTGGGTAACTGTGCTCTCCTCACGTAATTCTTAATATTATAAAAAAATCGTTAACTCCTCCCCAAAAAAATATATTATACAGCCCTGTATATCCCGTGAATGATAAATTTTTGAGAAGAGAAGGCACGAATCATGTCTCATTTTTATATACAGATAATATTGTATAATAATAGATCCAATTTAACATATTTTGCACATCAATCAGAACAAGGATTATCGAGGAGAGAAAATGAAAAGTTGAACGGTTTAAATATTTGATATAACAGAAAATTCATCATCCCTTTTATCGAGTTCCTAAATTATCACACATGTTACAATATTCTTTACGTTCACTATATTTTGTCACGAACTCGTTACACTGAAAATAGTTGTTTCATCATTCAGTCTTTTACCACCCAAGTGACCAGATCAACTATTCTTTGAACAGGAGGCGGCTGTTTCTTAGAACATCGATTTGAAAGAAAATGGTGTAAACTTTTCTTGAGCTCTTTATCTGAAACTATCTTTCATACGGTCAAATAGTTTAAAAAATTCTTAGTCTTAGTTTTCTCCTGTCACTTTATTTGCTATATAAATAATTTTTGAGTCTGTGTCTAAGTCCAATATCCTGAGAAATTATAACGGCCAAATTCTTATGATCCTTTGTAAGAGAAGTAAGCACTTAACTGGTCTACTGTACCAACACCCCCAAAATGAGTACAAGTTTTTTGCTGATTTCACGAGTTATCTCTCTTCGCCTTATGTGACACAAGTCATATCAGTCTAAAATTCGCGAAGTATTGATTCTTTATTTTATCAAACTTTTTAGAGGTATCTGCTTTATTCCTTTTCAGATTTCCAGTCCGTTAATTGCATTTGTAACAATAATAATTAGTTGTAGCCAACATTCAACCACACTTCGAAGTTTCATACATTTTCAAGGCGTTATATGTTTCACATTCACACTGAGCATTAAATGATAATTGACAGGTTTTTGAAGAATGCTCTGAACAATGTCCTCAAGATTGAGCAATACTATACTTAGTCGATATTTGCCAATGGCATAACTTTTTAACAGTTTCCAAAAAATTGAGTAGAAATTAAATAATAAATATATCAATTTCAGAAATGTAATTATAATTTTCTTAACGTTTCAGAAATGTAATTATAATTTTCTCAACGTTTCCATTTCTTTATTTTAGTTCTGATTTTAACAGAAGCCTGTTGTTTACAGAAATAGATTTTTGACTTATTGGCATTATTTGGTTTTTTTTTCAAAATATTGAAATTGTCTTGAATATTATCACTTACTAGATGAATATCAAAACGAAACTCACAATTACCTATACTGAACCTTTTAGTTTTTAATTGATAAAATTCTTGAATGATTTTCAGTATACAAAGAGTGAGAAATTATTCATAGGATACGTACATGGAACATTGATGACATAGAATAATATATTTTGTTTAATGAAATTAACTGTCTTGACCCTTATTTCGTGGAATCTGCTTATATTAGTGTTTTAAATGAAACTCACGGTTTCTAGTTAATTCCACAATATATTAAAAATTATTGAAAATTCTAAAAAATTGACAATTGTTTTGATAAATCAATAACATCGTCAGAATGACAGAAGTTACATTTCATGTGATGCCTACCTGATGTTTAGTAGTTATTTTTGGCTAGACCAAGAAGTGGCCTAACTTGTGATTGACTTTAATTTATGTTAATAGAAAAAAGAAGAAGATGTGATATTACAAATATTGAAGCTTAGATATTATTAGCCCTATGGTGACATGCTGGATATCATTTTTTCAATTAAGATCAGTATAACTATGCAATGATATAGAAAACCAGGAAAACTATATCTGCTGATCTTTACAATTATCACTTAAGAAGACAGTTTATTAGTGGAGAACTCCCTAGATTTAACACAAAACTAGAATTGCTGCATATTTGTGAAAAGAAACAAGAACTAGAGATCCTCGAAGAGTTGGAAGTTAGAAGACGTTTAAGAAACCCACAATATGAAGTTGTCAATGAACAGTTAAATCTAGGGAGTTCTCCACTAATAAACTGTCTTCTTAAGTGATAATTGTGAAGATCAGCAAATATATTTTTCCTGGTTTTCTATATCATTGCACAGTTATACTGATCTCAATTGAAAAATGATATCCAGGATATCACCATAGGGCTGATAATATCTAAGCTTCAATATTTGTAATATCACATCTTCTTCTTTTTTGTATTAACATATATTAAGTCAATCACAAGTTAGGCCACTTCTTGGTCTAGCTAAAAATAACTACTAAACATCAGGTAGGCATCACATGAATTGTAACTTCTGTCATTCTGACGATGATATTGATTTATCGAAACAATTGTCAATTTTTGAGAATTTTTAATAATTTTTAATATATTGTGGAATTAACTAGAAACCGTGAGTTTCATCTAAAACACTAATATGAGCATGTTGAGGACTGTGCCTATACATCCAATAATAATGAAGTGCCACAACCAATAAGTATAACAAAAACTAAATCTTAATGCACAATCCAATGAGCTTATGAAAATAACGAATGAAAAAATCTATTACTAACAAGTGCAATTATTCATTTTTCGAGATTGCCAGATCCAGTCCGGAATCTGGTATTTCGATTTTGCTCTTGTTGTTCTATTCTTTTTGGTTTTATTGTAGTTAATTCTTCGAGGTATTCGTCCTTTTTATTTGAGTAGGGAATTGGTGGACCACTATGGGTTTGGTGTATAGATTCGGTTGCTTGCTCAATTTCTAAGATTTCACCAGCTGTATAGATAGCGTCATTTACGTACAATTTTTCTCCTTTAATGTAACATTTATTGTTTGATGTTTTTACCTTGTTCAAATGTCTTCTCAAAGTCGCAGTAGTTTCACGTTGCGCTGGTGTCAAGTCATGGGATATAAATATATTGGTTCGTTTAAGCTTGCTGCTGGTTTTCAATATCTTGCTTTTAGTTAGATATGAAACAAATTCTACTTTCACCGGCGCCTTGTTACTTCTGCCCAAGGAATGTATATTATTTATTTGTTCTTCTTGAATTGTCGTACCCAACAATCCAGATAATTTGGTATAAACAGTTTCGACGGTAATGTCTGCTATCTCTTGGTTTAATCCAATTACAACAATATTATTCTTTCTACGACGTCTTCCCAAATTCTCCAACTTTTTTCCAAGCTCAAATTTTCTGCCTCTAGTTTTCTTATTTTCTTATTTAGAGATTCTACCTTTAGAAGTATGTTGACTTCTGATGCTTCTATAGCTCTTCTTAGTTCCAGTTTACTATTTTTAATTTCTTCTAAAATTTCTCTTATTGCAACTTGGCTGCATTCTTTCATTTTACGTGTATGGTTGCCTTTAATTTAAGTACTTATCATACAAAAAAACTTGTATGTGATAAGGATTGTTGGATTTGTTTTGATCTAACACTATCTATAATAACTATATAACATTCTTTAGGATTCTTTAAAGCAAATCTTGGACTGCAACTGTACTATCATTAAACATAATTTTTCTAATTTACATAATATGTTTCTTTAATCACAGTTTTCGATAGTTTCTCTCAGAGCAACTTTTATAACATGTATTTCACTATACTCACACCGCAACCCCCACCTCCTCCACCGCCATTACCTCAAGCATTTAACAAATACATTTTTCCGTAACTAATTAACTAGAGATCGTGAGTTTCATTTAAAACACTAATATGAGCAGATTCCACGAAGTAAGGGTCGAGACAGTTAATTTCGTTACTTTTATTGTTTTAACAATATAAATAATTATTAACTACCACTGCGAAAAACATTATCGATACTGAATCTTTAATAAAATGATTGACATTTCCATAAAAATCGCGAAAAACAAATTTTTATAATTTCTCCTGTAATTTCCGTTATTATTGTTCGAACAATATAGAAGATTATTTCCTGAAATTGAGATGTATCTGACTTTCAATAATAAGAAACACACAATTGAAAAAATTATCAAAATCGGTGCTGTTGCTGAGAATTAGGAAGTTTGGTCGATTTTAACCTTCATTGACTCGACTACTACGCTTTTTTCACCTAAACTTTGACCGTCTACAGTTTAATTGTATAATTATTTTTTTGACACAATGTAGTGCACAAGTACATTGAATCGAAACGTTGATATGAAGGGAGCGTTTATTGTAGTTTTTGTGGAAAATCCTACTAAAGTAATTGGAGAATTGGCGCAGATAAGCCGGATTTAGCAGTTTGAAAACTGCGCATCTTCGTTAGTCTGCAAATATCGATATTTCCATCTCCCGGAGATTTTTGTATCCTACCTTAAACTTTTACTGTGTTTTTGATGTTTTTATGTCTTTTTTCATTATTTCACCTAGGAATATAGTACCAAAAATGCTCAGTCTTCCTCCCCAATTGAATTCGCTGTTATTTAGGGTTGTACTGACCTTAAGATGTTATTAACAACTAAACTCTTATCGTCGTTATGAAAATTAGGTTTTTTTTACCATTTTTCACATTATCTCCTTAACTACATTCACGAGTAGATTTTTCGGTGTTTTTTGTTTGCTTATCCAATTAATTGTTTTGGAGTAAATATTGCTCCTGTAAGCGTCTACTGCTCCTAAATTCACTTTGTGTCGCGTCTAACATATTCTCCCTGCATTTTTTTGAAAATCTTGGATGTTACGTGTATTCATCAGCTAATTTCTCTTTATGGAACATTGACCCGTACCTAACATTAAAAATGAGAGATGAGAATTGATATATCACAATCACGTTTACTACGACGCGTCGTTTTGTAACATAATTTATCAGGACATCTCACAGATGAACTCTATTGATATTCAGCTCACCAGAGCCAGTACAACGGATACTATGGCACAAGAAATGTCACATTTTTGATCATTTTTGGAGAAATTTAAGTTGGTTAGCACGATACAGCCTCCGGAGTACAAGTCACCAATTTTATGATTAAATATTGTTCAGGACATCTGGCAGATGAACCCTATCAATTTTCAGCTCACTAGAGCCAGTACAACAATTGCTATGGTACTAGAAGTACCAAATCTTTGCAGAGTTTTCAAATTGTTAGCACGATACAGCCTCTGGAGTGTATACAAGAGATAATTTTATGTTAGAACATTGTTCAGGGCGTCTTATAGATGCGGAAAAATTTGTTGTGCTCTTTAACCTTCCAGTAGTCGCGGGTGCTGCTCAACAAAAATGGTCGCGGATGTATCCGACGGATACATAACTTTTATTATTGAAATACAATTCCAATTTTTGAAACGGTAAATTTGGCGTGCTAGTAAATAGAGAGCAATGATTAAATTCGTTAACACATGTATTTCCAGTAAAAAGGTGATTACATAAATCAATAATTCTTAAAATATATAAAAAATGAAATAATTTGCTGTTATTCGCATAAGTTGCGTATTGTGAGCCATTAATCCACATATCTTAATCTTCTAGTCTACTTTTCTTGGTAGGCACTCCACAATTGTCTAGACAAACGACACTAGAGTGTTGGAGACAAAGATGTCTTTGGCAGGAGGAGCATTGTAATTTTGTTAACCTGGTGCATTTTTCTCGCTGCCATGGCACACAACGTTTACGTTTTTGCTCATTGTTCTGATCATTTGGTTGCTGCATTTTTTCTTCTTCTTGTCCGACTACTTCTTTGAGTCTGGTTGATAGCTCGCGAGGTTGACCAGTATTGGAGGTACTACGTCTTTGGAGGTGTGGTTTGATTAGTTCGTTAACAAGTTTTCGCAAAAATGCCGCCGACTTTTTTTTTCATTTCCGTTCCCTATATGAATAACTTGGGAGTTTATTCCTCCCACTTTGAGCATCGAAAAAAATACAACCATCGGCCAACGTCTTGTATTCCTGGCAACACTGTAAGAGGAACATAATTCATCTACAACGTCGACACGTCCTTTGGTTTCGGGTTTCATATGATCCCCAGTAGTATCGTCAATTTTGTCCTCAAAGTGTAAACTAGAAATTAGAACAACATGTTTGTTTTTTTTGGGAACGTAGGACACTATTGTTCCTTCTTTTTTGAAACCAAACATACTTGATTTTACAGGACGTTCTTTCAAAACTTTCAACGGTGTTGGAATTTGCCACTTGTTTCTTTTCAATGTTCCTACCATGGACAACTTATGGTTTATAGCTAAATCTTGGAGTAATGAAACATCGATGAACCAATTGTCCATAGTGACGTTACGTCCATTGTTGTGTATGGGTAAGATTATCCTTTTTACAACATCAACGCTTTTGTTGCTGATAGCATAGGGGCCATCTGGTTGTGTTCCAGCATAAATTTCCATATTTTTGGTGTAATATGTTTGAGCATCAACCAGCGCAAAGATCTTAATACCGTACTTGGCCGGTTTTGATGGTATATATTGAATAAAGTTACACCTGCCTCGAAACGCTTCCAGCTTTTCATCGATTGTTACAATAGCTCCTAGTGAATAAGATGTTTTACTGTTTTCAACAAACATCTCAAATATTTCTCGCACGGCAGCTAACCGATCAATGTTTTTTCTCTCATCTCTAGACTGTCGGTTATCGAACCTGATACATCGCATCAGGAATCTAAAACGAATTAAGCTCATCGTCAATCGGAATATTTCTACACCGTTTCCTGTTGCGTCCCACAGCTCTTCTAAGTCGGCCGCCTTTATAAAGTCCAGCCAAGTGAAGTAGGCCTATAAATGCATGGATTTCGATCATATCAGTAATACGTGCGTCTCTTTCTCTGCTGAAATTGGGTTGTACACCTATTATATGCTGATTCGTGTAAGTGACTATGAGGTTTAGAATACGGTCATCGAATAGACACTTCCACGCTTCAAAGCATCCTGTAACTTGGTGAGCGTTGCCAATAACTCCTGGAAGACGTGAAAGTATGTTTTGCTTCTCTAATCTTCTTTTTCTCTTATAGGGTGTTTTTTTCCATGAATATTTTTCAACGACTTTTCCGTTCTTTTTTCTGACAGCAACACAACAATCTTCATTATCTAATGATATACTTGCATCCGTATCGTCTTGTTCACTATCTGAATCCTCTTTTCTTTCTTCTATGGCTTCGTAATAGTCAGTATCATAATCTTCTTCTAAGACGTCTTCAACTGCGTCATCATCATCGTCTTCAAGAAGGAGTCGTTGGAGCTCTAATACGTCTGCGTCATTATTGAAGCTATACATTCTCTTGGAAGCCATAATTCACTGCAAAAACAACAAAAATCCTTAATAGTTAGGACAATAATTTAGAACAGGCAAGAATGATCGCGGGTAACTCACAGATACAACTTTATTACTTTTCCGCCCAACCTTTCTATATGCGAGAAAAGTATTGGTTCACCCCAAAAAAAGTTGGAATTTTGAAAAAAATTTTTGAGTTATTTTCACGTTTCTCATCAACAACAACACGAAAAAACGGTTTTTAGAAAATAAATCCTGTGTGTATGTCGTCGTCGTCGTCGTTGGCCACTTTTCCTTACATGTCTTGTTAGCACGATACAGCCTCTGGAGTGCAATAAGTCAGCAATTTCATGATTGGATATTGTTAAGGACATGTCACATATGATCCCTATTGATTTTCAGTTCACCAGAGCCAGTACAACGGGTGCTATGGTACTTGAAGTACGACATTTTGTATTTTTTTTGAGAAATTTCAGTTTGTTAGCACGATACAGCCTCCGGAGTTCAAAAAGTCACCAATTTTATGATTGAATATTATTCAAAGCATATCAACGATGAACCCTATCGATATTCAGCTCACAGAAGCCAATACAACAGGTGCTACAGTACTATAAATACGATATTTTTGTCATTTTTGAAGAAGTTTCAGTTTGTTAGCACGATACAGCCTCCGGAGTATATACAAATGACCAATTTTATAATTGGATATTATTCAGATCGTCTCAAAGATGAACCCTATTGATATTCAACTCAGTAAAGCCAGTACAACGGGTGCTATGGTACTTAAAGTACCAAATTTTCGTAATTTTTGGAGAATTTTCAGTTTGTCAGCACGATACAGCCTCCAGAGAGTAAAAGATTGGTCAATTTTATGATTGAATATTGTTCAAGATGTCTCGCAGATGTACCCTATTGATTTTCAGTTGACTAGATCGAATACAGCGGGTCCTATAAATTTAGAAATACTGAGTTTTTGGTTATTTTTGGAGAAATTTCGGTTTGTTAGCACGATACATCCCCCGAAGTGTAAACAAGTAACAATTTTATGATAGAATATTGTTCAGGGCCACAGATGCGGAAAAGTTAGTTTTAATTCTTAAAACCGTTTATTGTTATCACGTTTTTTAGTAGCTAAGTATAAAATATTTACAGATGGTCTACTTGAAAGGACTGCGCTTACATAAATTAAATAAATATACAAGCAAATCAGCAAAACTTACATGAATGATCGTAGTGTATCTCTCAAATACAAGTGGCACTTTTTTTACAAACTCTTCACTCTACAAAGTTTGCACCAATACTCACCTCAAAACTTCCCTCGATCAGGTAGGTAGACGAGAGCACATCCCCACCGCTAAGTAGTTGTTCGAGATATATGAGAAAAAAGTATCGGTATGTATATCTCAGATACTCGCGACTACTGGAAGGTTAAAACCGTTTATTTTATTAGCAACAACAAAAACATTTTGTAACTTTTTTACGTTACGTTACTTATTCTTATATGAAAAATTGCCCCAGCCCATGTTTTTATAATTTTCACTGAATAGTAGATTTATTTTTAGTTTCAAAACTCCTATGCTTTTATGTCATAAAATCAATGAGAGTTATTCTATTTTTTAGTGTATAACATCAATAATTTGCAAACGGTATAGGGCGTCGCGTCTAACACATTTTCCCTGCATTTTTTTGAAAATCTTTGATGTTACGTGTATTAATCAACTAATTTCTCTTCATGGAACATGGACCGGTACCTAGGATTAAAAATGAGAGATGAGAAGTGATATATCACAATCACGTTTCCTACGATGCGACGTTTTGTAACATAATTAATCATTGAAAACATGCAAATGAAAGGTAGAAATATCAAACGAATGATTTAATTTGAGAAATATGTAATTAAAAAATTGAGGAAATCTTTCTTTTGAAAATGGACAGTGTGAATTATTCCTAGCAACTTCAGTCGCTCTAAAATATGCAAATTTTTTCCTTTTAATAGTTTATCCCTCTATCTTTCTTTCCGATATAGCAATGTTATAAATTTCTATTTTGGTATATTCAAAAAGAGTTTCTTCTCTAGTTCATAGATTTCATAAAATTTATTTATAGTCAATATCCTGAAATACGACAATTTTACTTTTCCGCCCAACCTTTCTATATGCGAGAAAAGTATTGGTTTACCCCAAAAAAAGGTGGAATTTCGAAATTTTTTTTGAGTCATTTTTACGTTTTCCATCAACAACAACACGAAAAAACGGTTTTTAGAAAAAAAATCCCGTGTGTATGTCGTTGTCGTCGGCCACTTTTCCTTACATGTCTTGTTAGCACGATACAGTCTCCGGAGTGCGATAAGTCAGCAATTTTATGATTGAATATTGTTAAGGACATGTCACAGATGATCCCTATTGATTTTCAGTTCACCAGAGTCAGTACAACGGTTGTTATGGTACTTGAAGAACGATATTTTGTAATTTTTTGAGGAATTTCAGTTTGTTAGCACGATACAGCTTGCGCAGTTCAACAAGTCACCAATTTTATGATTGAATATTTTTCAGGGCTTCTCACTGATGAACCCTATTGATTTTCAGCTCACCGGAGCCAATACAACTAGTGATACAGTACTTTAAGTACGATATTTTTGTGATTGTTGAAGAAGTTTCAGTTTCTTAGCACGATACAGCCTCCGGAGCATACACAAGTGACTAATTTTATGATTGGATATTATTCAGAGCGTCTCAAAGATGAACCTTATTGATATTCAACTCAGTAAAGCCAGTACAACGGGTGCTATGGTACTTGAAGTACCAAATTTTCGTAATTTTTCGAGAATTTTCAGTTTGTTAGCACGATACAGCCTCCAGAGAGTATACGATTGATCAATTTTAGGATTGAATATAGTTCAAAGTGTCTCACAGATGTACTTTATTCATTTTTAGTTGACTAGAGCGAGTACAGCGGGTCCTCTAAATCCAGATATACAAAATTTTTGGTTATTTTTGGAGAAATTTCGGTTTGTTAGCACGATACATCCCTCGAAGTGTATACAAGTAACAATTTTATGATAGAACATTGTTCAGGGCCACAGATGCGGAAAAGTTAGTTTTAATCCGTAAAACCGTTTATTTTTATTGCGTTTGCCTTTTATTTTGTTTGATTTCCTCGAGTGATAACCGTACTTCTGTAACGTCCCAATACTTTACGGATCCTAATCTGTAATACAGAATAGAGCAACTAACTATACTACACTTGAACCACTTTGTCTCTTCTCACGATACCGTTATTGTTTGTTATATAATAGGAAATGATTGTTTTGGCGGGAATTCGCCACTCCATGTACAGGAATTTCGTACGCCCCATATGGAAGTTTACAATTCCAGGTGTCTACCTGTCCCTCAAGTTAATGACTTGCAGTTCCCAGATTCATTTTTGTATTGTAAATTACATCATACCCTCACACGGGTTGAATGATTTAGTAATGAATATTTTTAATTTTGAGGAAAACTGATTTAACATTCGAAATGCATGTGTCTGTGAACAAAGAAAAGCCCAGAGAACATTTTTATTATATATTTTTCTCGTATGTTTTCCGATAATATTACTCAAGTTGAATAGTATAAGTACAGGGTGTCACAAGTTATCGTATACAGGCAATCTGACAAGACAATAAAAAAATAAACGGGTTTAAAGATTAAAACTATCTTTTCCGTATCTGTAGCCCTGAATAATATTCTATCATAAAATTGTCACTTGTATTCACTTCGGGGGATGTGTCGTGCTAACAAACCGAAATTTCTCCAAAAATAACCAAAAATGTAGTATATCTGGATTTATAGAACTCGCTGTACTCTCTAAGGTCAGCTGAAAAGCAATAGGGTACATCTGTGAGACACCTTAAACAATAATCAATTATAAATTTGGTCACTTGTATACACTCTGGAGGCTGTATCTTGCTAACAAATTGAAAATTATCAAAAAATGACGAAAATTTGGTAATTCGAGTACCATAGAACCCGTTTTACTAGCTTTAGTGAGCTGAATATCAATAGGATTCACCTTTGAGACGCTCTGAATAATATCCAATCATAAAATTGGTCACTAGTATATACTCCGGAGGCTGTATCGTGCTAACAAATTGAAATTTCTCCAAAAATGACCAAAATATCGTACTTAAACTACTATAGCACCTGTTGTACTGGCTCTGGTGGGCTGAAAATCAATAGGGTTCATCTGTGAGATGTTCTGAATACTATTCAATTATAAAATTGGTGACTTGTTGAACTCCGGAGGCTGTATCGTGCTAACAAGATATGTAACGAAAAGTGGCCGACGACAACGACGACGACGACACGACATACACACAGGATTTTTTTTTTCTAAAAACCTTTTTTATGGGTTGTTGTTGATGGAAAACGTAGAAATAACTTGAAGAAAAATTCAAATTTCCAACTTTTTTGGGCTAAACCAATACTTTTCTCGCATATTAGATAGCTTGGGCGGAGAAGAAATGAAAAACTACTTTGAATCGCATCAAAATAACTTCCTAATGAAATATAACATCACTAATTTGCAAACGGTACCTAGTGTAAGTAATCGACGAATTAATGGTTTGTGATATCCACCATGCAAAAGTTTCAATTCAAAAATAATTAATCTTGGTATAGGTACCTACAATTTCATTTACATTCAGTTCAGACGAATACGTTGCTGCTGGTTTATGGTGAATGTAAGAAAACGGTTGACGAGCGTCCCGTTTGTACCAAGAACGTTGTCCTCAACGTCGTCAGTTAGCACACATGGGTTTCCTAGATTGGAACGGAAATTTCGCAACGGTTCATTCCCAAACAAAAACCATGTGCCACATCGAAATCCTGTGAGAACTGCGCATAATTTTATTAACGTACTTGCATATGTTGATGTTAACTCCCAGACTCACCTTAGAAATATAGCTGGAGAAATCGGAATAATCAAAAGCACCGTACAGAGGATTACAAAGACACACAAATAATATAACTCTTTTAAAATTCATTTTGTTCAAGGACTGAGGTCTACTGATTTCTAACGAAGATTGGACTACTAAACTGCCAAAAAACAAATTACGTACCGCTCACATCCTACTCCAATCACCTTCCTGATCTGGGAGCAATAATAATTGATGACCAAACACAATTTTTTGAAAAATATCGAATCAAATACATAGGAACCGTAATAGATAGAGATTTAAGGTGGGACTTACAAGTAAACAACGTCAAGCATAAATTGAGAGGTCTGCTAACTAAATTCAGATTCTTTGCTGATTTCTTGACATTGATAAACATTAAAATGTTGTATTTCTCGTTCGTGCAAAAAGCAATTTACAGGGTCTTGATGTATTACAAAAGTGGATACCGATAATCATTTATGAAAAAGATCTAAGGTTTCCTAGTGACAAACATTTTTCACAAAATAAAATATTTGATGTGAGGCAAATTTCCTGTGAAAACGTATTCACAAATATAAATAGAAATAAAATAAGTGTACAACCAGTCCAACATTGTCATAATTTCAGAGCAAAAGAAAACTTAAATATTCCATTATGTGAGAAAACAATCGGTCAACGCTCAGTGGAATTTCTGTCAGCAAAAATTTGTAATATTTCACCTCTCAACTTGAGAAACAGTAATAATCATAAAACATTTAAATGCTCTGTAATGGAATGGTGGTACAATACTGATAGAGAAATATTCAATAATCTAGTCGACCTTAAATTTTGTATTTGATGCTAGGAATCCAATTGATTCTGTCACTTTGAATTATAAAGTAAATATTTCCCGATTCTGTCAATTTACCCTATTATGACTACTTTACCGATTTTTGATTATTACCTAATTCAGACAATTAAATTCCCAATAATTATATATATATTGAAATTATAGGTAGGTTCTTATTTATCGTTTTAATAAGGTTTTCATTTTTATATTTTATGGTGTTTTATAACAGTATTTACAATTATGGAAATATCACGTACAAGCGTCTTTGGCGCTTCAGTGATTTTAAGTTTATTCATGTATTTTTAACAATTACTTTTTAAATTATTTATTGTCATTGTATTGTATCATATTCCTTGAATAAACATTATTAAAATAATTATTATTTCTCTAATTGATTTTATGATTGCCGATAATCCCTTGCTTATAAATCAAATATTTTGGAGTGATTAAATCCGCCTCCATAACAATACCAATTTTTTGTCGAACGAAAATCCACACTGGGTTTGGATGATGTGGATTATTTAATGGTCATTTGCTTGAGCCGTACTTTTATGAGGGCACGTTGACTGGCGAGCCGTATTTACATTTTCTTGTACATGCATCATCCGATTTTATGGAAAACATTCCTTTGGCACAACGAAATACAATGCTCTGGCAACAGGACGGTGAGGAGTATATCTATCAGCTTTTCCCAACGGATGGGTTGGTACTTATGTATCTATAGCCTGGCTTATCCGCTTGCCAGATGTAACACCACTGGACTATTACTTTTCCGCTCAACCTATCTAATATGCGAGAAAAGTATTGGTTTACCCCAAAAAAAGTTGGAATTTTGAATTTCATTTTGAGTTATTTTTACGTTTTCCACCAAAAACAACACGAAAAAACGGCATTTAAAAAAATCCCGTGTGTATGTCGCCGTCGTCGTTGTCGTCGGCCACTTTCCGTAACATGGCCTTGTCAGCACAATACAGCCTCCGGAGTGCAACAAGTTACACATTTTATGATTGAATATTGTTTAGGATATCTCACAGATGAACCCTATTGATTTTCAGCTCACCAGATTCAGTACAACGGGTGCTATGATATTTGAAGTACGACATTTTTGTCATTTTTTGAGAAATTTAATTTTGTTAACACGGTACCGCGTCCGGAGTGCAACAAGTTACCAATTTTATGATTTAATATTGTTCAGGACATTTCACAGATGAACCCCACTGATTTTCAGCTTGCCAGGGCCAGTACTACAGGTTATGATCTTTAAAACC
Organism: Galeruca laticollis; assembly: GCA_963921935.1. NCBI lineage: Eukaryota > Metazoa > Arthropoda > Insecta > Coleoptera > Chrysomelidae > Galeruca > Galeruca laticollis. The sequence continues at coordinate 19,304,003 of OY998184.1, forward strand.
GACTATTTTTGGGGGGTTATCTTAGAGACAGTTAATTTCATTAAAGACTTGGCTTATCAAACACAATCGTAGCGTTACACCAGCTTTGATTCTAGTGGCCTGCAAAAGAACGATTTTTACACGTCTTGTAGCTGGCATGGATTCTGCAGGAAATAGTTTGGAACCCTTGCTGTAATTTTTTGTTCGTTTTTTGAATTGTCTCATAGGAGTTCACACTTCAAGAAATATTATTGTTTTTGTTGTTAATAAATATTATATAAATAAAATATACATTAAATATCAGTACATTTTCTATCTATAAAATTAAATAAGTGTTATCTTACATTATCGGAAGTTCATTCAAATATGGCGCTTTTCCAGACCAGCTAAGGTTTGCAGTCATAAAACCTTGGTTTAAGGGTGGGAGTAAACATATAATAATTATAGATATTAGTGTTTTAAATGAAACTCAACGTTTCTAGCTAATTCCACAATATAATAAAAAATGTTGAAAATTCTAAAAAATTAACAATTGTTTCGATAACTGAATATCATCGTTAGAATGACAGAAGTTACATTTCATTTGATGTTTACCTGATGTTTAGTAGTTATTTTTGGGTAGACCAAGAAGTGACCTACCTTGTGATTGACTTAATATATGTTAATACAAAAAAGAAGAAGATGTGATATTACAAATATTGAAGATTAGATATTATTAGCCCTATGGTGATATTCTGGATATCATTTTTCCAATTGAGATGAGTATAACTGTGCAATGATATAGAAAACCAGGAAAACTATATCTTCTGATTTTTACAATTATTACTTAAGAAAACAGTTTAATAGTGGAGAACTCCCTAGATTTTTCTGTTCATTGATGACTTCATATTGTGGGTTTCTTATGTGTCTTCTAATTTCCAACTCTCCAAGGAAACCCAGTTCTTGTTTCTTATCACAAATATGTAGTACTTCTAGTTCTGTGTTAGGTGACAATGAATGGTTGGTGTCAAGTAGATGTTTTGCACAGTTATATTGATCTTAATTGGAAAAATGATATCCAGGATATCACTATAGGGCTAATAATATCTAAGCTCCAATATTTGTAATATCACATCTTCTTTTTTCTATGCCACGCACTATTTATTGATAAGTTTTCTTTTCTGAAATTTCTACAGGTGGTATGAAGACCAACTGTTCGTTTATATATATATATATATTTTTTTTAACAAAATTTAGAAACGAAAGTGAATTTAGACTAAAGGCAAATTAGCAGAAACAATAGGCTATGGTATAGTACTGGCCAGTGGTTTAAAAAAGGTGCGAGCAACACCGGCTAGGGAGTATACTGTAAGTAGGTTCGGCGCCACCGGTTTACCGACTAAACCGGAAGTCTCTAGGTGATCACGAACTGGCCGATACTCTACCAGCCAAATCAAAGTAACTTATGCCTCCTGGACAGTCTGCCAAGTAAAACACAGTCTCTTAAAAGGTCACCAATTTAATAATAATAAAAAAAAATGGTAAGAAACATAGAAATAAAGAAATATATAGGTGTTAAAGTTACAATAAGTTTTTTTTGTTTTTATTATAATAATATCTTTGAAGCTATAAACCGCAACGTGATCACGTGTTCAACAAGTTAACTTAACTTTAATAATTAGCTTAAAGTAAAATGACGAGTGCGCAATAATAACTATGGCCTCGACTGGCCCACTAGAAAATTAAAAAAAAGGAACATGAACAGTACGCAACAAACAAAGACTCATAATAAGGTAGACTTCGCTGATTTCCGGTTGTCCCTGAGAATCGCTGAATTGTGGGAAACTTGAGGGCGTGTAGCACTGGGTTTGCAGTCAATGTCCAGGCAATTTTCCGCCAAAAAAAAAACCCTCTGGCCAGCAGGTTTTTTTTTTATATAGTATGCTTGCGCTTGTCCAAACAATTCAACAACGAAACAACTAAATACGGTATCCAAGTCAAAGACGGGGTGTAACCACTGAGTGTCTGGAATAAAATCGACAAGTCCAGAAAACGTGATTCGATTATCCACCATAGAATTCTGAAGAACGTCAAAAAAAATCCTACGTAGTAGTATCAATAAAATCTCCTCAAAAAATTCAGAAAATAGCCAAGATAAATGAAAGATAAGCTAACTGAATTGATAGATGGAGATTAATTATATAGAGTTTCAATCAAATCCCATACAAACTGGATAATAAAATTTTAGATTGAAATCTCTAACCACTCTTCAATATTGCTTTCTGTGGTAAAAGATGGCCGGAAAAAGAAAGAGAGTTTCCCAAATTTCGCACTAGGATCGTTGCCAAAATACCACATGCGTAAAACTAAACTCCGATGCCAAACTTAATTTTCGGCTAACAACCAGAATAAATCAGATGGACATTCAACTGAATTAGATTAAGGAATGAACTATAAAATGCATGGATTTTCGATAAATTCAATAACAATCGGCAACTGTGTTCCTAATAGTACTAAGCCAGTGTATGAGCAGGAGGAAGAACATGTGTTCATAGCGCACACCATCACGACAACAATATATTTTGTTATGAATAAACATACTTAGGATTGTTTACTCGAATATTGTGCACTCCTGGACAAAACAAGTGCTCAATAACCGGAGTTGTTAACCAGGGAGAAAAGTGATATAAAAGTTTCCTCCACCAAGTGTTTATTCCAATGTTGTCCCAGAAATTAAAACGAAGTGTTCGTCATGGGTCTGAATTTAATTAAGAAATTAGAATTATCAAATATCAACTGAAGTACTGGAAAAGGAAGTGAAACAGAACAAAACCCACCGGAATTATCAGGTCAGTAACCTAAAAACCAGAAGTGAAGACAATCAAAAGTCGATACACTCAAACTATCAACCAAAACAACTATCATTTTTGTCAATATCATTTGTATCTTCCCAATTTCAGACTAAATAGCCTAATATACATATCAATAGAGAATGTTAGTGCCGATTACCACATAGAGAAGTTTACAAATAACACATCCCAGCTATTCACAAGAGATTTTTCGAATTACCACCTGGAAACAACCATGGATGTGCTAACAAGGACAAATAACAATATAATATACAAAATATACATTAGATATGGATTAGTTCATCGGTGAGTTTGCTAAATAATATGAAAGAGGTTAATAAAGTCAACAATTGATAATCTTTAGTTACCAACAATATTCTATTGACAAAAATAATATTAAAAGAAAAGTAGTTACAGGAAAATAAAAATCGAAACTCAAATATAAACAATGCGTTAACGGAACTCTAAAATTAATGTAATTGTGAGGTATTTCAATTAAATAAAATAGAATACCAATTGGAGTTAACCTTTTGATAAAAAAAACGTCAACACTGAAACAACCTTGCTAATATGGTGAAGGTGACGATAATTACCATAATAAACACAGTAGTAACTTAATTTTGATAGAGGAAATATTTAAATATTATGATTGCGACGTAGTCGATATAGAGAAGTTATTCGAAGGAGCGTCTAGCCAAAACTTAATGATCAATTTAGACCGTGACAACTCCCCCTCTCCAAAAGCAGGAGGTAAGTTTTCAACAAAAAAAGTTACCGACGATAGTGTATCCTAATCTGAGGGCAAAACGTATGACCAAAGGTTGACTCTTGATGGACTTCTCCCACCGATCCCAAGGAAATCCAACACCATTCCCTGTGATTTGGCAGAAAAAGGGATGCAAAGAAAAGAGAGAATGGAATCAATTCTCAGGGAACAAGTTATTCAGCATGACGGACAAATCGTAAGATACATAATTCCGAGTCCATGGATTACCGTGGTTACTTAACAAGATGGACCTTCAGAAACAGAATCGACAGTCACGGGTTTTAGATCTTGAACATGCCAGACACCTCTGGATTTACCAAATTCGTCCTGTAACTCGTACGTACAGGTACCAGTTTTCCGTTTTATTGAGAAAGGTCCTACAAACTCAGGTGCTAATTTAGCGCTAACGTAGTTAGCCGCATTAGATAAAGTTTTGTTTTTACGCCACACCTGTTGACCGACGGTAAAAGATAATGGACGTCGACGTAAATTATAGCGGTGTTGATTGTTTTGCTGAGAAATCTGGATTCGTTGGTGGATCCTGTCAAATAATTTTCGAAAATCCCCCACGCGTTGCCGTATATGATCTTGAGCCTCAGTCTCTACATATGGAATTTCAGCGACAAAATCTTGACCAAAGAGCTTGTGCTCTCTCCCAAAATTAATGAAAAACGGGGTATAACCAGTGGTCTCATGCCGCGATGTTCGAATGGCACAACCAATGGCAGCGAGATTATCCTCCCAAGTCCTATGATCCCCTTGCTTCACATAAGCTCGCAACATAGTTTTTACGTCTCTATTAACGCGTTCAGTATGGTTCACTCTGGGATAATAATGAGCTGTGTAAAAGGATTTGACTTTATATTTATTGCATAGTGATTGCCAATCTTTGGATTTAAAAACGGAACCATTGTCAGACGTAATAAATTGGGGTGATCCATAAACTAGGAAAATACCTTCCTCGACATTCTTAATTAAGGATTTAGCTGATATTGAACGGCAAGGAAACAACAATACATATTTGCTAAAATAATCCACGGCAACCAAAATATACGAATTACCATGTTTGGAACGAGGCAGTGGACCGATATAATCTAAACTAATAGATTGCCACGGAGCTTTTATCTCGGGACGATTACCCATTAATCCCGCCGGGGGCTTTTGATCAAATTTACTTTGGGCACAGACTCTACAACAACGAATATACTTAATGATGTCTGATCTCATCTTAGGCCAATAATATTTTGCAGCCACTCTCCAAAATGTTTTATGAACTCCTCCATGACCCGAGGTAGGCGAATCGTGACAATGAGCCATGACTTCCTTTCGTTGATCTTTGGGTACAACTATTTTCCAACAACTAGAATGATTAGGGAAGTTAGGGTCCGCAGTTTTGACAAATTTATATAAGATACCCCCATCACTTCTCCAACAAGGAAACTTGTCCGGAAATTCCTCCAAACTGTGCACCATTCTTTTATACCACTTATCGGAACTGTCGCAAAACGTAAAAGGATTGGGGGTCGCATGACTCCCAGAGGTTAATGTAGTAATTGAAACAGGCACAGACCTCGATAGAAAATCAGGTACCACGTGATCCTTCCCCTTACGATGGATAAGTTGAAAATCAAAGGGTTGTAATCGAAGAGCCCAACGAGCGAGACGACCTTGGGGATCCTTTAGATTATGTAACCACAGTAAAGAATGATGATCAGTAATAACCTTAAAATGAACTCCTTCCAAATAGTGACGTAATTTTTCAACACTCCAAATCACAGCCAGACATTCCTTCTCCGTTACAGTCAACTTCATTTCTTGTCTAGTTAAAGAGCGAGATAGGTAGCAAACCACTTTTTCACCGTCATCGAATTCCTGGGTAAGGACAGCACCTAAGCCATAGTTAGAGGCATCGGTTTGGAGAGTGAAGGTGCGACCAAAATCAGGAGACTGAAGAACCGGAGCAGTAACAAGAGCCTCCTTAATGGCTTTAAAAGACTGTTGGCACTCAGGAGTCCATATCCAAGGAACGGCCTTTTTAGTTAGACGAGTTAAAGGAGCCAAAACAGAGGAAAAGTTTGGCACAAAACGGCGGTACCATGATGCCGTACCAATAAATCTACGAATCTCCGTGATATTCTTGGGAGGTAGAATGTCCAGAATTGCCTGTACTTTCTCGGGGTCGGGTCTTAATCCATTAGAGTCTACAACATAACCTAGGTATTTTAACTCAGGTTTACAAAATTGACACTTCAAAGGTGAAACAACAAGCCCTGCCTCTCGCAATCGATCGAATACTAATCCCAAAATGTTTAGATGTTCCTTAAAGGTTCTGGAAATAATAATAATGTCGTCAAGGTATACCATAACATGATTCTCTAAATCAACTCCCAAGACACGATCAACAATACGTTGCCACGTAGCAGGTGCATTGGTTAAGCCAAAGGGCATGCGTAGAAAATGATAAAGGTTTCGACCAGGGACGGTAAAAGCAGTGTACTCTTGTCAAGACTTTTCAAGAGGGACCTGCCAGAAGGCGGACTTAATGTCAATAGAACTGATATATTTGGTATCCCGAAGACGATCCAAAATCGCTGAAATATAGGGTAAAGGGTAAGCATCCTTTTTAGTTGCAGCATTAAGGCGTCTAAAATCTATGCAGAATCTATAGCTATCATCCTTTTTACGAACCAAACAAACTGAACTGGACCATGGACTTTTTGAAGGGGTTATGACTCCAAGCCTCAGCATCTCATCGATCTCTTTATCCAAAATAGCCTGCTTAAATGGAGAAACGGGATAATAACGTTGTTTGATTGGTTTGATATCAGGTAAGAGCTCAATGACATGTTCAGCGACCTTACAACAACCCAACTCAGTATCCATAAGAGAAAATTTCTCGTCCACCAAGGCATCCAATGCTAATTTTTCTTCGCTGGTTAAAGAACTACTATCGATAACATTACAGAACTCAGTATTTGAATCATTAACATCTGAAAAATGCCAAACATCTTGTTTTAAATCTGGTATAATCTGCATGGCTTTCCAAAAATCAATTCCCAAAATAAGTTGATGAGACAGCGCGGGCAAAACCAAAATGTCAATCAATTTTGTTTTATCTAACAAGGTAAGAGGGGCTTGAACATAACCGGTACTAAGGCAGCTTTGACCGTTGGCAACAGTGCAGGTAGTGACTGACTTGCACAGTTTAAGACCTAATTGTAGTAAGAGTTTGAATCCTGGCTTCCCTACGATGGTGCGGGAGGCTCCAGAGTCTAAAAGGCCTAAAAGGGGATATCCGAAAATAGAAATTTGAAGATATGGCCGTTCATCACCACGAGCATGCGCCAAAATAAAATCAAGGACTTGACTAGGATAACTAGTATGATTATGGCAAGCGGTCGGTGTGATATTCAAGGGAGAAGCCTTACGACCATCTACTGACCCTCCCGGGGCGCGTTTCCCGAACATTTCGGACACGATCGAGTGGTGACATCAGGAGCACCACATCTGAAACAATGGATCCTTTTCGGATCTGGACACTGTCTATTAATATGGCCGGTTCTCTTACAGTTCCAACAAGTAACAATTCGGCTGGATTGCTTGACATTGGAAACTTCATTGATTTGAGAGGTACTGGCAATTGGCTCGTCAGCTGCTACAAAAGCAAAATCGGGCTCAACAAAACCATGACGGTTTCTGGAAGGTGGGACGTAATGTTCAGCTCTATATTTTTTTGCCTCCAGCTTGAGGCACTCCTCCTCGAGTTCTGATAAAGTATTTACAACCGGAAGTTGGGTGGTGTAGAACGGAGAAAGGTTACGAGACACAACATCAAGCTGCACATCAGCAGGCATACCACCATAGCGACGAAACAATGCATTCATACTCGATAGATAATCCACGATACTTTCACTGGGGTCCTGCGTGCGATCCAGAATTTCCCGAAATAACCTAGCTCTGTAATCAGGAGGCTCGAAATGCTTACATAGAAGTTCTGATAATGATTTCCAGTCCTTGAACCTGGAATGATTGGCACGGAACCAATTCAAAGCCTTCCCAGTAAATAGGTCAATAGCAGAACCAAACAATTCCCTTTCAGATATACCGCGAGCAATACGCAACTCCGAAACACGTTCTAAAAAGTTATGCACCGAAAGTTGTCTAGTATCACCAGAAAATTTGAGACCCCACTTCTCCACTCTCTGAGTTTTAAAAGAAGAAAAATAAGAATGCTCAGCTACTGGATTATCTGGACTTGGTGCAACAGCTCCAGAAAAACCTGCTTGATTAATTGGACCAACATCATCGCTAGAATCATCAGCAGTTGATTCGTGTATATGAATATTTTCCAGCAACATACTCAAATTTGGATCCTGTTTAGAGCGTCGCTCCATTGTATCAAGGGTAGACAAAATTTCAGCTAACAATTCCGACCTTGAGCTTAGCTCCTCTGGCGTGAGATTGACCACAGGAATACGATCAACACGACAGAGCAAATGAATTAACCTTGACTCAAGCCTCAAAAATTTACTACGAGCATTTTCCTCAGAAAAATCGCTTAAGCCGTTTTGAATATCTTTCAAAGTTCTAGAAATAACATCATGTTCGTCTGCAAAAGGAAAATTATAAGGCGGATAATTTAAGGCTTTGCCTCTTCTTTCGAGGCGCAAAATTGGGCGCAATGAAGAGCGCAATTCGTCTACCGTCTTGGTGTCATCGGCTGGCAGTCCACGAACTTTCAATTCAAAAATAAGCATATCTTTCTTTAAATAATTCACCTGCATTTTATAATCCATCTTGTTAAATGTCAAAGGTTAATAAAGTAGGAAAAAACTAAACTCAAAATAAATATGAATTATCAGATTGCCAATGAAAATTTAAATTAATGTTATCCAAGCGCACCCAATTTACATTAAAACTACGAAACAGTAAATTATTATAAGTATTGTCCCACTCGGGTATCGAGAAGAATCAATATAAAACATATAAATTTCAATTTTTTCGGTACAGACTAAGTGTCCTGGCGTGGTTCTCGAAAGAGAGAGAATAATCAAGTAAATTAAGAATACCTGCGATCCCCACACCAAAACACCAACCCTAACGTACCTCAAAGTTGACGCACTGCCAGGAGTAAAATATTAGAAGAAAAGGGTGATATTAGAAAAGAAGGCCCCACGTTTGGCCGCCAAAATTGCCACGCACTATTTATTGATAAGTTTTCTTTTCTGAAATTTCTACAGGTGGTATGAAGACCAACTGTTCGTTTATATATATATATATATATTTTTTAACAAAATTTAGAAACGAAAGTGAATTTAGACTAAAGGCAAATTAGCAGAAACAATAGGCTATGGTATAGTACTGGCCAGTGGTTTAAAAAAGGTGCGAGCAACACCGGCTAGGGAGTATACTGTAAGTAGGTTCGGCGCCACCGGTTTACCGACTAAACCGGAAGTCTCTAGGTGATCACGAACTGGCCGATACTCTACCAGCCAAATCAAAGTAACTTATGCCTCCTGGACAGTCTGCCAAGTAAAACACAGTCTCTTAAAAGGTCACCAATTTAATAATAATAAAAAAAAAATGGTAAGAAACATAGAAATAAAGAAATATATAGGTGTTAAAGTTACAATAAGTTTTTTTTGTTTTTATTATAATAATATCTTTGAAGCTATAAACCGCAACGTGATCACGTGTTCAACAAGTTAACTTAACTTTAATAATTAGCTTAAAGTAAAATGACGAGTGCGCAATAATAACTATGGCCTCGACTGGCCCACTAGAAAATTAAAAAAAAAGGAACATAAACAGTACGCAACAAACAAAGACTCATAATAAGGTAGACTTCGCTGATTTCCGGTTGTCCCTGAGAATCGCTGAATTGTGGGAAACTTGAGGGCGTGTAGCACTGGGTTTGCAGTCAATGTCCAGGCAATTTTCCGCCAAAAAAAAAACCCTCTGGCCAGCAGGTTTTTTTTTATATAGTATGCTTGCGCTTGTCCAAACAATTCAACAACGAAACAACTAAATACGGTATCCAAGTCAAAGACGGGGTGTAACCACTGAGTGTCTGGAATAAAATCGACAAGTCCAGAAAACGTGATTCGATTATCCACCATAGAATTCTGAAGAACGGCAAAAAAAAATTCTACGTAGTAGTATCAATAAAATCTCCTCAAAAAATTCAGAAAATAGCCAAGATAAATGAAAGATAAGCTAACTGAATTGATAGATGGAGATTAATTATATAGAGTTTCAATCAAATCCCATACAAACTGGATAATAAAATTTTAGATTGAAATCTCTAACCACTCTTCAATATTGCTTTCTGTGGTAAAAGATGGCCGGAAAAAGAAAGAGAGTTTCCCAAATTTCGCACTAGGATCGTTGCCAAAATACCACATGCGTAAAACTAAACTCCGATGCCAAACTTAATTTTCGGCTAACAACCAGAATAAATCAGATGGACATTCAACTGAATTAGATTAAGGAATGAACTATAAAATGCATGGATTTTCGATAAATTCAATAACAATCGGCAACTGTGTTCCCAATAGTACTAAGCCAGTGTATGAGCAGAAGGAAGAACATGTGTTCATAGCGCACACCATCACGACAAGTAGAACCGATATAAACAATATATTTTGTTATGAATAAACATACTACGTCAACACTGAAACAACCTTGCTAATATGGTGAAGGTGACGATAATTACCATAATAAACACAGTAGTAACTTAATTTTGATAGAGGAAATATTTAAATATTATGATTGCGACGTAGTCGATATAGAGAAGTTATTCGAAGGAGCGTCTAGCCAAAACTTAATGATCAATTTAGACCGTGACATCTATAAACATATATTATGTCAATCACAAGGTAGGTCACTTCTTGGTCTAGCCAAAAATAACTACTAAACATCAGGTAGGCATCAAATGAAATGTAACTTCTGTCATTCTGACAATGATATTCAGTTATCGAAACAATCGTCATTTTTTAGCATTTTCAACATTTTTCATTATATTGTGGAATTAGCTAGAAACGATGAGTTTCATTTAAAACACTAATATGAATAGATTCCACGAAGTAAGGGTCGAGACAGTTAATTTAATTATAGATATATTTTATTGTCTAGTTCTTCTGAAATATTTGAGCTTGCAATGTGTAAAATGCTTCTTAATTTTGTAATGATTATGGTATATTCAATGACACACAACATGGATATTTGCAAGGTAGATCTATCCAAATAGAAATTTTTCAGTTCACGAGGAAGATTTTGAGATTCACGAGCTAATATAAAACATGAGAGTTTCAGGTTTATTACTTGATCTATCGAAAGTTTATGATTGTTGGAATATTGAAATGCTTCTAAATAAACAAGAACGATATGTAGTTAGAGGAAATGTACATAGGTGGTTCGAGTCATACCTTTCAAATAGACAACAAAGGGTTGAGATTGTTAAGAATAAGAGAACTTTTAACTCTGACATAAACGTACCTCAAGTGAGTGTATTGGGACCAATTTTATTTATTATTTTCATCAATCACCTATGCAGAATTGTTGATACTGTGAATGTTGGTATAACTAATTTTGCTGACGATACTAATTCATTGGTTGGAGAGTATTGAGTGGGAGTCTTATCCAGAGAACCGATCAATACTTGCGTAGAGCAAAAGATTGGTTTTCAAGAAACAAATTGATTTTAAATGAAAAAAAACTAATTTTGATATCTTCCATACAATAAATACATTAAGAGTATACCAAATTTCAATAATTCAATTAATCATGATTTTTTTATTAATGTATTCACTAAATTCCCAGGAATATTGATCAGTTTTTGAAGTAGGATGCACATATAGAATAAATTAGGGTCAGGCTAAGCAGCCTATGTTTTACTTTTGGAGTTATCTCAAGAAATATGAATGAAAATACTAATAGGGTGTTATACCATGCAAATTTTGAGCCATTGTTGAGATATGGTTTACTTTTTTGGGGAGTTGGAAATATAGAAAGTGTGTTTGCACTGATCGAATAATATTTAATATGGGATACAAAGAGTCTCGTCGATGGGTCTTTAAAGAAAAAAGAATATCTACTTTATATGCACTACTTATATTTGAATGCCTATTGTTTCTACACAAAAATAAAGAATTATTTTTACGGAACAATATTAATTTTAATTACGATACAAGAGCACAAAATATGCATTTTCCATACCATAGATTGACAATGATTGAAAAAATCCGGTTTATACTCATACTAAGTTCTTTAATGAATTTGTTGATGTCAGCCTACCAACTAAAGAACGAGCGTGGCTTATCTCTGATGGACACCTGCTGTGTTCGAGAAAATTGCTATCTCAAAATATACTTATAGTTCGGTGAAAGATGGGAAAAATAATAAGTTATTTGAAAATTTTATTGCTGATTCTATTAATAAAACGAGATATAAGGTAGTGTTAATTGTCTGGTGTTATGTTTAAGATGTTTTTAAATTTGTATGTATGTATTTAATAATTATAAAATTATTGAATACATTTCAACGATTATTAGTTGAAATTATAATATTAAATGAATATATCGTCAAATAAGCCTTTTTAATTATAATATTGACTGGATTATAACGGCAGTTAACACAAATGGTAAGTTGGAACCTCACATTATATCTCTTGCGTCAACTGTAACCACGGTCAACCGGAAATGTACATAGAAAACGGAAGTTGCCAATTACGTCAAACCGTGTTTACAGTTTTCCTTAATAGTTATTTTCATCACATGACACGCGCATGCGCGGCCGGCATGTTGAAAGAGCGGTAGTTCAAAACTTTCGTACTGTTCTGTGGAATAATGACTGGTAAATCAATATTATCTCCACAAACAAATCCATCATTTATACAAAATACTGATGATTCTGTACTTGTTGGCAATTCAGTTGAAATGCATAATAGTGAACAATTGAAAAGGTTGTTAAAGTGTCATGGACTTTCTCAAAAAAGCAATGCTCGTTGAGAGGTGAGCTGTCAATACAATCTATTATCTAAATAAAATTAGGTAAATAATTATTGAGTTCTAATTAACCATGATAATTTGTTGTTAGCATGTATAGAAACTCTAAAATTAACATCTAGGTTGATAATGAATAATATTAAAATTTTCTGATGATATAAACGTATTACATTGTTAATCATGATTACGCATATATATTACTATATATTGCAAGCAAAGTTTAGAAAAATTCATAAAATAAATTTATAAAAATAATACATTATGTAATTGGTTAAAATGATTTATACTGTGTATCACTCTTATATAGTCTAGAATAGAACAACACATTTTTATTTTTCCTTTTCGTAAAGATAATATAATTACAGGCAAGTTGAAAATGTATTTTTCAATTAAGACAATTATTATTTTAATTTTCTGTTAATTTCTTTTTAATAAGTATTATTTGTTCCATGTTTATTGATTTTAACTATTTTTGCACAGGTATTTTAACATGCTTATTTACAGAACAGTACGAAAAAGATGGCTGAATTTCCCGCATGCGCAGAAAATAAATTTGCGATGAAAAGGTCTATTAATGTCTTATTCAGTGATATTAGATATTATCATAATATAAAATACTCATTTTTCTCTTAATAATTTTCGGTTTTATCTGCTCTTTAATTCACGAATAAGGATAGGTTTATTCCAAATGAGTAGTGGTGGGGTTCCATAATGTATATTTTTCAATTCAGTCTTATTTTAAATATCCCATAAGTGCCAATCAAGGTCTTCATCTATTTGAATTGCACATATGAAATAAAAAACGATTGCATTCGCAATGAGACTATTTGTAATAGTCAAATTATAATTTATAATGATACAGAGGGTCAAACGCACACGTGCAAGCATGACCCTGCCAAAAGGGTATTTCCTGTTATATTTTTACAAGTTGTTATCCCGAAGGATAAATTCATTCTTATGAGAAATAGGGAAGAAGATATTCCTAATGCCATTTCCATCCAAATTATAACTTTAAGAATATTTCTTTTATATTTATTCTCAAATTAGGAGGTAATAGAACTATTGTTCTACTGCTATAAATAAAACTAACTGTTTCTAAATAATTACACTATATAATGAGAGAATCTTTAAAAAAACATGATAATTGTTTCGATATAAAAATATCATTCGCGGAATAACAGAAATTACATTTGATGTGGTGCCTATCTGATGTTTAACAATAATTTTTGGCTAGACCCAGAAGTGAACTTTACTGTGATGGACTTAATATATTATACGAATATAATTTATATTGTAACAAATGTACACCAGCAAAAGGTCGCAAGCGACACCCGCTACGACGGCGACCTGCGCAGAAGGGTAGTCAGTCTCATAACCGACATCGGACAACGTAACATTAACCAAGTTTTGATACTTCTGTATTTTCACAATAATATAAGTTTCTATTTAACTTAAACATATTTTCTTACTCTGCAACCCCATAAATCCCGAGACGTACATGCTACAATATATAATATTACAAATAAAAACTTAGATGTTATTGGTCCTATGTGGATATCCTGGATACCTTTTTTCCCATTTAAGATCAGTATACCTGTGCAATGATACAGGAAACCAAGAGAAACTATTATCTGCTGATTTTTACAACTATTACTTAAGAAGAAAGTGAGATTTATGTGTTCATAGACGACTTCATATTGTGGGTCTCTTAAGCGTCTTCTAATTCCTCATGGAAATCTAGTTCTGATTTCTTATCGCAAATATGTAGTATTTCTAGTTCTATGTTAGGTGTTAATGAATGTTTGAAGTCAAGTAGAGGTTTTGCGTAGTGGGATTCCTCTAGTTTTAATATGTATGCTCGTAAGTGTTCATTGTGTCTGATTTGAAAATTTCGAATAGTTTGACCTATATAGACAGCATTTATTCTGGACATTCAAGTTTATATAATATGCCAGACTTTTTTAATGGGGATATTTTTGTTTTTACATTTTACAATTTTGTACTTACATTATTTTCACTTTTAAAAGAAAATGTTCAATTTGTTGCTGGAGATAATATCTTTGAAATATTATTAGAAATATTTATTACCAGGATTATGTGCTAGTTTTGTGATTTTGAATTTCTTTAGATTATTCAGGAAATATTAGTTGTAATGCCACTTTTTTCTCCTTTATATTAAATAATTCATTTATTAAATGCAATGGATAATCGTTGTATGTGGCAATTAGTTTATTTGTATTAATTTCTCTATCAATCGATCGAAGAATGTATGGCGATGGCGTAAACATCATCATCATCTAATAAATTTTGCCTAACGGTAATGCGTTTTTAAATCCGTTTATTAGGGTGGCTTACTACCTTTCCAGTTCTTGTTGTTACAATTTTTTTCCCTGGCCTCAAAAGTTATTTTCTTCCATTCTGCTCCATTTCTGCATTTTCCTCACCACTTTTTTCAGGTTTTCGTTTCATAATATATCCTGTTCATTTTAGGGTTTATATACTTCACCACTGTCTCATTATCTAAGTCGTTTTCTATTTATTCGTTAGTTTTAAGTCTTCTTTCCCCAGTTCTTGTTATGATCGGCCCCAATATACTTCTCAGAATACTTCAATCCGTGATTTTCAAGTCTATTTCTTGTTTTTTTATCGCCGTTGTTTCTAAACCATACGCGATTACTGGCTTTATTGTTGTTTTGTATATTTGTATTTTGGTGTTTTCACTTGAGGCTTTACTTTTCAGGATTTTTTTGTTTCTGCATTACGCTTGATTTCCTTGATTCCTTATTCTGTCCTTATTCTTTCTTTCACACGTTATTTTCCCGTTTATCCTGTCGTCACACCTAAATAATTAAGTGTTGCTATTTTTTCCAATGTACACCTCTCCTTTTTTAAAGTCCTTTCGGTGATACTATTTTTCTTACCTACTACCATATATTTTGTTTTATCTGGATGGATTTCCATTCGAAGTTGATTTGTCGCCTTGTCTACCTTTTTGTTGCTTTTATAAGTTCTATGCAATAATTTGGTCTGTTATGATGTTTTTGTTTTCTAGTTTTGCTGGTCTCAGTATACTCTCCAATGCCAAATTAAATATAGTTAGGGAAATCGAGTCTCCGTGATTGACTTTCTTATTTACGTGAAATTCCTCTGATATGACTCCTTGAAATCGCACTTTTGCTTTGGTATTAGACATTGTCATTTTCAGCTACTCTATTAGTTTTTTTATTAATATTTAATCTTTCTAATCGTTTCAACAATTTTTTTCTGCCTATAGTGTAAAAAGCACATTGGAAATCAGTGAAAATTGTATAAACTTCCCTCCCTCTATCAAACATTGTTCCAGTTTGTGAATTGCAATCTACTAGGTCTGAACCCTAACACATTTTCTGCTCCTACTTTTAATCTCGTGTTGATAAGATTAGCCAGGATTTTATATGCAGTGACTAATTTTTGCATTTATCTTTGTCCCCTTTTTGTGAATAGGTGTGACAATTCCTGTATTCCATTCCTATGGCATTTTATTTTGTATCCATATTTGTTTTAAGATGTGAGTGTTGATGTAGCTCTTAACCACCATATTTCAATAGTTCTGACTCTAATTCATGTTCTCCAGGAGTTTTACCATTTTTCTGTTTTATTACTTCATTAACTTCTTCTTGTATTTATTGTGATATAGTGTTGTTTTCTAGGAGGTATTCTGCGTCTCCACTCAAGACTGCTTTATAATAATCTTTCCAGATATCAACTACTTTTTGTGGATCATTTTCGTTTATGAACCCTCTTGTATTATATCTCTGATTATTATGTTGTGTTTAAATCTTTTTGTAGAATTGTTTCATTTTGTGGTTGGTACTGACTTGTCATATATACTCTAATTGTTTATTTATCCAATCATTCTTTTCTTCCCTGTACATAATATTGGCTGCGTTTATTTCATTTTATATTCCCTTCCATCTGCATCTCTCATCTAATTTCTATTCCTAATTTTCTGTTTTCATTTTTGTTCCTCATACCAGTCTTTTCTTTGTAGTTTACTTTTCCCCAGCAATTCCTCTGCAGTTTTTAATATGTTGCTTTTCATGTTTCTTCACATATAATATAGGTTTCCTCGTATTTTTTTGTTTGTTCTGTCGCTAGGTTTTCTACGTTGAACTTATTTGTGTTTCTTATTCTATAATGTATCTTACCCTCTTTTGAGCCACGAATTTTTGTGATTACCAGATGGCTATCCGTGTCAGCGTTAGCACGTCTATATGTCCTTGTGTCGATCGAATTGTGGCAAATTATTTAGAAGCTAGAACATAGTCTAGCTGGTTTTCTATCTGCCCGCCTGTGTATCTCCAAGTTGCCTTATGCCAACTTTTTTTTTGACAGGTCGGACGCTCATGCTGACTGAATACTGTTTCTGCTGTTCCCCAGTTCTGTTGCACTCTGCATATTACAAAACCACCTCTAGTTTTGAGTTCCTTTCTCTACCACTCCGCCGGAATTGTCTATCCGACATCACATCATTAAGGTGGTAGTTGTTGACTTCGGTCGTTTGATCATCCTATTTCGTCTCTACACACTAGAATGCCATATTAATTCCTCTTCATTTTTAATTTTCATTATTTTTTCTATATGATCCGATATTAGTCGTCCTTGATCTACGCTTTTTATTATTTCCTCTATGATGTTATCGGGTGTTAATACTACACCTATTTTGTGGTTGATTGCAGTCCTCTCCCTCTCAAATCTGAGGCATCCATACAGGGTATGCTCCGCATCATCTCTTTCGCAACAGTAAATACATTCGTGATCAACTTGCTTCTTGATTTTGTATCTATATACTGCGAATGCTCCATGTCCTGTGTAAAATTGAGTGGTATGGTAGTTGTCTCTCTTGTATTCACAATCGACCCAGGTCTTAACATTTTTAAAAAATCTTCTGGTCCACTTTCCTCTTGGTTTGTTATCCTGCCATTCCTTTTGTCATTCCAAGACAATTCTTTCCCTTATTTCTGATTTAAGCACTGGATCATTTCCTGCTTCCGGCTCATAATTTTGGCTCTTCTCTTTGGCTATTAACTGAATGGGAATCACACCGGTTATTACCGGTAGCGCGTCTGTAGGTGCCGTTCTATAGGCTTTTGCTACTCTAATCAGCATGTTACGTTGTACAGTAGTATACTTCTGGCAGTATTTTTTGTACTTTAGTCCATATATCCACACTGGTATACCGTAAAGCAGAATAGAGTGGGCTTCCTGTAGCAGTACTGTCCTCTTCTGTAGACTCGGGCCTCCAATATGTGGAAGTATCCTCGCGATATTACCGACTCTATTGATCGCTTTTTTAGCCATTTCTAGCAGATGTTTGGTAAATCTGAGTCTGCTGTCTAGGTGAATGCACCAGTATTTTATGTTTTCACTTTTCCGCCAACCTATCTAATATGCGAGAAAAGTATTGGTTTACCCCAAAAAAAGTTGGAATTCTGAAAAAAAAATTTGAGTTATTTTTACGATTTCCATCAACGACAACACGAAAAAATAGTTTTTAGAAAAAAAATCCTGTTTGTATGTCGTCGTCGTCGTTGTCGTCGGCCACTTTTCGTTACATGTCTTGTTAGCACGATACAGCGTCCGGAGTGCAACTAGTCACTAATTTTATGATTGAATATTGTGAAGGACATGTCACAGATGAACCCTATTGATTTTCAGCTCACCAGAGTCAGTGCAACGGATGCTATGGTACTTGAAGGGCGAAATATTTGTCATTTATGGAGAAATTTCAGTTTATTAACACGATAGAGCCTCCGGAGCATATACAAGTGATCAATTTTATAATTGAATATTATTTAGAGCGTCTCAAAGATGAACCCTATTAATGTTTAGCTCACTAAAGCCAGTACGACGGGTGCTATGGTAGTTCAAGTACCAACTTTTTGTCATTTTTGGAGAATTTTCAGTTTTTTAGCACGATACAGCCTCCAGAGTGTATACAAGTGATCAATTTCATTATTGAATATTGCTTAGGGTGTCTCACAGATATACCTTATTGATTTTCAGCTAACGAGAGCGAGGACAGCGGGTCCTATAAATCCAGATATTCTACATTTTTGGTTATTTTTGGAGAAATTTCGGTTTGTTAGCACGATACATCCTCCGAAGTGTATACATGTGGCAATTTTATTATAGAATATTATTCAGAGCCACAGATGCGAAAAAGTTAGTTTTAATCTCTAAAACCGTTTATTTGGGTATAATTTCTTTATAATTTACCCTAAAATTTATATTTGACCTATCGCGGGAACTTTTAACTATGATGGCCTCTGTTTTCCCAGCCGCAAGAGTCAATTTATTGCGAGTTATCCATTTTTGTACTTTCTTGAGTGCTCCATTAATAGTTTCGCTCAATAGGTTAGGTTTATTTTCTTCTGCTATTAGCATCAAATCGTCTGCAAATGCTATGGATCTGACATTGCCCCTATGTTTGATTTCTAGAACATCATTATAAACAATGTTCCATAGAGTTGGCCTGAGTACAGAGCCCTGCGGAACCCCTGTCGTGAGATCCATTACGTCATTTTTATTTATTGTTAGTTTCCTTCCGCTTAGGTATGACATTACTACATTCAAAGGGCAGTCCGGGATGTTCATATCGCTTAGCTTTTTTATTATAATATTCCATTTAGCGCTGTTAAGCGCAATCTTTATGTCCAGTATTACTAAAGCAACCACCTCTTAGAAGAGCTTTGTACAAAGGTCTTGATCCATTTTACAACGTAGATTTTAGACTTGCCTGTGCAAAACCAAATTGGAGGTCATGTATCTTATTGTTCTTTTCAAGTTGGTTTTCTAGTCTTGTTTTTATGACATTTACACAACTAAAGTTGGGCCAGGTAGTCCATAAGACAAATGGGCCTGTACGATCCATTTTCACCCTTTGGTTTTCCTGGCTTAGGGATAAGAACAAGCTTGGATTTCTTGAGGAAGTTTGGGAATAGTAGTTTTTTCATTTCTATATTCATGACCTCTGTCAATATTTGTGGCTTGAGTTTTGTTAACAGTTTCCACGTATCTGCAGGTATATTATCGGGGCCCGGTGCCCTGTTTTTAAGTTTCATGGCCGATTCTAACATCTCGTGTTCCGTAATCAGTGGGACCTCCTTAACCCTTATCCTTCTGTGATCCAGATTTCCATCTAACCTCTTAAAGTTTCCTGGGTTATATGTGGCTACCGCTTGGAGTCCCCTAATGACTATCCTATAGGCTTGTCCCCAAATGTCATCTTCCAGGTTTTCAATTAGTTCCTTCCAGCACTTCTTTTTTGCACGGTTTATTTCTAATTCAAGCTTTTCCTGGTTCTGCTTGATCATTGCATTATATATATCGCAATTATAACCACCACCAGTAGGGATAATTGTTCTTGTTCCCGCTAGTCATGCTTGCCTTGTTCCTTGCCATCCTTACATTTTTCAGAAGGTCGATCATGTCCTGACATTGGTTGTCTTCAATCTTGGATATCTCATCGATCAATACATCTTGGTTGACAACTGGTCTGGTTCTTTGGCTGCATGCAGATGTGGTTGTTTTTATCTCATACGATACGTACCCATGGTAATTAAAAATTTCAACCTCACGAACCTTCCAGTTGCTTAGAATCCGGTGGGTTGCATTTGTTGTTAGTTTGTGTGACTCTCAGATGCTCCTCTCGCGAAGGTCGCCTCTCATGTGTTTTCGCGATCCAATCTAGTACAAACTCTCCACAGACGTCCTGAGTTGGAGAGCCCCAAGCTGCCCCCTCTGCGTTTATATCTCCCACAACCATTGTATCTTTTTTGGATCTGATCTTTTCCATTATATTGTCAATATTGCTTTGGAATTCGTTCATGGGTATGTTGGGTGAAATGTAACAGCATACTTTGATTATACCCTGCAAATTTAGAACTACATAACCATTTTTGGGAATTGCTGTGATTCCCTTGGTCTCTTTCAATATGGCAATTGCTACATTTCCCTTCTGATGCAGAATCCAGCCTATGCTTTTCGCTATATTGATGCGTGGTCTCCGTCCCCACATCTATAGCATATGTTTCCCCTGGCCTCTTTATTACATTCCTTGGTACCATGGTCGAAACCGCAGCTCCTCTGACAGTTCGATACATTCACTTTCCTTTCTATTGAGCACCTAACGAGGCCTATCTCAGTGTACCTTCCTTCAATGAGCTTCTCGGCGACTGTTTTGTTGAGGGTAACCGTAACTGCAAGCGTGTTGTTCGCTTGCGGTCTTAGTTCGCTTATCCTATTACTAAGATTCCATGCCCCCAGTGTCTGTGTAAGAGACCCTACAACTTCTTCTTTGGTGGTCTCAATATCCATGCCTCTTATATGTAGCGTCTCTTTGTCCTTTTCAAACCCAGCTGCCTTACTTTCATATCCGTCCCAGACGATTTCAGGAGCGTATTCAAGTTGATAATTTTCTCCTCATCCTTATCTACTGTAATCAATAACTTACCGTCCCTTGTGCTGCGTATTAGTCTTATGATATCGCTCGTTCCTGCATCCGTGGCCTTTATAGCCTTCTTAACTATTGTAAGGATATCCTTGAAGTTCTTGTTTCTCTGGTTGACCACTATACCATAGGTGCTTCTATTTTTCCTCGCCGAGTGCGCATTATTATCTGGCCCGTCTGGGGCATAGATTTTCATCCTAATTTCAGTTCCGTGTAGGATATAGTCCAATATCTTTCTTAAAATTTCATTTGGCACCACATTTATCTGCTGGATTAGGACCAGGTTTTCGGCTGCTAATTCATTTTTAATTCTATTGGTTTGTTCGAATAGGTTCGATATTGTTCCATCCAAAATTACTTACATTATGCGGCTAGTGATTTCTTCGGTGGCTTTATTCGTTTTTGTTTTTATGTATTGTTCAAGTACATCGAAGTCATAATTCATATCTTCCAATTATGGGAAATATATAAGGCACCCGGGCCACTATTTAGGTTTTCATTCTTTTTCATAAGCAACACCTTCATGGCACTTGGGTCTCCTCTAAGTGAGTGCCTTATGCCAATTAGGGTGTGTTAATTTGGTTGCATGCATTGTCATATTTAACTGTCATTCTGGACCGTTATCGCTCGTAATGTCATGTATTGTCCGTTTAGAATTATGGAATAACTCTTCCAAGTGTATCTCTCATCCAAGTAGCGCATTTGTGTCTCCTACCATTACTAGTTCCTCTTTCTTTGATATCCTATCACAAACTTTCAAAACTATCTCATAAAAATTGTTTTTTTATTTACGTATCTGCTAGTGTTCGCAGTTATTCTGTCATGTGCCGGTGCTTTTCCTAGTTTAAGTTTTCCTATAGTTGCTTTGACTTCCTTTCTGCTTATTTATTCATTGGGATCTAATACAGTTTCTTATCTACTTTGCATATTAGTATCATGTTTATTTTCGCCTGTCTCTTCTAAATGTTATTTAAAGAATTCCTTCCATATTTGCATGATTTTATCCTCGTTACTAAAATGTTTCCATTCTTGTCTTTTATGTTTGATATCGTTTCTTTCTTCACTTGTTTCATATGTTTTAGCTGTTTTCAACTTCCGAAATCTTGCCATACATTTCTTTCTCTTCTTTTATTATTTTTTGACTTGGTTTCTTTGTTGTTTGTAGTCTTCCCAGTGCTTTTGGTTTACCGCGAGGAAAAAAGTGCCGTGTAGCCGGAAAGCTCCAAAAAAAATGGAAGAAGGAAACCCCGACGGACAGGGGAACCTTCCCATCTTCATGGTAGTAATTGTACCTGCGGAAGAAAACAAAGAAAAATTTGAGATACCTATGCCATACAAAAATAAGCGTAGTGGAACAGAAAAAACATAACAGACCTGTAAACTACTACAGGTGCCAAGGCTCAAAGCACGTGTAATATGGACTTGCACTGCGTAAGATGCGACGGAGGACATTGAGCAGCAGATTGCACCGTGAGCCAAACAGAGAGGCACAAATGCCTAAATTG
Source organism: Galeruca laticollis (assembly GCA_963921935.1). Lineage (NCBI taxonomy): Eukaryota > Metazoa > Arthropoda > Insecta > Coleoptera > Chrysomelidae > Galeruca > Galeruca laticollis. Next base: position 19,326,577 of record OY998184.1, read on the forward strand.
TGAAGGAGATCACCCCGTCTACTGAAGGGGGTGTCCCAAAAACCCGAAGAAGGCGGAGAGAAAACCAACAAAACCATGTGCAGCAGCACCAGGAATAAGGTACGCGCAAGCGGCGAGGAAAGTGCCCGAAGAGGCGAAAAAAGTACCCTCTCAGAGTGCCACCCCAAATACGGAGATGAAGAGTGCCACCCCAAATACGCAGATAATGAGTATGTTACAAACCACATAAATTACACAGCGAAGTAATGAATGGCTGACAACCTTCCCTATCAACTAAAAATAGGATCGTGGAACACAGGAGGACTGAGAACAAATCGAAATACCATGGGAGTAATTTTGGTGGAAGAAGATTTCGACATCTTCCCGTTCCATGTAACAAAGTTACCGGTTAATCACCACAGATTCGCCTAGCCAGGCTACAACGTTGATAGAAACGACACAAACGGACACTCCAGTGGCACAGTGATTTCAGCGAAAAAAGAGCTATGCTAATACCAAAATACACACCGGACGATTTACTAACTATAGAAGCGACGATAGTAGTAATCCCAACTGTAGACGGAGATAATCGAATAATGTCCGTATACGAAAGACCTGAAACCACTATACACAAGGAAGACAGGTTAGCGGTATTCCCGCATAATAATAGGAGACCTGAATTCCCATTCCCCTGCGTGGTACAGCACTAGAAGGAACAGACAAGGAAGAAACTTGGAAAAAATAATAGAAAAATATCCGTCATTACAAGTGATAGGACCACAAAGACCGACGCACTACCCACCACAAATAGGACTACCCGACGTCTAAGATATCGCTGTGTTGAAATATATAGCGGTACTGACAGACATCCAAAGGAGGCGACGCACATGAGCCAATCGTCCTCACGGTAGGCGAAGGACCACGACTACCAGAAAGCATGAAGAAGAAAACGAATTAGACAAAATTCAGAAGAATCGTTGGACCGATAGTGGAAACCAATAATGCAGAAACACTGTAAGATCAAGTCTGCTTCTTCGAAGAAGCACTAACAGAAGCGTTAGAATGCAGTACGACAACGGCCGTAGCAGACAAATACGGAAAGCTCAAAACTGTAGATAACGAACTAAAAAATCAGATTAGAGAAAAGAATCGAATCACGAGAATCGCACGTAAGATATGAAATCCCGACGAACTAAGGAGAGTCAGGGAAATAAAAGAAGAAATAAAAAAACTAAAAGAACACAGGAGTGATGAATGGAACAAAATAATCAACGAATTAGACCGAGAGGATAAAAAGCCGATGCCGCCAATACCCGGAGCCAACGGGCTGGTCTACACCGAAAAAGATGAAGCGGAGATGTTGAAAAACACGCTTGAAACGCAGTTAATACTGAGCGAACACCCAGACGAAGACATGGATTTCTCAGACATGGTAGAAGAAAGCAGCGTACCTAGAGGAGGAAGAGCACGAACTACTAGGGTTCGCAACTCTTCTTGAACTAAAAGAACTGCTAAGGTTAGCTTCTAAGAAAAATGCACACGGAAAAGACGGAATATCGAACATTGCGCTCAAAAATTTGCCGATTAAAGGTATCACATACCTTACCAACATCATCAATGGCATATTAAGGACGAAATACTTCCAGGCAAGATGGAAACATGCAGGAATAATCATGCTGAGAAAACCCGTAAAAAAGCCAACGTCTCCGCAAAATTACAGACTCATCAGTTTGCTGCCAGCAATGAGCAAAATAGCAGAAAGAACAATAATGAGGATACTCTTCGAACAAACAAGAGTATTAAACGTAATACCAGACGAACAGTTCGGATTCAGAAAAGAACATAGCACCGAACAACAAATCTTGAGACTTGTAGAATATACATCTCAAGTTTTCAATCAGAAGGAATCAACAGGAGCAATATTCCTCGATATAAGTAAAGCCTTCGACCGAGTATGACACGAAATACTACTTTACAAGATGAAAGGGTCAGGATACATAAAACCTCTGATAACACTCCTAAGCAGCTATCTCAAAGAGAGAAAATTCCAGGTAAAGGTAGCAAACGAGAAATCGGATGTAGGCCATCAAGAAGCGAGAGCACCACAAAGAGTAATACTATCCCCACGATATATAATATCTACACTAGAGACAAACCAAAAATAGAGAACACCATGAATGCACTCTACGTCGACGATACTGCCATAGCCATGAGATGCGTGAAAATCAAAAGCATTTCAAACAGACTGCAAACAGCAGCAAATGGAGTCGACGAATGGTGCAAAACATGGAAAATGAAGATAAACAGTGAAAAAACCCAAGTGGTTCTGTTTACAAATAAAACACTCCGGCGACCAGAAGAAAAAATAGAAATCGACGGCGAAGAAATCGAATGGACAGAAAAAGCAAAATACCCAGGAGTAACGATGGACCAGGGACTAACATTCACCCCACACGTGAAAACCATAATAGACAGAACGAGGCAAGCGAGGGCAAGACTCGCCGGATTGCCAGACAGGAAAAGCAAACCTCAAGACCAAGCTGAGATTTACAAGAAGCAGTATAATACCAATTATCACGTACGCCTCAGTTACCTGGGGACCTACCTGTGAAACAAATAGACAGAAGCTACAGGTGCAACATAACATATCGCTGAGACAAGCGACAAACGCCCGATGGAGGATATTTAACGTCATGATTCTTCCATTTAAAAATTTTTCTTCTTTTACATTTCTTATTTTTTCTTCTTCTATTAGCAAAGCTCTTCCCTATTTTTCACGCTAGACCAATACATCCAGTATCCAATGGTTACTTCCATTATTCCACTTTGCTTCTTCTTCGTTTCGGTTATTCCTCTATAGTCCAATTTTACTTTTCCTTGTTCTGCTGTCAGTTCATTTTCTTTTCCGTTTATTCTTTTAACATTTATTTTCGGCTATCCTCCATCTCGAGTCCAGTCCATTGTTTCTTTCTTCTCTTATGATTGACATATGACATATGGTTGGTGTCAAGTAGATGTTTTGACACCTAACATAGAATTAGAAGTACTACATATTTGTGATAAGAAACAAGAACTGGATTTCCTTGAAAAATTGGAAATTATAAAACATTCAAGAAACCCACAATATGGAATCGTCAATGAGCAGATACATCTTGGGAGCTCTACACTTTTAAACTGTCTTATTAAGTTAATATATAGTTTTCCTGGTTTTCTGTATCATTGCACAGTTATACTAATCTGAATTGGAAGAAATGATATCCAGGATATCCCCATAGGACTAATAGTATCTAAGCATTAATATTTGTAACATCATATATCTTCTTCTTTTTATTATTAACATATATTAAGTCAATCACAATGTAGGTCACTTCTTGGTCTAGCCAAAAATAATTGTTAAACATCAAGTGGGCATCAACTGAAATGTAACTTCTGTCATTCTGACGATGATATTTATTAACGAATCAAATGTCAAATTTCTTAGATTTTTCAACATTTTTTTAAATATATTGTGGCATTATCTAGAAACAGTAAGTTTAATTTAAAACAGAAATATGAGTAGATTCCACGAAGTAAGCGTCGAGAGAGTTACTTTAGTTAATTTCGTTAATATCACTAATCCTTTTTCGATAAAAAACAAACTAACCCGTCGTTTTTTTGCTAAGGCTCGGTAAACAAGGTACGTAACGCTACTCTGGCCACTGTTTTCGAATGTCTTTCCCAAATCTTCTAGTAGATTCTGGAGGAGATATGTTCACACCAAAAAGACACGGTGGGTGGATGTCATCAACTGTGGCAGAAAGTTTTCTAGACAACTTCATGCTAAGTAATAACAGCGAATACAATTTTAAGGTCTATCGAGAACAATAGATATATTTTAAAAATTGTACCATCTGCATCACAATCAATAAGTCACGTGACATCAAACTCCACCAAAATTTCTGTGTCAATGCCGTCATTTTCTAATATGGTTGTAAAAAAATGTGGACAGCCTATTGTTATTAAAAATTGTCGAAATTTCACATTAAATATATATAATTGTTAAAAAATATTTATAAACTGTTCTCATCAATTTTGTAATTATTAATAAAAAAGTCGTATAGAAAATGCAGTGCAATACACGATCTGAAATTCATTTTCCATGCTTGTGAAATTACCGCACTCGCCGCTATGTGGCATGTGCACAATATTTTCCCTCGCATGGAAAATGCTATTTACAACTCTTTAAATGTAATATACTATTTCCCATTTTAAAAGTGGAAAATAAAACTACTAAATAGCTGTCTATCAGCCCAAATTTCAACGGTTCTAATTAATTCTCTCGAAGATTTCCAAAATAAGTGAACCAAATGAAGTGTCAAAAAAAAGTACATTTTATATTTTTCCAATTTGAAAATATTCAACTCAGTTATACGATAATATCAGTAATTATTTTGAATAGGTATTGAAAACATTTTTAATACATTGTCAATATTTCCATACTAACTATCGCATAATGAAAAACGGATCTGTAGAAATAATGTATACAGAGACCTTCAATTGAAATTACAATGCCCTTGTGTCACTTAACCACTGTCTATTATTCGCATCTTCTATTATGAATTATTATGAAACGTTAGAATGAGATACTCTATAACCTCTCATACCCTACTTCACATTATCATAATGTGCAAATAGAGATCGCATTATTTGAATATAAAGGCGGCAATCAATAATGCATATAAAAAACATGAATACAAATATTTTGGTAATGTATGTATGTACTCTACTAATGGGATTTAAATCTACACAATATATTAAACCCTTCTTAGAAATTGCGGTTTGTTCCTGATTGAAGAATAGTATGCAGTTGATTTTTAGGATAATAAACGTTTTGATTGTGCGTATGTTATAGTTGCTAAACCAACAAAATTGACCTGAAAGGATTCAAGAGTTTTTATCAATATAATGGCATTAGTTCCATTTAGAGCCGAATAGATGTAGTGTGACTATTAACAATTCAATTAAAGAAATATTATCATTCGGTAAACCAATTACTTTCTGTGCCCTAAAAGTGTACAAACCATTGAATAAAAAGAAGAGGAAGGAGCAATTAACACAATTTTGGTTGGCCAGAATGGTGCATATGGCGAACGGCAACATCAGTTTTGCCATAGGCGTAGTATATAGGAATTATTATGAGGGGAATTAAACAATGAAATCAAAATGACAGATTGCCAAAATAATTACAAAAAAAACGAATAGACTTCAGAATTGAATTTTTATTGTTCTTTAAATATAACTAATGTTATTTAATCAAAAGTTAAACGTCAAACAAAAAATAACATTAGAGTTTAAAATTCAATAACAAAGAAAGTAGACGATAATAACCTAACAGTTACAAAATCTGACAAGGGGAACGCCACTGTCATATTGACAACTGCTGATTATAATTCAAACATATATAAATTTATAGAATTTAGCGATGTAAAACTTCTTAGAGCAGACCCAACAAAAAAGTTTTTTAATAATGTTAGAGATATTGTTAATAATTCAAATTATCTTTTCAGTAATTACGAAAAGAGGTCTATCATAAATAAGAATCCTCATTCTCAACAATTATATGGAACCGTTAGATTACTTAAGATAACGAAATCAATTAGACCTGTAGTTTCTTATGTTAATACTCCTAATAATATATTGTATAAATATTCAATTAGAAATTCAATAGAGGCACTCATAAAATTAAAAGCATTCAACTTGCAACATAATTCTAAGCTTATTTCATTTGATGCTACCAATATGTTCACTATAATTCCTCCTAGAGAATGTCTAATACTTGTAAAAAAGTGACTAGAAGATAAAAATATTAATCCAGGAATAATATCAGATACACTTAATTTATTTGATGTATGTATTAATCAGAATTATTTCACTTTGGACAATAAGATATATATTCAAAATGAATGTTTACCAACGGGAAGGGGAACATCTTTTAAAGCTATATTTCAAAAAATGTTTTATTTTGGTATAGATATGTAGATGACATATTAGCTTGTTATATGGGTAGTGAACGACAATTAGATATATTTTTCAACCACATTAATACTTTACACCCAAAAATTAGATTTACATTAGAAGATGAAAAAAATAGTATAATCAATTTTCTTGATTTAAAAATTCAAAGAGTTAATAAGCTACTTGATTATTCGATTTACCGAAAACCAACACACTGATGTGACTATACCATATAGTTCCAATCATCCCAGGTCACATAAACTAGCGGCATATAATTCAATGATACATAGAGAATTTTCAATTCCGATGTTCAAATGTAATTTTGATAGAGGTATCAACACAATTGAACAAATAGCAACAACCAACGGTTACCCATTACATATGATAAATAAACTAATTAATAAAAAAGAGGAAAAAGTGGCACTACAACTAGTATTTTCTAAACAAACTAAAGAAATAAAAACTTATAAAACATTACATTCGCAGAATATATTTCTAATAATATTTCAAAGATGATATCTTTAGCAACAAATACAACGATTTCTTTTGAAACAGAAAGTAACATTAGTACAAAATTGTTAAATGTAAAAACAAAAATATCACCATTTAAGAAATCTGGTATATATAAACTTAAATGTAATGTTGTCTATTTGATTCATACCCTTAGAAATTTTGAAGTCCGATACAGTGAACACTTACGGGCATACATATTTAGACAACCAGATAAATCCAACTACGCCAGACATCTATTTGACACCAATCATTCATTGACACCTAACACAGAACTAGAAGTACTACATATTTGTGATAAGAAAAAAGAACTGGATTTTCTTGAAGAATTGGAAATTAGAAGAAACTTAAGGAACCCACAATATGAATTCGTCAATGAACAGATAAATCTAGGAGCTCACCACTTTTAATTTGTCTTCTTAAATGATAATTGTAAAGATCAGCAGATATAGTTTTCCTGGTTTTCTATATCATTGCACAGTTATACTGATCTTAATTGGGAAAATGATATCCGGGATATTCCCATAGAGCTAATAATATCTAAGCTTTTATATTTGTAATATCATATCTTCTTTTTTCTATTAACATATATTAAGTAAATCACCAATTAGGTCACTTCTTGGTCTAGCCAAAAATAACTACTAAACAGCAGGTAGGCATCAAATGAAATGTAACTTCTGTCATTCTGACGATGATGTTTAGGTAATATCGAAACAGTTGTCAATTTTTTAGAATTTTTAACATTTTTTCAATATATCGAGGAGTTAGCTAGAATCAGCGGGTTTCATTTAAAACACTAATAATTAATGTTATTAATTAATGCATTCCTAATACAATCAGAACTAATCTTATTTTTACAAATAAAACTAAATGTAATGTTTAAAAAAATTTCAAGAGCGCTCTTTCATAAAAGAATATTATGGTTTTCCAATGGAGTAGTGTCATGTGGCATCATATTTAGAAAAAAAAATTATAGAAGATACTCATTGTCCAATGATCTTTTAAAAGAGAAAGTAATTATGGTTGGCACACTGAAGAAAAATAAACGGGAGCAGCCGTTGCAGTCCCTACCACATAACTGGCAATTAATTGTTAAGTGATTAGATAGGTACCTAATTAATATTTTGCATAGAAAAATCCAAATATCTCAAGAACTAATAATGTTAGGTATAGGGAATGATTGATAAAAAACAGTATGTTGGTAGTACTTGACAAAACTGAGGAAATAATGTATTTGTATTTGATGCATCCTGTATCAGACTCAATTTATATTACTGAAATAAATAATTTTACAGAATTTTGACTACTACTCAAATGCTGTGTCTGCACAGCTCTTCATTCTTGAATTTCTTTTACATTGTAGAGGGTATTGAACTTGTTACGATTTTTATGGAAAATTGGTTACTCATAACTCTTTAAATACAGCGTAGAACACATAGTAACCCTAAATAGTTGTGAAGGGAAAGTCAAGTAGATTCCAAATATGGAGTGAAATATGGGGTGTTGCATTTAAAACAATGTTACCTTGATATGGCACAGCTTTCTGAAACACCCTGTAACATTGTTAATAATTTTAGAATGTGAAGAATATTGATGGCTATAATCCCCCAAGCTTTCAAGTTCACATCTCAACGGACATTGGACATATTCAACTTTATCACACTAATTAATCACCCTATATACATGAATATAATTAAGATGTGATATTAGAAATATCAAAGCTTAGATGTTATTAGCCCTATGGTGATATCCTGAATATTTTTATTACCATTTAATATCAGTGTTAAATGAGTTATAAATTCAAATTCCTTCTTGTTTCTTGTCACAAATATGTAGTACTTCTAGTTCTGCGTTAGGTGCTATTGAATGTTTGGTGTCAAGTATATGTTTTACGTAATAAGACTTCCCTGGTAGTTTTAATATGTATGCTTGTAAATGTTCATCATCCCTAATTTTCAAATTTCTAAGGTTTTGACCTATATAGGCAGCAATACATTCTGGACATTTAAGTTTATACATACCAGAATTTTTCAATTGGGATATTTTGTTTGTACATTTAACAATTTTGTAGTTACATTACTATCTATTTTATAATAAATTGTTGTATTTTTTGCTAAAGATTACCGTCTTTGAAATATTACCACCATATGCGCTGGTTTTGCAGTTTTGTATTTCTTTAATTTGTTTAGAAATATTAGTTGTAATGCCAATTCTCTCTTCCATCAAGTAATTTATTGTTCATATTGTATCAGTCGTATGTGGCATTTGTCCGAATGTAATAATTTCTCTATCAAACTTACATTTGTTTATAGGACCTGAAAATGCTCTATATATCATTGAATTGTTTGCTTCTAATTAATGTGACATGGGATGATTGGAATAGGAATGTTGACTATGAATATGAAAAAAATAACTTCATAAAAAGATATGACAAATTTCAATAAAAAAATACGAAAATAAAAATAAGTTTCAAAATTCCCGCTAAAACGCTCCATACCGTCTCGTGACATCATCAAAAAATAAACGAATCTCACGTTCTGTCAAAGTTAACTGATCTTCACTGAGTACTTACAATGCAATGCCAATGCACCAAAGTACGTCAATCACCACAAAAACTTTTCATAAACGTTCTAAGAAGTGTATAAATAAGGAGAAATTCTTGCTAGACGAGATCCAGCTTCATTGACAACAACAAGTACTAATTATTTTAGTGAAGATCAAATTGATAAACTACAAATTCAAAATCCTTTTTGATATTTTTGGTTGTGGCGAAAATAAAATGTCAATTATTCATTAGTAGTTTGTTTGTTTACAGAGCTAATTTCAAGTTTTATTCCGTTGATATAGATGATATTGAGTAGTTCTAAATATGATGGAAGAGTATGTAAAATGAGTAAGGTGTCTCTCTCATTTGTAATAAAGTATATCCATGTAAACTTATAGATACTTACATAGACATTTTCATATTCTTCTTACTTTTCTGAACTGCACCAAATTCCAAGTTTCTAGCAAAGAAACTCGCACCAACATAGAATCAATCTTCGGTAAGTCACAACTTTTTCTTTTGATAGATCCAATGTTCATTGTGATTAAAATCGTAAAATAATATCTATGTTTGAACAATTTATCAAGAAAAATAGTTCATACTTTTAACTTGGTTATGAGAAATAACTTGTTCGTGCAGTGACGTCATCGTGTTCTGATTGGTGTTCGCAGTCACGTGATAATGGGTTATAAATAATAACGCTATTTACATCATTAATTTTTTGTAAGTTAAGACGAATCATTAGGTTCTAAAAATGTTGTTTTAGGTTTCTAAAAACTGTCTTTAACCCTAGAATACTATTCGCAGCCTGCCAAGTTTTTCAGGTTCTATCGACGAACTGGCCGTTTAGAGGTTCTCAGTACCTTCTTCACTAGTTGGGAGCTATACAACCACGTAGGCGAAGGTGTACAATTATTCTCGAGAATTGGTGATTTTGAAAAAATATCGTCAATTTTACGACGGAATAATGTTGACGTGTGTACTGTCAACAGTAAGAGAATTTTTTGTCTAAATTTGTTATGTTTATAGTAATAATCAATCTTTTAGTAAAATGTCCGAACATGAGAAGTTGAACGAATAGTGAATGAGATAGATAGTATTTCAGAATCTGATGGTGATAGCGAAATTTATTGAGAAGAAGACGATTTCAAAGTCGAAGATCCTAATTAAGATGAGGATGATTGACGAAAATGTAATAACTCCGCGTCATACTTTACCAAGTCCATTTACACAGATGATTTCAAATTATGCCAAAGTTGCTGCTGAGGCGCGGATTTCAACAATAATTACTCAAAGCGTTGCTCAAGGAACCGACAATAGTTGGGGAGAAGATGATCTTCCTTGGTCTAAGGTCTCTCGAAAGATGGCGATCTAAATAACGCAAAATGCAACGAAGCTCAATGAAAAAGATAGCTTATAAGTGGTCGCCTAAATTACCTCTAAGGTCTCAAATAACAGGTAGTAGAAATATTATTAATTTTTTTACAGGCAGCAAAAGAAGAGCTAAAGAGTGTATAACAGTTGAAGATCCTTTCTTGCATTCGATTTCCGAATAACATGGTCGATATAACACTCGAAGACAGCAATGCAGAAATTACGAGACAAAGTATGCAAATACCGAGAGCTAGATATCACATTTCTCGAAAGAATAATTAGTGGTATATTTTACAGTTCTGAAAAGGGTAAACCAATGATAATAAATTGCAAATTATAATCAAACCAAAGGAGATGTTGACGCTTTTGATCAACTTTCGTCTAATATGAATTGTAACCGAAGAACAAGGAGATTGCCATTATGCGTGTTTTTTTGTTGCGGTATGGTAAATTCAGCTAGTATCAATTCATATCTTATATATTTCTACAATACATGTAAGAGGAGCAGAGAACTTTATAGCATGAATAATCGTCTAGCAAATCTATGGATGGAGTACAGAATAAGAATTCCAAGTTTGCGTCGAAATATTCGCCAAAATAATTGGCAAACACTAAAGGTAGATGCGGTGGATAAAAATGCGATTCTTCACGAGAAAAAACGTACAATTTGTTTTTACTGCTCAAGTACACTAAGGCGTATGAAAACCACCTATTGTGTGCAGTGAAAAACACAATGTGCGGAATGCAACGGGGAAATTACTGTACTGAATGCGCCTCAAATTAGAAACAAAAAGTGTTCCAAAAATTTTTTTTTGTGTTACTAAATATGTAAATGAAGAATCTTTAATTATGTTCCTCTTTAACAATAAAATTGCATTTCTTATGACATGGTTCTACAAACTAGTAAAATTTACGACTGTATAGTAATTACGTATATCAAAACCATTATAGTATTCTGGGGTTAATATGTAAAACACGGCGTCACATGAATTTGTAACCACTGTCAACATCCCTATTATATGGTATAGTCACATCAGTGTGTGTTGGTTTTCTGTAAATTGAAATATCACGTACATTATATTAGCTCTTTGAAATTCTTGAATTTAGAAAATTGATTGCGTTATTTTCTTGAACCTCTAATGTAAATTTTAATTTTGCGTTTAAATTATTAAGATGATTGAAAAATACATCTAATTATCGTTCACTGCCTATAAATATATTGACACTGTTTTTCACGGAAGTAAGTAAACTTGGAGATTTTCATATTCTAAGTATGAACAGCTGTTGTTACTCGACCTTGACGCAACAATTAACCTACCTTTAAGTGTACTTTTATAAAAGACCGAAGTCGCTGGAATGCCCAACTTAATAATGTAAAGATTCAAAGCGATAGGTACTACTCTGAGGAGTCGGTTTCCTCAAAGTCACTATTTAATTCCAAGAGCCACCGAATTTCACTACATTTGGAAAATGTGGAAAACAAATGGGCAGGTACCTTGCAATCGAATTAAGTAACCTAGTCTGGTGTCAAGGGTAGTGAATATTACTAGTAATTTCTGAAGTAAAGTTCACAATGTAAATGTTTCAAAGCTCTAGTCACGGTTATTAATAATTAAATTATATATGATATAACAATCTACAATTAATATCTCGGTTAGCACTGCATGATCATACAAGCTTCACACTTTACAACCCGTTGTACACTACACCCTTTTTTGTACCTAATACCCCCCAATGAAGTAACATAAAGAAAATTATCGATTTCGTTTTACTGAAATTACAAAATATAAATGTTTAGTTTGGGTTTCAGCCAAACTGAATAGTCGAATCCGGGATTTATTACCTAATTCTCAAAATCGGGCGCAATCACTATATGAACTGAAGTTGGGTTCCAGCCAACCCAGTTCTCCAGTACAAAATGTCAAAAATTAAGGTACTAAAGTCAAAATAATATGGAGTAGTAAAATCACAGGTAGTCTTAACTAAGGTACTTAGCTGCTATGGTATTGGTATGAGTTTCAGTCCACAAATAAATTCCCGTATCTAGTCCTAATTGTCTCTCCCTTAATCTTGCTTGAAGCAGGTGACTGAACGGGGACTATTTTTGGTCTGACAATTGCAGCAGATGAACCAGTGCAACATGAGTTCGAAATGTCAAATAATTATTCCATACACGAGGAAAAGGAAGGGAAAAGAAACCCTAAAAGTATTAACCTTCATTATAGAAAATTGCATAAAAAATTAGCAATAGCCAACAACTCTTCCTTTATTAGAAAATAATAGACTTATCGGTTTACTTGGCACGTACGGCATTCAGCAAATGGAAACCAATTCTCACGAATAGAAACCTCACAGTTCAGACGCGGTTAAGAACACTCCGCTGGTACGTATGGAGCATTTTTTGTACGGATGTGAGACATGGACGCGTAAACTTGACATCATGAATAAAATAGAAGCATTTGAGATGTGGTGCTATCGGAGAATCCTTAAGATCCCGTAAACTGCACATACCAGTAATGAAGAGGTACCCAGACAGCTGTATAAGGATCGAGAATTCCTGAACACCATAAAAATAAGAAAGGTCAGTTATTTCGGTCATATAATGCGAGGAAACAAATATCACATCCTTCGGCTGATTATTCAGGGAAAGGTTGAAGGCAGAAGATGGATAGGTCGCAAAAGCTGTCGTGGCTACGAAATATTCGAAACTGGACCGGACTGGGAGTAGAACAACTATTACGAGTAGCGACAGATAGAGAACAGTTCAACCAAATTGTCATGGAGATAGCCCACGCTTGATGACAGGCACGGCACCGAAAGAAGAAGATCGGCTCACCTCAACACGATGAGGGTTCAACTAAATGACCACACTGGAAAAAGCAGTCGTTTGGATTCGATGTTCAAATGAACCTCTGGCGAATTCGCATAAAATTAATCCCTTTCGGTTTATATAGTGGCTTCCCAAATTCTCCAAAACTAAAGCCGAATATATTCTTATAATTTGCGCAAATTAAATCCCATTCCAATACGTATAAATACAAAAATTAATCAAACAATTTATAGGCAACTTGCACAAATATGAGAACCGCAAAACTCAGTTCCCCCAAAATCGCAGCGGTCGCTTGCCGTGCAAACTATCCTCAAAATGGCTAAATCAGTTTATCCAGCTTACAATGGAAAAATCAGAATCAAGAATTATCTATAAAAAACTCAAATGTTATTGTTCCTGTTGGCAATAATGAATAAAATTAAATCAACACACAGGTGGGCATCGACTACCAGAGGTAGGTTGACCAACAGGTGAAGTGTCGAATTGAAAGTACTATTCAAGATGACTAATTAGTAACGTATCCGTGATAATTACTATGGTAAAAGAAAAAAACACTCCTTTAGTTATGGTAAATAACATGGGTATATATTTGGGATAAACCAAAATCAAATGTTTAAGAATTCCAAAATTGTACTGGGTAATGGGATTCCATAGACAAATAATAATATATTTATTTCTCTATGTAGGTCTTATCTCTAGTTTCGCTCTTTTCATCGTAATGTTTCGTATTCCCTAACTATTCTCAGTCTTGTCTCACTCACACAAAATAAAAGAGATCGAGAACGCTTCGATCAAACGCATCCTGTGAACGCTCGTGTCGATGTTTTATATCTCAATTGACAGTTATATGACTCAACCAAAACAAATGCATAACAAAAAAATAGAAGATTGCCACAATATCAAGATTATTAGAGAAAGAAATCAGGACTTTCTTAGGAAAATGGCGAGAACCAATAAGCATCCAGGTAAGACAACTATATTTCATCAATTTATGTACACTGACTAGTTTATTTCTTTAATATAAATCCAGCAATTAAATCAGTGTACAGACTATGCATTTTCATCAGTTTTCCCGATTTAAATTAAAACAAGGGCCATTTATATTCAGAGATATAATGATGTTCAATAGGGGCTGCTAAGTTTTTTTTATTTTAATTACTGTATGATGACAAACCAAAGACAAGTAAAACAAAGGAAGGTTACCGAGAAAACAATTTCCATGGGAAATACTAAAGCAGGATGAGAAAAAAAATTACTAGAAGAAAGTAATTCTACTACTTTTTATATGGAAACAACCTGAGTAAGGTTTTAAGTCATAGAAGATCACAAATTGTTCGGTAAGATAGACTATGATTGTTTCCGCAGAATGTTTCCTATTATGGTCATTCTATGGTTCTAAAAGGTATTATACTGATAACGTTGACGGCTGTTAGTTCTGTTATTTATATTTATAAGTGAAATACAGTTCACTGTCAATAGATTTAATAATAGCTATTCATTACCCCTTTATTAAAAGAAAATTGAAAGTCTATAATGCTGTATTACTTAATGAAATATTTGATGTTTAACAAGATTAACTTCTCAGACAATTTAAACCATAACACTGTGGCGAAAATTTATGTGAGATCTCAAAAAACTGTATTTTGAAAATTTTCTAACATCCTTTTTGCTATAATTATCCGGAACTGTTTCCAGTGCCATTAAACCTGTATTTGGAAATTATTCCGTTTTCTTTTTTGCGGTGTTTCATGAAGGTATATTCGATTAACTTACACGTAAGATTTAATATTATAACTAATTAAAAACAACAGTAGCTACTTGTTATGATAACTCATGAATTTCTTTCATTTTCAAACTTGTGATGTTATTACAACCAAATTGAAGCGTACTGCGTCAGAGGAGACGTAAAACCCTAGGGCAGACCGTTAATACCAATTGAAAATATTAAATAATAATTTTAGTAGTCGTAATCAATGAAGATCCGCTACCAAATCTAATATGGACTATTAACTTTGAATAACGAACGTTTTTAGTGGAAAGATCCGTTGCACAGATCCCCAAAGAAGCATTCAAACTTCCCTAGTAGTTTCCTATTCTCTTTATTGTATTCGTCCCACGTTCTTCCCACGCTGTCTGCTTCCCCATATATACCGGCCCCTAACACGTTTCGTAATCTTACAGGTGACAGTGAGGGAAGAAAATTCTCCCAGTCGTTTAGATCGAAGTACAAGGGGAACTAGAAGCAGATGTGCAGCAATTCGAGGAACGGATTTAAGGGTGATATTTTGTTTTTATGTTTGTGGGTATGTAACCAAATGAAATATAATAATAAATGCGATTCTGTTATTTAATACGTATATTTTTATCATAATAATAATAGATGAAGAATTAATGGCTCAACAGCTTACAAATGAAATATTGGGGAAGAATTGGGAAGAATATTGGAATGAAATTAACTAGCTCGACCCTTACTTCGTGGAATCTACTCATATCATTCTTTTTAAATAAAACTTACTGTTTCTAAATAGTTCCACAATATATTCAATGAAAAGTTAAAAATTCTAAGAAATTTGACAATTGTTTCGGTAATAAATATCATCGTGACGATGATGAATATTGAAAGAGAAAGTAGAAAACGCATTATGATACATTGGCGAAACATATTCCAATGAAACAATTCACTTTGAGCTTATTCGCATTTATGCGCACAATATTCATTTAAATGGTAATTTAATCACATTAGTTTGAATTTGTTTATATAAGAAGTATATAAAAAAATGTTAGTGACAACTCAACACTACTGCTTTTTTTGTCATTCATTTACCTGCCAAATAATATTGTTTAAAGGAGGAGGCACGTAATACATGGACTTATTCACTGCCATAATAGTTCAGTCATTATATACATTTGGAAATGCAAATGAACCAAGAAAAACAAATTTTGTTTATTACGTGAGGGGGGGAGATCTTGAAAAGCTTAAGTTCCAATTGTCGACCAAAATAACCTTGTGGGGTTTCCGCTATCTTGAAAAAAGAGTTAAATTCAGTTATTTAATCATAACTCGGTTGCTCGTTGAGATGCTAAAATTTGTATGCTACATATTTTTGTTGCTCTTTGTACGATCTACAATTGAAGTTCTATACATTTTTCACATATCGATCATGGTTATCGAGTATTCGATAAAAACGCCAATAAATTTGGGGAAAAAAAATTGTTTTCCGCTATTTCCTTTCTACTCGTGAAAGATATCGAAAAATGTCCAATATGAAAATTGTAGAGCCTCTTAAGACCTACAAAATTGTTTTTCTATTTTCTATTTTAGAGAAAAATTACGACCTCTAGCGCGCCGCAAAAGTCGATAAGACTGTGCCCGGTTTTGATTTAGCCGCACGCAAGGTTGTATCAACACGTCAACATGGATGAATGGTTGTTCAGAGAATTATTGCAATACAAAATAAATTGATTAACCAGCCAAATTATAAATCAAACACATGAAATATATTGATCAAATAATTTTTATGCAGCAAAAAATAATAATTACAGGTGGTAATTTCTTTCACATATTTTTCGTCGTTGTGATGGTCCTGGCTGTAGAAGTTTTTCCTCGGTAAACTCATCGAGACGTGAAAACTTGTCAATCGCAGAAAATGATGATGTGACAATCGAAAAATCATAATCATCATCATCGTCATCGTCGTTGAATGAAATCTCGACTCTGGCGACATTGTTGCATGTCTGTCCACTACAGTGCAGGCAAATAACGGAGTAACTAATTCCTGCTATCCTGCACCCACAAGCAGCCCCACACTTTCCTTTACATTTGCACGAAATGACTTCCAAAAGTTTAGGTGGAGCGGGTGCGGCTTTGGTGCAAATTGGTTCAAGCCCGTAATTAGTCCGTCGCTAACACCATTCCTGAGAATCTTTGAAAATTTCGAACCATGTTTGTACCTGTAGATATGTCTGGAAAACGTGTTGGCGGACTGCGCTTTCCGTTGGTGGGAGAGGTGGAAGAATAAGATGATTTGTCGTTATTGATTTTGCAAAGCGGTGTAAACGCAAAATATCCATCGTTGTGTCCTCTTTACGACCACCATACTGAGCGATAAAGAATAGCTTTCCCGCGCAAACTAGCATCTCCGGATCGACCCTTTCTTGCCTAAATAGTTCTACCGATGACCGGAGGTTCGGGTTCTTCTCAAGGGTGCTGACGAATATCGACTTTCCAATATTACAAAAAGACGACGTGGTGTCACAACCACTGAAAGCATGGATGAAAAGAATGTTCTCGAGAACAGACTTCTCATGCTTAAAACCATTCAAAGAGTACAGCTTCGCCGGTGTTTTGCCTTTAGTTGATTTGCGAAAAAAATATTTTTTGTCTTGTGCAAGTTCGGAAATTAATAGAATTTATAGAAAGAGAAAGGGAAAGTAAAACTTCCACCGGAGAAGTACTGGAGAAAACCTCCAACTCTTCATACGGGCACCTCACAGAGGAAAAAAAGGGCAAACGGCACAAAGCTCGTATGCTGTTTGACCTCCCAAAACTGGGAGAACCGGGCGGTATAGACGACCCATTGAGAAACGGCCTCAGTAGAGCAGGGGTGCGGAAATACCCCTCAATCAGAATATCCCCTGAAGAGGCCAGGAAACAGTTTAGTCAGTGCCCAACCCCCCCCGAAGGAACCACCAACGGGGAAGATAAAGCTTAAAAGAAGCCCGGAGCCCCGACCTCTTAGCAAAAAACCAGAAACAGCTGCAACGGTAACCGGGCAAGCCACTGGTTACGCAGCAGCTGAAAAAACAGACAAGGCTTTTAGGGTGGGAATAATGCCCAAGGATTATTTTGGGATCATCCTGAAAGCAGAGCAGCTCTCCACCCTGGAAGACACTCTGGTGGTAGAGCTGTGTCAGAGCAAAGAGAAGAGAATCCACTTCTCAGGTATCCATTTCCGTTATGGAATGATAATGGTGGACTGTGGGTACCAAGAATAGGCAGACTGGCTCATGAGGTTAGCAACGAAATTAAACTCTTGGGAAGAATCCGAATTGGTGGCTCGAAGTGGAGACGACTCCCCAAAGCCGGTCAGCATTACGGTGTTCTCCCCAAAAAGCAACGAACTGAAATTGGAGAAGATTGTCCAACTTGTCGAGGTTCAGAACTCCAACCCCAATAGTGGGGGTGGGAAGATTCTGAACTCTAAAAACGAGGGACAGGGAACTAACCTTACAATTGGGTTCGATCACCAATCTGGGAAGGCTCAGAAAGCACGCGGTTACGCGCTAAACTTCCGTTTTGGGAGTATCCCTGTCTCGGGGCTGGGAAAAAAAGAGTCCTGCGGAGGATCCAAAGGACATGGAGATACCCTCCACATCCGGAACTTCTGAAAAGGGGAAAAAAGGCAAAAGCTTGACCTTGGGTCAGCCCGAGATCTCCTACTGCTCTGCTGGGGTGACTGGGGATGCGGAGATCGCCTCTGCATCCCGGGAAACTGGGCAGAGCAGCCTGGGGGTCGAGAGTCTGACTTGAGATCGAGAAACCTGCTCGATGTCCGAGAAAGATATTGCCATGGTGGTCGAGGAGGTTCAGGGAGAGACAAAGAAGGGGGATGAATAAAGGCTGAGTGACTCGGCCTCTCTCATCCATGATAATTCATCTTCACGTTCAAGAATGTAGCTCAGATTAACCTGCATCACACGAAGGGAGCTTCAGCCGTGATTGCAAGGTTGTTCGCTAGACTACAATTGGATATTGTCCTGATCCAAGAACCATGGATCAGCAATGAAGGCCAAATCGAAGGTTTGGCATGCAAGGATTGTTAATTGACTTATGATCACAGGCAAATATCTCCGCGTGCCTGTGTAATCCTAAGAAATAGTATAAAATGAATTTGTGTTTCAGAATACGTGTCACGGGATCTTGTTCCAATCGTGGTTCACCTCAACATTGGGGGTATCGACCGAGACATCGTCATTGCCTCGCCTACTTCGCTGGAGACGGGCCGATGACACCGCCAGAAGAAGTACAATATCTAGTAAGGCACTGCAATAGCAGACGGCTGCAAATTATAATTGGTTGTGATGCAAACGCACACAATACCGTGTGTGGAACCACTAACAACCACGCAAAAGGTGAGTGTTTATTAGAATATCTCTTAGTAAATGACCTTGAGACCTTAAAAGTGGGGACAACCCCCACTTTTGTCACGAGGGGTAGACGTAACAATTGTTAATGTTGCTGCTAGGAAAAATGTAAAAGATTGGAGGGTGATGAGCGAGCCATAACTTTCCGACCATAAGATCATCGAATTTAGGATAGAGGGAGATAATACCTCGATTTCCACAATCCTAAATCCTAGAAATACTGATAGGTCTCTTCACAAGACCAATCTGAAGGACAATTTGGAAGACGTCGAAGTGAATTGGGTAAATCACCCGCCCTATGATCTGGAACAAAGAGTCGAACAAATCAGTGAGGCAATAATGGAAGCTTTTCATTCCAGTTGCCCACTGTCAAAAGCTCGTTCAGAAAAGTATGCTGCTTGGTGGAGTGAGAACCTGTCAAACCTCAGAAAAGAGGTCCGTCGGCTCTTTAATAGAGCCAAACGTGACGGTAATTGGCAGGGGTACACTGAGAGGCTTACTCAGTACAATAAAGAGATTAGGAAGGCCAAAAGGCTCAATTTTCAAGCCTTTTGCGAAAATATTACTTCCACTCACACAGCGGCCTGACTACAAAAGGTCATGGCAAATGGGGGTACTAACCCCACAATGTCGCTGAAAAAGTCAAACGAATCATACACGGAAGGTGAAAAGGAACGATCTATTCTTCTTCTTAGAACCCACTTTCCAGGTAGCGAACCAGCAATACGCACTGAAAAAATAGCAATGAATTACACCAAAAAATTCGCCAGGTAAAATTGGGACGTTGCTAAGAAAATATTTACCAGACAACGGTTGTAATGGGCAATAACTTCCAACCATATGAATCACCAGAAGTGGATGAAATATTTCCAGCACTCCTGCAGCAAGGGATAGAGGAGATTCTTCCTCACCTGCTGAAGATGACAAGAAGCAGTCTAGCAGTGCGTCTAATACCTAGGAAATGGAGAAGGGCAAGGGTAACCTTCATACCAAAAATAGGGAAAAAAGATGAGACTGATCCCCGATCTTTTAGACCCATCTGTCTAACATCGTTTCTACTCAAAACGATGGAGAACATAGTGGATAACTACATAAGTACAGAGAACCTGCAGAATACACCACTTCATAAATGTCAGCATGCATACAGAGCGGGTCGATGAACTGAGACGGCTCTGTATCAGCTAAACGAAGTCATCCAGAGCCTCGTACTGGATGAGTTACTCTACAGGCTAACGGAGCTTGGCTTCGAATGTATGGGCTATGCTGATGACATCGTTCTAATGTTCGAGAGCACCTTGTGTGCTTTATTACAAAAGGGCCTCAAAATCAGTGGTGCTTGTCAGTGGGGCTAAACATTAACCCAAACAACGCCATAGTAATTCCATTTATCCGAAAAAGAACACTTGCAGCCATGAAACCCATATCCTTAAACGGGGAAATCATAGAATGGAAGTCGGGAGTTAAATATCTAGGGATAACTCTGGACAGTAAGCTTCTGTGGAATAAGCATGTTGAAATAACTGCTAGTAAAGCAATAAGAGCTCTGATGGCGTGAAATCTAGCTGGTAAGAGGTGGGGCTGTAACCCAAAAATACTTCGATGGCTGTACGCCATGATTGTGAGACCAGCAATCACGTATGGGGCAATAGTTTGGCACTCGAAAGCAACTCAGTACACTACGAAGAAGACCCTCGACAAGTTTCAAAGGCTTGCCTGTATGTGCATCACTGGAGCTATGAGAACGTGTCCAACTAAGGCACTGAGGTCATTGCAGATCTCACACCTCTACATCTGGTGTAAGAAAGATCTGCCCAAGAGGCAATTTTTAGAATATCTAAGGATGGTTCGGGCAATGAGAGTATTAAATATCAGGGAGCCTGGTCCTCTCTAACAAAATACATCTCATCAGCGAATCTTACTAGTGACGAAATGATCAAGAAAGTAAGTATCAAAAAGAATTCCACTACGATGCTAAATAAGAGGAGAGACTGAGGAAGGGAATACACCACCCAAACTCTCAAAGAAAATACCATTAAATGGTATACGGGTGGTTCAAAAACCACCACTGAAGCAGGCGCTGGAGTATTTGGGCCTGGCACCAGATACTCATTATCGTTAGGCTCCTTCTCGAATGTCTTTCGAGCAGAAATACTTGCGATCGAGAGATGCGTGGAAATGAACCTATAAAGAAACTGTCAGAAATGTGACATATCGATCCATTCTGATAGTCAAGCAGCTATCAACGCATTGAGCTCCCATGTTATTGACTCAAAGTTGGCATGGAAGTGCCGAAGAAAGCTTGAAGAACTAGGTAAGAATAACAGGGTCTCTTTAGTCTGAGTTCCTGGTCACTCGGAAATCACGGGAAATATAGAGGCCAATACACTTGCCAGGAAAGAAGCACAAACGTCCTTTATTGGCCCGGAGCCTTTCTGTGGTGTAGGAAAATGCTACTATAAGAAAGAGTTTCGGAAGAAAGAGGGAATCGATAGAGACGCTTTCTGGCGGTGCCTTCCTGTGCTGGAATATTCCAAAAAGTTCCTGCGAAACGTCGACACTGCTAGATCAAAAAAATAAGCTACATCTCCTCACGGGCTTTCTTACAGAACACTGCCGCTTCAGGAAGCACCTAATGAGAATAGTTCTAGCCGAAACTGACGAGTGTAGATTCTGTGGGGAGGAGGATGAAACTCCGGATCACCTAGTTCTGGAATGTCTCGCCATTGCAAGCCAACGCAAGAAATGCTTCGGACAAGAAACTTGTAAGAGTGAGGATCTACCTTGTTGAAGCCGTCCCAAATACAAGAGTTCATTAAAACTCTGGAACTGGAATGCGAGCTGTAGTAGTAGCGAGAACGGCTCTGATAGTGGAGGTACAATAAATCTTGGGTTTCAGTGCATTGTTACCCGGTTAAAATCTAATCTAATCCAACCTACGCTTTGCAGACGCCATCGTACTTCTCGCAAATAAAATGCAAGGCCTCCAGAATATGCTCTCAGCCCAAAACAATGCCGCAAAAAAATACGGTCTACAGATCAACGCGAGTAAAACCAAAATAATGTCAAATTCAGCCGACGCTACGATGGTCGAATTGGGTGACGACAGTGTGATGCAGGTCGTCAATGAATACATATATCGTATACAGAAAATATCCTTCCAAGAAAGATGGAACGAAATATGCTAGGAATACGTCTGCGAGATAGAAAGATCATCGAATGAATCCGCCAGAAAACGAAGGTAACTGATATTGCTGAACACATAGCAAGATTAAAATGGAAATGGGCAGGACATCTCATGAAGACGGGGGACAAAAGATGGACAAATAAAGTGACCGAATGGCGACCAAGAATAGTCAGTAGGAACCCAGGAAGACCAATGACTAGGTGGAAGGATGATATCCAGGAAGTAGCGGTAGTGCAATGGATGAGCAGAACAGCTGACAGAACTGGATGGAGACAACTTGGAGGGGCGTATGTCCAAAGATGGTCCGAAACACGCTGAAAATGATAATGATGATGAACACTGTTTAAGAGGTGTGCTGGAGGCATCCGCAATTGACTAAGGTTTCATTCTAAAACTGCATAACTCAAGAAATAGAGCCATTGGTCCACGTGAGAGATTATTTGAATGTGTCAAGAATATGTGCCTTGTTTATGTTCTGAAATTGCATTGAAGATTAGTGAAAATGAAGATCACTATCGTATTGTTTCTTCGTTTTTTGTGTCGTTTTTCAAACTGAAAATATATTTACAGGTAAGCGATGCTTTCAATTCTAGTAGTCGCCGAAATTCGTTTAGCATAAATGATTTTTAGAATTGTTTGATCTGAAACTATTCTTTACTGTGAAATATTTCTTGTTTAGTCGATAGTTTTCAGATCTCTAGACAAAGTTGGATGATAGCATATACACTCATTTTATAGTTATGAAATTATATGTCCTTTATTGCCAAATCTGATAAACGCAGCTATTTGAACAAATTTGTCATGAATCTTTGGGACTATGTGGCGAGATTATCATAGAATTAGTTCGGAGAAATACGCGTAATACTCACCTAACTGATTAACGAAAAAAAAATAATCACGATTAGTTCAAGCTGCCTCCTATTTACGGCTACTCCAACACCTATCTTAATTACGTATTGAAATGAACAGAAATTGGTTACGTATACCTACATGTTACTCCGTTTCATGGAGCATAAGTTTATAGACACATTTTTTTTTCACTAACATCGTATTGATTCGTAAAAATGAAGATTTAATGGAATGGACATGAAATGAAACTTAATTTGCTGAACATACAATCAAAATTTAAAGAAACTTAACAAACTTTTATGGCAGAATATAAACTTAAGTAAACCACATTCCTTGACGAATCAGTGATGACATGATTGTGACGGCAAGAAGTCTTTACTTTTTTCACTGCCATTAAAAAACTCTTCATCTTCTGAATCTTCGCAACGAGGGCTGTTGTAGTAAGAATCCTCATTTGCTCCGTTACACGGGCCACATATCTAGCTTAGGCATTTGACATATCCCGCAAAGAGACTCATCTTCATGTTTTTTTTGCGAGGTTGACGAATTGGTTTACGATATTCTCACGACCAGATGCAGAGTGTAGTGAATCCCTATATAATTAATTCTAGGCATTATATGAATTGAAACATAAAGGTCATAAGACGATTAATATTTTAAACTAAAAGTTATTGCAAGCATTTTGTAAACAGCGCGCGATAACAAGTATATACAAACTAAATCATAGTTTATGCAAACACAGCATTCAGCCATGGAATTCACCTTGACTGAAATCACGACACCTTGATCTTTATAGAATATAAGCCGTTGACCAGCTGATTATGCAGATATAGTGATATATACAGTAATATGGTTGGCCTTAATTTCACTTGAGAGTTACTTATTAATAAAAGGATATCTCCTACCTTTTACTCTTCTAAGGAGAACTGCATTCCCAACTGCTTTTTTCTTACCCCCAAAACTTACAGTTAACTGACGTGTTCAATTTGATGATACACTTTTATTCCACTAGGAATGGTTATAATACAAATGTAATGATTTTTGTGATATTTGAGCTACAATATTAACATTTATGTTTGATTTAGTACAATGGCGGGTTTTTAATCAAAAGGAGTTATTGTTAATTTGTGAGAAATAATTTTAAGCTTGAAGATTCAGTATGAAACATTATGTGGGTAAACAATCATTCTATTTTAGAATTGTGTTTCCACAACAATAGTAATGTAGTAATAAAAATAGTAGACGAGGGTTAGTGTTGCTCGTTATGTTGAATTTAAAACCCGAATCATTTTTATAGTTATGTGTTAGTAAGTGTAACGTACGACCCTATTCTTGTGGAGAATTGGTGTCAGCATTTCAATGCAGATTCACCACATCATAAGAGGGCTTATTTGTTAAGCCGTTAGAGGCGAAAAAAATTGAGAGGTCATATTAGTTTCAAGCTCTGCCTCTTCGACATTCAATTCTGCCTCTTGTACATTCATCTCGGTCTCTTCTACTTTCAACTCTGACTCTTCGATGTTGACAGTGGACGCGTTAGCGCCAGATTCTACTTTCTCTCCTCTTTCGTTTCTCCCTTCCACCACGACCTCTATGTATGAATTCTCTTAAACACTTTTGCAGGCTTAAGAGGATACAAACCCGTTGCCCTAAAGCCTGATTTAAATTTTTGTGAATACTATCACTAGTTTAGATCTGCAGAACATAATTCTTTGGGATTACAACTAGAGTAAAGGGGAAAATACAGCAGCATCAAACGGTTGTGGGGCATTTGCCGGAGAAGGTGGGAGATAAATTCTACTAGTTTTACATGCCGCGATTACTTTTGGACAAAAGTGGCTCGCTAGCTTGTCTTCTATTACTACCACCATGTCTTCTGGATCGCGAATGGCTTCAACGTATGTTAATAAGATTTTGTAAAACCATGTTTCGTATAGATTCATGTCAAACCAACCACTTGCACTGCTGGCATATTTTGTACTAACTGGACAACTCTGAGTTCAGTTATCATAAAAGTTCAGTTCTTTATAGACAACTATTGGGGGCAGCATTTCCGCACACCATAATGCCGAGAGTGCTTTTGTACCTTCTCTACCCGACGACAATCTTCTTGGCTCCATGATCATATGTAACGTTAATTCATCGTAATTATAGAGGTTTTTGATTTTGACAGTTTGGAGGGCAAGTTCGGCAGTATTGAAAAATTTCAGAATGGCACCACGATTTACCGACGACCTGGAGTGCTTTATATTTGATGCAGTTCTGATGGAGAGGTTCTTCCGAACTATCAAGGAGTCAATAAAATCTAGACTTGGAATGCTGTTTTCGACACACGCATTTACTTCACTTGTTTATTGAGGTACTTCTTAACAACATCCCGTAGATCCATCCTTGTCAAAAAAAAATTATTTCGCAACTACACTAAGATTTCATGCGATGATGGCTTCAGCC
The DNA here is from genome assembly GCA_963921935.1 of Galeruca laticollis. NCBI lineage: Eukaryota > Metazoa > Arthropoda > Insecta > Coleoptera > Chrysomelidae > Galeruca > Galeruca laticollis. Next base: position 19,352,437 of record OY998184.1, read on the forward strand.
TTACTGAGAACGATCGGATGTACATTAGATTTGGTATGTTTTCCACCGACCCTCCGTAAAAGCAATTTCCGAGGTACTTTTAATCTCACAGTAGCCGCCCTTTTTGTTATCACTCCCCTAAGTGCATCTATGGCTTATTCCATATCTTCAAGTTTGAAATTAGAATATGGTTTTGACCTAGGTGTTCTTTGATATCTTCTCACCACTTTCCACCATCAGCTCAGCACCTGTAACAAAAGAGATCATGAAATTTCCCAAAACTAACAAGCAACACAGAAAAACAATGAAGGTTAAGGCATGTTCAAGTAACCTCGCAGTGTTCAAGTAACCACGTTTCACGGTAATTTATCGTGGTTATAAACAATAGTATTACATGTGTGACAACGTTGCAAAGAAGCATGTGAATTCTCTGGTGTTGTTATATACTCATGTTTTAGAAATAAAACTGATTTTAAATTAGTGCAAGTACCACAATCAATTCATTTTATACCCAAGCATAATACTTTACAGTTTACATTACAGTTTTTTAAAGTCTCTCAAGGCTACCATCAAGTATTTCACAAAACTGAAACTGCCCAATACTGAACTTTGTACCCTAGGATCTCCCACTATTCAGGTTGCTCCGATTAACGGTGTTGCCAGACCCCAAAGTTATTATGGGGATCAGCATAAAAGAGATCTTACACTTTATGATAAAATTGAGATGACAGAACTGGAAAAGGCGATCAAAATCATTCGTGACGAGATCTTGATAAACCGTAGTGAATTGAAAAACTGTATCGAAGCTAGTGAAACTCGGCTTTTACTAAACATAAAAGACTTGAAAAACACTGTATCAAAACTGGAGACAGAACATAGTTACCTTAAAGAAGAGGTGGAATACTTAAAGAGGTCTCAATAAAAAGCGAGAGGTGGTTGTTGCAGGGAATTTGTGTCGAGACCTCAGAGACTTGATTGAGATGGAATTGAAAGAAAGTGATTTTGTCGACTTCACCCACTCGGTAAATCGGATAACTGTCCAATAAAGATCGAGTTTGTTTCAATCCTCAAAAAGAAAGGCGTTCTAAAAAATTCAAATAAATTGAAAGGAAGGAACATATCTATAACCCACGACCAAACACCGGCACAAAGAATCGAGAATAAAATATAGAGAAAACATATTTTTCTCGCCAAGCAAGAGGGAAAATATACGGAGCACTACATAAAAGGAAACAAACTTATCGTTGACGGAATATAATATGGAGCAGATGACCTAGAAAAAGTACATGGTCTGGAAAACAAATCAAATAGCGCCCCTTCCGCACCTAAAATTCTGGAACAAAACACGAAAATTCTACCGGAACTGCAAACTGGACCCAGCACCCCGAAGATTCCTGCCAAGAAAAAACCAACACACTCAACTCAACCGCACAAAACTACATAAAAAAAGCCAAGAACACGTTCGGTTAATAAAAAAAAAATGAGTAGCATTAGAAAATTATAAACCGGTTGATACTGAGGGGTTAAATAATATGTGTCACTGTTTTGTTTTGGTTTTTATTACTTTTACCTGATAATATTAGTTTTAATCCAAACCAATTATGGACACATTCATAAGAGAATATCAAAATGATCCTGTCAAAGTATAAAATATCAAAGAGGTCACAGACTTTAATACATATCTGAAGAAAGGACTCAGTGACTTTAAAATTTTTCATACCAATATAAGAAGTATTTCCAAAAACATAGATGAATTGTTCATTCACCTAAACCAACTAGAAAGCAACTTCGATGTAATCGTATTGACAGAAACTTTTAAAGTCACTGATGCCAGTAAATATGGATTAAAAGGTTTTAACACGGTGAGCAATGAATCCTCATTAAACAAAATGATGGAGTCATAATATTCATTAAATACGAACTCAATTATGATCAGACAAATATTAGCATAGGAAACATTCAACTTCTCGAACAAAATCTAAAATTAAATGGAAAAAAGTTAAAATAACTTCGATATATCAATCTCCTAGTTCATGTCCATATGCTTTCAATGAACACTTTTTTTACTATTTACAAAACATTAAGTCAAGTGATATTCACGTAATAACTGGCGATATGAACATATATTTACTATCAGAAAATGAATACATTGATGAATATAAAAATAATTTGGAGTACTTTGAATTCATCTCTTATATAAACGATATCAAGTAAATATAGAAATGCATGATCGAATAAAGTCATTCATATTTCAGGATAAAATTAGTGACCGCCGACCTATTGCTCTAACAGTAGACGTGGGTAGGGGAGCTGTTAATAAATAATTCAAAAATACAAAAGTATATATAAATTACAACAGGCTACGGGTGGCAGTACAACGTGAAACATGGGCAAACATTTATGAACAAAACGACGTCAACTCCAAATGTGAAATATTCATAAACAGACTGAAATACCATGTGAAAAAATACATCTCAAATCAAAATAAAAAATGAAGATATAACTAGAAAAAAATGGATCATGTCAGGGCTATCTGCATCAATAAAAGAAAAGAACAATCTCTATAAACTACTAATTGAAAATCCCAATAACCTACAAATAAAACAAATATACAATAATTACAAACGAAACTCAAAAATATTTACGAAAGAAGCAATAAAACAATATTATCAAAACGAAATTAGGGAAGAATAAAAGTAAAACAAAAGGGCTCTGGTAAAGTGTTATTGAGATTTGCAACAAAACTCGCCCAAAAACAAAAATAATCAAAATAGAAATGAAAGGAAATTGTATCACTGAAAACAAACAGGTTATTAGTGATGAATTCGAAAAACACTATAGTGAAATAGGGCAAAAACTAGCAAATAAAATAGAAAAACAAAATTCCTTCCGAGACATTACAACTGAAATAAACAAAAATATGTTGTTATACCCTTCAAACACTGGAGAAGTATCACAAATAATCAAACAACTTAAACTCAAAAAAAGTTCTAGGTATGACGGTTTTACTGCAGAAACGCTGAAACAAATAGTCGACTTCATAACAGTCCCTCTCACTCACATTATAAATAGCTGTATTGAAAATGGAATATTTCCTAACATTTTAAAAACTGGTGTTATCAAACCACTTTTTAAAAGTGGGGATAAAGTGTAAATTTCAAATTATAGTCCCATCTCTTCGATGTCAAACATAGCAAAAAATTTTGAAAAAATAATAGAAAAGAGAATGGTACATTTCATGAAAGAACATGATATTCTATCCGATAATCAGTATCGGTTCAGAGAGGGGACGTCAACTGAAGATGCAATACTAAAACTGACAACGTACACTTACAAATTACTCGACATTTCTAAATCGTCGTTATGTATCTTTGTTGATCTTTCCAAAGACTTTGATACTGTTTGTCACAAAAGGCTTCTAGAGAAATTGGAAAAAAATTGGTATGCGGGGTAAGCCGCACGATCTTTTGAAATAATACCTGTCGAACCGAAAACAAGTAGTAGATATTGATGGTGTGGCGAGCACTCCGAGGACAATCACTTACGGGGTTCCTCAAGGCACGGTCTTAGGTCCCTTACTATTCACTATCTAGTTAGACAGCCTGTTGAAAATGACAACTGTAGGTAATATTATAAGTTATGCTGATGACACGGCAGTAATTTACAATGACAGCACATGGCAACAACTGAAAGCAAAGACGGAAAAAGACTTCAACAACATCTTTAAATGGTTCCAATACAATAAATTAACAATGAACGCGGAGAAGATCAAGTACTTACCTTTCACCTCCTACAGCAATAACTTGCCGAATAGGGGTCCATTAAATATAAATCAAAATATATCCATTCCAAAAGCCAGCTCCATAGAATACATTGGTATACAAATTGACAGACATATGAAATGGAACATATATCGCATCCAACAAGAAAACTACGTGGATTCAAACTGTTGAGACAATTCCTTGAAAATTCTCACTTGAAAACTATATATTATAGCCTAATTCAATCCCAACTTATATACGGTATTATAGGATGGGGAGGCGTAAATGATACGCATTTACATAGTCTGAAAATTGTGCAGAAGAAAATTCTCAAAATAATCCTTGGCAAAGGAAAGACGTACTCTACCGACAATATGTGTAACGAATGCGGCATTTTTGACAACTCTATTGCTAAAATATGTTACAAGGGATTCACAAAAATAAAATTGAAATAACCCACCCAGATCATCTATATAATACAAGAAGGCGAAACCACAACGTCGTGGTACCGAAATGTATTAAAGCAGTGAGTCAGACGCACTGCAGCTTTCTAGGTCCAGAAATTTGGGAATTGCGACCTGAAACAATAAAAACCAGCCGAAGCAACGAAATTTTTAAAATAAAAGTTAAAAATTGGCTTCAATGTTATGATAGACAGATATTCCAAAAAATACTTTAAACCCTCAACAAATTGTTTATCAAACTTGTAATACTGTAATGTATGTGTATGTGACCCTTAACCCCAATTATGACACTCACTTTATGTGAAACCTACCTGGATGTAACCCTTTTACCAATTGTGATATTAAATCTTACGTGATACTCACATGGGATCAAAATTGTAAGACTGTAATATATGTATATATGAGACTCTGAACCCGATTATGATAAACACTTTATGTGTAACTTACCTGAAAGTGACACTTTTACCAATTATGATATTTTATTTTAGGTGATGCAATTTCTACCTTATGTTTTATACTCATACTTTATCTTATTTTAAATTTATATTTTCATTAAATTTAGAGGCTATATCACGCACAAGGAGTAATTTTCTACGATTGCTCCACAGTGATGCCATTGTTTATTTCACTAAGCTCACAAGTACTACTCACTTAACATTGTTTTATCAAAATAATACTTGATTTTACATTTATGATGAATAAACATTATTATTTATTTGAATTTAAATATGTTATTGACATTTTATTTGAAAGTTTTTCTTCTATTATATTAATTTTTAATTATTTATCATCTATTTATGAAAGCTAAAAATTCTAAATTCCAAATTAGTTCGAACCAAAAAAATCTGAAAATTCAGGGTATTTTCAAAAATAAATTTATAAACATACTCTAAGCTACATTCATTAAAAATAGTTCATGTACAGTATGATGATCAAAACATGAATTAATTTGAATAGTCCACTATAATGATAGGGGGAATTTTGCATGTAACTGCATATAAAACATTTCCTGGTACATGAATCAGAAATGAATATTTTGAAATGTGACATATGTCCACAAGGTAAATAAGATTGATTCTACTTATACAAATGTGCAAAACGCACGTGTGTACATGCGATCACAATCATTATGCGAATTTTCAATAGCAAAAACAGATGCTAAATTAAATGTTTAAGGTAGGAGCAATTTACCATTGTGACTGAATTAAGGACACAAAATTGCCAATGGAATGACAGGCCATGTTTTATTAAAATACACAACAAAGAATCTTCTGAATTGCGTCTTTATTTACAAAATAGTACAATAAAGCGCTATGATTAATTGCTTCTCGTATTTTTTTTCAAGTGCTTTCATTGTATCGATATATTTCTAGTAATCCAGTCAAGTTAGCTCCAAAAATAGGAGTATGGTTATAAAAATTCTCATAGCGCCGAAAATTGGCATGGATGTTTAGAATATTATTATAAAGTAATTTTGACCTCATCGATCCAATTTATGCAAAAAACTTTATTCATGCTAAAAGTTCGTGGAAATGGGTTTTTATATTTTTCTCCTAAACTATGAGTTTCACAGCAAAAACAGGTTCAACAAAAATTGTAGTCTCTTCCAGGTCTTCCATCACTAATTGAGATATTACACTTGAAATGCTAAATCCCATGGTGCATCCGTCTGTTTATATGTCTTTTGTTTGTATGTGAAATACGTGGAATTCATAGTTGTATCAATAGCTTCAAGAAAATCATTCAGTGGAGTATCTGTATGTGATCGTAATTTGTCCCATTTTTTTATGATTATACGTTTTGCTAGAGCGTTTGGAATGTTTGTATAAAGAGATATTACATCAAGTGATATAAGTATGTAGTTATTTGGTAGTTTGATATTTTTAATTTTTTCTTCAAAATCAAGAGAATCCTTGATATAATATTGATTTTGGTAAGTGATTTCTTGAAGCCATTGATACAACTCTAAATTCCACGTATTTCACATACAAACAATAGACATATAAACAGATTGACGCATGTGCCATGGGATCGAGCATTTCAAGTGTAATAGCTCAATTAGTGATGGAAGAGACTGTGATACCCAAACTGGATTTAGATACGTGGACGATTGCATCTTAGCAATCCCAAAAAATAAAGAAAATTATGTTCTCGAAATATTCAATAATTATCATCCTAAACTACAATTCATTATTGAATTAGAAGAAAATGAAACAATAAACTTCTTGGATGTTACACTTAACGAACAAAACAATAATATAAGGACAGAATTGTATACAAAGAAAACATGGTCTTCCAGGTATACAAATTTCTTATCCCAACACCAGCTATCCAAAAAAAATCCGTTGTAATAGGTCTCGTGGACAGAGCTATCCAGCTGTCCGACTGGGAATTTAGAGAGAATGCATTCTAAAAAGCAAAAAAGTGCTACTTGAAAACAACTATCCAGAATATTTCATCAATCATATTTTTAAAAAAAGAATACATAAAATTTACAATATAGTCCAACGTACATAAAATAAATTGTTTTACGGATTAAAACTAACTTTTCCGCATCTGTGGCTCTGAACAATGTTCTATCATAAAATTGTTACTTGTATACACTTCGAGGGATGTATCGTGCTAACAAACCGAAATTTATCCAAAAATAACCAAAAATTTTGTATATCTGGATTTAGAGGACCCGCTGTACTCGCTCTAGTCAACTAAAAATCAATAAGGTACATCTGTGAGACACTTTGAACAATATTCAATCCTAAAATTGATCAATCGTATACTCTCTGGAGGCTGTATCGTGCTAACAAACTGAAAATTCTCCAAAAATGACGAAAATTTGGTACTACAAGTACCATAGCACCCGTTGTACTGGCTTTACTGAGTTGAATATCAATAGGGTTTATCTATGAGACGCTCTGAATAATATCCAATCATAAAATTAGTCACTTGTATATACTCCGGAGGCTGTATCGTGGTAACAAACTGGAACTTCTTCAAAAATGACAAAAATATCGTACTTAAACTACTTTATCACTAGTTGTATTGGCTCCGGTGAGCTGAAAATCAATAGAGTTCATCAGTGAGGAGCCCTGAAAAATATTCAATCATAAAATTGGTGACTTGTGGAACTGCGCAAGCTGTATCGTGCTAACAAACTGAAATTTCTCAAAAAATTACAAAATGTCGTACTTCAAGTACCATAACAACCGTTGTACTGACTCTGGTGAACTGAAAATCAATAGGGATCATCTGTGACATGCCCTTAACAATATTCAATCATAAAATTGCTGACTTATCGCACTGCGGAGACTGTATCGTGCTAACAAGACATGTAAGGAAAAGTGGCCGACGACAACGACGACGACGACGACGACATACACACTGGATTTTTTTTTCTGAAAACCGTTTTTTCGTGTGGTTGTTGATGGAAAACGTAAATATAACTCAAAAAAAAATTTCAAAATTTCAACTTTTTTTGGGGTAAACCAATACTTTTCTCGCATATAGAAAGGTTGGGCGGAAAAGTAAAAGAGCAACGCAAATAATTACATCGTATATTAGAGGATTATCTAAACAAATTAAGAAAATGCTCAAGCACCACAACCTACCAGTAGCCAGCAAAAGCTATAACACCCTAAATAGCTGTTTCACAAAACTAAAATCAAAAACAGCCAAACTAAAAAGAGCTCAAATTTTCTATGAAATTCCGTGTAGCAATTGCGAAGGGGTTTATATAGGCCAAACCAGTCAATATTTACAGAATATGATAAAAACAGATAAATATGATGAAAAAACCAAACGGCATTAACCAAACACGAAACCCAAAAAACACACTTTCGACTATGAACAAACCAAAATCCTAAAAGCATAAAATCACAAAAGAAAAAGAAATTTATGAAGCTATTGAAATAAAGAGAAATCAAAATGCAATAAAGGACAAAAAAGATATGAAGTAAAATTTATTCAAATATAATCTAAAATTTCAAAAACCAACAACAACAATTAAAATCAGTTTTCTTATAGAATATTTGCATGTAGTTAAAATATTTAAATAAAAGTTGTAAATGAAATCATTTTAATAAAAATATGTTACGGCAATGATCAAAATTTGTGATAATGAAGATCCGGTCAAATACCAGTCTTTCTACGATCGGTAAAACTGCAATTGTTATAGTAATCGTAAAAATATGTGTTTTAAGTTTTCTATTGTTTACGTCTATACCTATATTTTCAACTGAATTGTTGGAACCAGTGTTTCTAAGGTAAGACTATTTTAAATCTATACTGTGTGAAAAGTATTTTGAGAGAACTATTATAGTAATTTTAGTTAGCTTGACAAAGACCAGAGATGCCGGTCGTAACATTGCATGAAAATGAGAAATTAAAATAGATTAATAGCTATATTGTTATCAATTTGAACCTAAATCCCAAAAATACATGTGCTTATGTACATATATATATATATATATATATTAAACTTAATAATGATTTAATACTTACTTTTATTGTAGCTGATTTAATGTATATGTTTACAATTTAGATTTTTAGTTTTAAGTTTGGCTAGCTCAGTTTGTTTTTAATATTTGTTTAATAATTTATTTTAATTAGATTATTCGGGAGCATGAAATCCTTTTTCCCTTTGAGTCCTGGCAATTTATACTGTTGTAATGGTTGAAATAAAAAGAAAACACATTATTTGAAATCAATTTAATTATCAATACAATATTTATTTGATAAAATAATATGCGACGCCAATGGATATATTTTACCTATTTATTGATTTTAATAATATCATAAATGCGCATGCGTGAAAAAATTAGTCATGCGCTTTAGCATGAAACAAACAATTATGATATGTAAGAAGCATCTATATTATACAACACAGTTTGTTAACGATGCAAACAATTGAATGGTTCAACAATAAACATAAAAGAATTTATATATATCATAGTTATATATGATACACATAGCTGTGGGAAGAAATTAATTATATACATGGATAGAAAAATAGAAATTATATACAGATGGACATGGTTATAACATCATAAAATTTCAATCACCAGATTTCTGCGATTACAAGATGGCGTGATTAGCGTAAGTACATATTTTAATTTATATAAAGTTCGGCCTTTTATTAAATTTAATGATTTATGCAATGAATATACTATATAAAGTCTGTTTCTTTCTTTTTTAGATCGATCATGTTTGAAAAAGTTTATCAATTTATGAAATTAAGTACTTAATTGGGATTTTGAGTTTTTACACTATTTATTGGCCAATAAATGATTTAAATACACTGACCTGTTGATCTTGAATTTGGAAGAAAGTCTCTGGATCCCAGGAACACTCACTGAATCTCCAAAAAACCAAAATTTTTGAAAATTTCGCAAATTCTTGTCGGAAAACTTGTTACAATTAACTGTAAGTATTTCTAATATTATATTTAACAGTACTTTAGGAGTTTAAATGTCTTATACCGGGAATATCTTTAAATTTTTAGGAACACTATCCCACACACTCCTCGCTTCTTAACACCAGCTTCCGTTCTCTTTAAGCGTCCCCTCGATTCTCCACTTTTTTAAACAACACAGTCTTTTGTTCTTTTCCAGATCACTATTCAAAAGTTTATTTATTGATTCACAGTTTGTTATGTCATCTTTTATAACCAATAAGATATTGTCTTTTGTAATCAGATAATTGAAATTTCAATCACTTATCAAAACAATTTCATACATACAAATACATTAAAATTGGTTATACTTAGATACACTTACATGGTACAACATTCAATATTATTATTGATAGTATATCCTTGTTACATTCATATCAATTATAAATATAAATTCTCTTATGTTATTTGTCTATATGTCATTATTTGTTTATCTATGAAATCTATTGGATTATATTCTATTCAATATTTATATTTGTTCTTATTCTTAAATTAATGATTATAATGAATTAACTATAGTAATATTTGTTTTCATTTCAGATGAACAGCTGTTATGATATGGAAATTATTCTTCGTCTTAGGCAACTTTATTTACATCATTACATTGGTTAGGCAATATTTATATTTTATGTTATCATTGAGGTAATTCCTTTTTATTATATTGTTATTGGCTGTTGTTTAATATATCTTTATTTGATATGTTGTTTAAATTAAGAAAAGTGTTTCCTTTTTACTTGTTTTCTTAAATTATGTTATTTTCATATATATTATATTGTTATTATATTGTTATTGGCTGTTGTATAATATATCTTTATTTGATATGTTGTTTAAATTAAGAAAAGTGTTTCCTTTTTACTTGTTTTCTTAAATTATGTTATTTTCATATATATTTCATACTAGCAAAGTTAATTTTATAATACTACTTCTCTTATTATCTAAGATATCTGGTTCAATTCCCCTCAAATTTAAATTTAAATGATATCCATACCCTGGATATTTATTTAAATTTCAATTTTCTTATTATAAATGATTGATTTTATTTTATTCAAAAAAAATTTAACAATTTTATGGCATAATCTTACTTTCTTTAACTTTGTTTCTCAAATATTTGTTCACATTTTTCCTACTATAAAATCTATTTCTTTCAATAACTGTCTCCTAATTCTTTCCTTAAAATACACTTGATTAAGATCAATGTCAATTTATATTTTTAATATTACTTCATATAATACTTCATTATTATAATTCCTTCCTAACATCCACTTATATATCAACTTATTTCTTTGTAATTACATTATACTTCTATATACTCCTCATATCATATTTCTTTTCAATATTCATTATTCAATATAATTAATTATTTCTTAAATTCATATATATATATATATATATATATATATATATATATCAATATCAACTTCCTTATTCCTTCCTGTATTTTCAAGTAATCTATAAGATTCTAATTGACATTAAACATTACCTCCTATATTTTTAATCAATATCATTCATTATTATCCTTTCCTATCCTTTATTACTTACATCTTATTTCCCTATTTAAAAATGTGAACTTCTATTTGATACTTGAGTTATTCTTATTTTATCCCCTCTATCCTATATTCTTTAATAGTTTCATTCTATGTAAAACCAGTATCTCTTATAAATTGTTTCCTTTATTTGCTATATATATAGATTTGCCATACTCAAATTTTTTTAAAATGTTTTAATTATAAGTTTTATCTAATAAATTTTTCTTTATATTATATTATATTTATTTTTTTAGGTTCTGAAGAAACAAACGTGATGAATTTAATTGGATTATCAGCTGCCAAATGGAAAACAAAATTCTGTCTAATATCTACTTTATCTTTGTACACTACTTAATATTAAAATTTAAATCTATCCTTATGACTATCATTTCCTCTTTTCAAATATTATTCGTAACATAACATCATCTATTCATAATATCTATATACATGTTCTACATTAAACACTCCCCTTTCTAATTGTGTACCTGGATAGAATAATCGATAACTATTTTGAGCATCACTATTGTCGACTACATATGGCCCTTCAAATGGTGATAATAACTTTTTACATTGATTTTCATCTTTCTTTGGTGTTCTTAAAGATCTTACTAGGACTAAATCTCCTTTTTCAAATCTAATCTTCTTATTATTTTTGTTTCCTTTTCTTTTAATAAATCTTATAGCACTTCTCTCCAAATTCTTGCTTACTTTATCCAAAACTTGAGACATATCCCATTCTCTCTGTATTATCCATTCACGTTCTGGAGGTATTCCTTTCAAAATAAATTGTGGACATTCTTCAGTAACTCCATTAGGTAATTGATTTAAAAATTTCTCGACTTGATTTAGATTTTCTTCCCATAAATTGTGTCTATTATTACATAAAATCCTTAAATACTTAACAACTTCTTTGATATACCTCTCAGCTGGATTAGATGAAGGTCTTCTTATACTTATGAAATTCATTTTAATATTATGATTTCTACACAATCGTTTGACTTTTTCACTCACAAAGTAAGTAGCATGATCCAATATTAAGTTTTCCGGAGTTCCTACTTCTTCTATAAAATTTTTCAGACAAGATATTACTGTGTTTGCATTGGTACGTTGACAAGGAAAAGTTCTTACAAACTTTGAAAATATATCCACCATAACTAAAATATGTTTATTGCCTTGCTTGCTAGGTATTAATTGTGATATAAAATCAATAGCTACTATATGTAAAGGCTTGAATGCTATTATAGGTTTTGGTCCACTAATATGATGATAGTTTCTTTCCTTTGCCAACTGACAAATTCTACAAATTTTACAAACTTCTTTAACCAATGATATGTCCTTCTTTGCAGTGTAATTTTCTCTAAACAACATCCATAGTTTTCGAGATCCTATATGTCCATACTCCTCATGTAATTGTTTGAGAATTTCCTTAGCATATTCAGGTGTTATTAAATAAATTTCCCTATCTTCCATCTTCTTATACCAAATTCCCTCGTTTTGAAATGCTCCTCTTTTACAAGATTCTTGTAAATTTCTCTGATCCTCCATTATTTTTTCCAAAGTAAACAAACCTTCAGTTTTTTGCAAACTATTTATGCCAATTTGGAATTGTTGATCCTTCTTCTTCATTTCTGTTTCACGGCTAAGAGCATCCGCTACTATATTAGTTTTCCCAGGAATAAATTTTATTTCAAATTCATATTCCTGTAATAGAAGTATCCTATTGTTTGCATAACGATTTTTAAACATTGCTGTTAAAGCTGAATGGTCTGTTTCCAAGTAAAATTTGGCTCCTAATAGATAAAAACGTAATTTAGTTATACAAAATACTATGCTTGCCATCTCCAATTCAGTAACTGAGTATTTTCTTTCATAGTTTTTCGTTACTCGGGAAATAAAACTGATTGGTACTTCTCCTTCCTCTTGTTCTTGCAATAAAACTCCTGCTAATCTATCTATTGATGCATCTGTTCTTAAAATAAATGGCTTGTCATATTGAGGATGATAAACCTGCAAATTTTGTAAAAATATTTCCTTGAGTTCTTGGAAAGCTTGTTCTCTTCTAGCATCCCATTTCCATTTCGTTTCCTTCTTGAGTAATTCAATTAATGGAATTTCCTTATTACTGAGGTCTGGTATGAGTCGTTTGAAGTAGTTGAGAATTCCCAAAAATCCTCGAAGAGTTTTGAGATTAGTCGGTGTCTTATATTCCCTTATGGTTCTAATTCGTTCAGGGTTCATTCTCACTCCAGTAGAATTTAAAATATATCCCAAATACTGCACTTCTTTTTGGTAAAATTGACACTTTTCCATGTTCAATTTTAATCCTGCTTTTTCCAATTCTGCCAATATAATCTTCAAATGTTCGTGATGTTGTTCTTCATTTTCTGAATATATTAATATATCATCGATATAATGCAATGTAAAATGTTCATATTGGTTCAGAACAGTGTGAAGTGTTCTTACCAATGCTGCACACGAACTCTGTAAACCAAATGGAACAACACAAAATTGGTATACTACACCATCAATCATAAATGCTGTATATGGACGACTTCTTTTATCTAATGGAATCAACCAAAAACTATGCTTCAAATCCAGTTTCGTGAATATGTTAGCTCTTGTAATCCGACCAAATATCCCCTCTACATTAAAGGACTCTCATATTGTTTTTTAGTATATGAGTTGATATTTCTGGCATCCAGACATAATCTAATCTCACCTGACTTTTTTCGAACACATGTTATCGCACTTATATATGGAGAGTTGGATCTTTCTATAATACCATCTTGTATCATCTTTTCTAACTCCTGGTATACTTCATTTTTCAGCTTGTAAGGAATGGGATAGGTTTTTATTTTGAAATTACTAATATCCTTGTTCATTTCCAACTTATGTATATACTTGGCTGCTATACATACTTCTTTGTTGAAGAGTCTTCCATATTTTGTTAATAACTCATCAATCTCCTTTCTATATTGTATGGGACAAAATTGTTCCTGTAGATCTTCCACAATTTCTATTTCATTTAATTGACATTGTCTTTCCTCTACCTCTTGTTCTTCCTTATTGTCAAAAGTTATTATATTATTTTCACATACCATGTACCCCTGTTTATAATCAATAATCATCTTGTGATTGCTCAATTCATCATTTCCCAAAATTACATCATATTTTAAATTCTTAACTACTAATAATTGTATTTTATAAGCTATATTTCCCAAATAAAAATCTGTGACTATGCTACTATTTGTATAATATAAATTTTTATCATTCGCCCCTACTAATGATAGTTTCTTTGTATTTATCATCATAATATCATCTTTATTTAAATTGTCTACTATATCCTGTTTAATTAATGTTACCTCTGAACCCGTATCTATTAAAATTCTACAAATAATATTTTGTAATCTACCCTGGATAAATATTAAATTAGGTTTTTCTATTTTTTTACTATTATTTTCATAATCTATAATAAATTCTCGAGGATGTTCATATCGCGATGAATAGATGATATTATGTACGTAAGGACGGTTTAAGCAAAATTCGCTATGTTATCCTGTCCAGGAATACACTCTTCTACCTGTATCTCCTGTCTAACCATGTTTACCTGTCTCCTATTATCATCCTCCCTATTTCTGTTTTGTTCTGGATTGTTTCGGTTTTCTCTGCCATTTTGCCAATTCCTTCCTCGATTGTTATTATTATTGTTATATTGATTTCTTCTTTCGAAATTGTTATGATTCCTATAGTTCTCAGGATATCTGTTTCCATTATTCCTTTCTCGATTTCTATTTTGTTCCCCATTTCCTTGGTATCGTCTATCATCAAAGTTCCTGTTTCCATAATTTCTATTTCCATTGTTTTCATTATAATCTCTTCTTATATTTCCATTCTCTCTTCGTGCATCATTTCTATTATTTCCATTTCCATTTTGATATCTAAGAAAACCATTTCCATTTTGTACACTTCTTTCAACTCTCTGCAAATACCTAGATAAATTGTCCATCGTTTTTATGTTGTGTAAGGCTATCGTTTCTGAGACTTCGGAATTGAAATGTCTCCCGACATATAAAACTAATTCCTCTTCCTTCATAACAGGTTCCAAATATTGTGCCATGTTATAGAGTTGCATAGCATATGCATTTAAATTTTTATTCCGATTGTAATCGAATTTCCCAAAATACAATCTTTCCCTAAAATTCGCTTGATGAATTTCACCCCAAAAATAATTCATGAATTGGTTCTCAAATTCTTCCAGATTACTTATGCTTTCTTCCTTATTACAGAACCATAATAGGGCATGTCCAGATAACATCCCTCTAATACAAATCTTCTTCTCCATCATATCTCTCATTCCTTTGAGTTTGCTTTTAATGATTTTAATAAACACCTTCGGATGAATGGTATTTATATTCCCATCAAACTTTACTCCGATATCCATGTTTCCCGTATAGATTACTCCACCTCCATTTCTCCTAACATTAAATTCAATTTCTTCTATGCTTTCCTGTAATTTTCTGTTCATTTCTTCCAGTTCTTTATGAAATGTTTGTCCAATGTGCTCGTTCCTCTCCTCACATGTTCCTGTTTGTTGTTGTACCTTTGTATCCAAATCCTTAAATTTCTGCTCCGCATTCTGTTGGTAATTCTGCATTATCTCTTCTATTATTTGTTCCTTGAATTTTATATTTTCCACTTCTTTAGTTATGTCTTCATTCTGTCTCATTACTTCTGCTTGGATTGTTCCCGGTAATTTTTCTTCTATTTCTTGGATATGTTCTGCAAGTTGATGTTCTATTTGCTCTCTAATTTTAATACCATTTTCTTGAATTTCATTTCGTATATGTTTGTTTTGATACTCCATATCTTCTCTCACCTTGTTTATCTGCTGTCTACATTCTTCATTTTCTTCCCTAAGTTTCCTGAATTCTTGAATACTTTCGGTTTTCACCTCTTCTATCTTCTTTTCCAATTTATTCATGTTTCCATTCAAATCTTCCCTAATATTCTCCTCCATTTTGTTCATATCTCCCCTCATTGTATTCATATTTCCATTCAAATTGTCCTCCATTTTGTTCATATCTCCCCTCATTGTGTCCATATTTCCATTCACAGTGTCTATTTTTCCATTTAAATTATTAATATCTCCTTTTAATTCATCCTTCATACTGTTCATGTTAGCAATTAATTGTTGCATCATGTTCACCATCTGATCATCTCTACCTGTTCTTGTTGGCGCTTCCTGTATCCTATCTTCTTGTGCTACAGCTTCCATTTGTTGTCCCTGTTCCAAATATACCGCTTGGTAATCTCCCATACCATGACTTCGTTCTTCCCTTTCCTCTTCTGAACAACTGTCTGCTCCTATCTGCCTTCCATCTCTCAACATCATTCGTTTTGCCATTTTTAATTGAGTTTAAAATTTACAAATGTTTCCTATATTTTTAATAACGTGCCCCACGTTGGGCGCCAATTAAACTTAATAATGATTTAATACTTACTTTTATTGTAGCTGATTTAATGTATATGTTTACAATTTAGATTTTTAGTTTTAAGTTTGGCTAGCTCAGTTTGTTTTTAATATTTGTTTAATAATTTATTTTAATTAGATTATTCGGGAGCATGAAATCCTTTTTCCCTTTGAGTCCTGGCAATTTATACTGTTGTAATGGTTGAAATAAAAAGAAAACACATTATTTGAAATCAATTTAATTATCAATACAATATTTATTTGATAAAATAATATGCGACGCCAATGGATATATTTTACCTATTTATTGATTTTAATAATATCATAAATGCGCATGCGTGAAAAAATTAGTCATGCGCTTTAGCATGAAACAAACAATTATGATATGTAAGAAGCATCTATATTATACAACACAGTTTGTTAACGATGCAAACAATTGAATGGTTCAACAATAAACATAAAAGAATTTATATATATCATAGTTATATATGATACACATAGCTGTGGGAAGAAATTAATTATATACATGGATAGAAAAATAGAAATTATATACAGATGGACATGGTTATAACATCATAAAATTTCAATCACCAGATTTCTGCGATTACAAGATGGCGTGATTAGCGTAAGTACATATTTTAATTTATATAAAGTTCGGCCTTTTATTAAATTTAATGATTTATGCAATGAATATACTATATAAAGTCTGTTTCTTTCTTTTTTAGATCGATCATGTTTGAAAAAGTTTATCAATTTATGAAATTAAGTACTTAATTGGGATTTTGAGTTTTTACACTATTTATTGGCCAATAAATGATTTAAATACACTGACCTGTTGATCTTGAATTTGGAAGAAAGTCTCTGGATCCCAGGAACACTCACTGAATCTCCAAAAAACCAAAATTGTTGAAAATTTCGCAAATTCTTGTCGGAAAACTTGTTACAATTAACTGTAAGTATTTCTAATATTATATTTAACAGTACTTTAGGAGTTTAAATGTCTTATACCGGGAATATCTTTAAATTTTTAGGAACACTATCCCACACACTCCTCGCTTCTTAACACCAGCTTCCGTTCTCTTTCAGCGTCCCCTCGATTCTCCACTTTTTTAAACAACACAGTCTTTTGTTCTTTTCCAGATCACTATTCAAAAGTTTATTTATTGATTCACAGTTTGTTATGTCATCTTTTATAACCAATAAGATATTGTCTTTTGTAATCAGATAATTGAAATTTCAATCACTTATCAAAACAATTTCATACATACAAATACATTAAAATTGGTTATACTTAGATACACTTACATGGTACAACATTCAATATTATTATTGATAGTATATCCTTGTTACATTCATATCAATTATAAATATAAATTCTCTTATGTTATTTGTCTATATGTCATTATTTGTTTATCTATGAAATCTATTGGATTATATTCTATTCAATATTTATATTTGTTCTTATTCTTAAATTAATGATTATAATGAATTAACTATAGTAATATTTGTTTTCATTTCAGATGAACAGCTGTTATGATATGGAAATTATTCTTCGTCTTAGGCAACTTTATTTACATCATTACATTGGTTAGGCAATATTTATATTTTATGTTATCATTGAGGTAATTCCTTTTTATTATATTGTTATTGGCTGTTGTTTAATATATCTTTATTTGATATGTTGTTTAAATTAAGAAAAGTGTTTCCTTTTTACTTGTTTTCTTAAATTATGTTATTTTCATATATATTATATTGTTATTATATTGTTATTGGCTGTTGTATAATATATCTTTATTTGATATGTTGTTTAAATTAAGAAAAGTGTTTCCTTTTTACTTGTTTTCTTAAATTATGTTATTTTCATATATATTTCATACTAGCAAAGTTAATTTTATAATACTACTTCTCTTATTATCTAAGATATCTGGTTCAATATATATATATATATATATATATATATATATATATATATATATATTGAACCATATATCTTATATATTAAAGAACATCAGCTGTTTGAGAATGTTTTGCTTAGTATTTAAAATGGATTGAAACTACGTTAATTAAAAACACATTAAAAAAAACAGAATCATAAGTAAAAATGCACATAAAGTCAGAATATATTAAACCATTTGTTTATAATAATTAGAAAGAGTAATAATAATTATAAAGAAATTACCTTAATAATTGTCTAAATTTTGAAAACGCTTAACTAGTATAGAGGAGAACATTAAATCTGCCCAATATGGATGTTTGTTTATCATGTTTTAGTGATCTAATTTAATATAAGTATTAGTTAAACAGTAATAATATAAATCATGTTCATATTTAGTATAAAGAATTAGAGTGCATTATTTGATTAGGAATGTTTTAGTTTAGTTTCTTATCAAAATCAAAACTTAATTCATGAAATGGCATATATAAACTATAATCAGATATCAAATTTACATCAAAAAAAGAATATAATGTGATCATTTGATGGAGATAATAAGAATTATAACAGTAATATAGTAAGAAGTTACCTCATTAGTTTTTGAAAGAGTGAAAACACTATATCAAGTATTGAAGAATTATTGAAAACTGTGTATTTGTCCAAAATGTCTATCTTCATTTCCAATATGGTATCAGCTGTTCATCTAAAAAAGAAGTAAAGTTTCACTCTATATTCATCATAGTTATTATAACTAAAAAAATAAAGTTTATATATTAATAATTGGTTATAAAGAAATTGACACATTATATATGAGTCACTCTATATATATTCACAGGCAACAGGAAAAGGAAATTTAATAATAAAATGGTGATTGTAGACATGTCAATGGAAAATCGAAAAAGATGTATAATTTGAAATAAATGAATAAGATACATGTTATATAAAAGGAATTATACAATAAATCTGAGATAATATTTAAAAATCATTACATATAGAAAAATACTAATTCATGTTGTAGTTTAAATGTGATAGCCATAAAAAAATTATCCATTGACAAAGACTGATTTCATAACAATTCTATGTAGATTAATAAAAAGGAAGGACTTTTGAAAAGTGAATTTATAACAATATGCATTCTTGGAATTTTAAAAGTGCAATAAAATGTGTAGAACTTTATATACCAGGAAAAAACATTTTATCTATGAAAGACATTTCTTTAAAACCAGAAATCAAACAAAAACAAAGGGCAATAGTCGGCATGAATAGTTTATTGATAAAACAACTGAAAATCTGCGTCACTTGGTAAAAAGTGTGAAAGGCAGTAAGAGGGTATGCTAGTTCCTTAAGAAAATTCAAGTAAATTTCAAAAAAACCCAAGTCAAAGTGATAAGTTGTAAAGAATAGCATACAAGGAGTACTCACCGATTTTTGTAACCAGAAATTTCATTGTTAAGTCCAGAGAATATCGATTAATCGGGAAAGCTTCATTCCAGTCGGCAGATTCCAGTCCCATATTTTGTGAACATGCAGAATAGTGAAGAGGTCAGTGCAAATTTTAATATTATTGGCCAGTAATAACAACAATAATTCAAAATTATAAAGATTATTCGGTCATTTATTATCGTTGAACTATAAACAACATGTATATATTAATTCAATATATTTATAGTAATTAGGTATAAGAAAATTCACAATTATTTTATCACGTTAAGAAAATAAGACTAGTTACTTACTTGATCAAGCTTTCAGTAAAATTATGTATATCCAGGTGTTAGGTTAATTTATGCAATCAGCTGATATTTTTGCCTGCTTAATTTCTACAGAGTATCAACTTATCATTAAATGTGAAAACAAAAATATACCTCTGGTATATATAAACATAAATGTCCAGAATGCTATGCTGTCTTTTCGAGTCAAACCTTTGGACATTTTGAAATTAGATACAGTGAACACTTATGAGCAACCCCAGAAATCCCACTACGCAAAACATCTACTTGACACCAAATATTCATTGACACTCAACACAGAACTAAAAGTACCACATATTTGTGATAAGAAACAAGAACTGGATTTCTGCTAAGAACTAGAAATAAGAAGACACTGAAGAGACCCACAATATGAAGTGGTCAATGAACAGATACATTTTGGGAGTTCTCCACTTTTAAACTGTCGTAAGTAATACCTGTG
The DNA here is from genome assembly GCA_963921935.1 of Galeruca laticollis. Lineage (NCBI taxonomy): Eukaryota > Metazoa > Arthropoda > Insecta > Coleoptera > Chrysomelidae > Galeruca > Galeruca laticollis. The sequence goes on from OY998184.1 coordinate 19,373,203, forward strand.
AAGATCAGAATTATAGATTTTTCTTGTTGCCTATACCACTGCAGTGTTATATTGACCTTAAATGGGAAAGATATATCCAAGATATCCGCATAGGGCTAATAATATCAAAGTTTCCATATTTTTAAGATCATATCTTCTTTTTTCTATTCATATATAATAAGACAATCACAAGGTAGGTCACTTCTTGGTCTAGCCAAAAATATATTTAAATAATTACTAAACATCGGGCAAGCATTACATGAAATATTGCTTCTGTCATTCTGTCGATGACAGTAATATCGAAACAATTGACAATTTTTTTTAATTTTTACCATTTTTTCAATATATTGGGGAGTTATTTAGAAACAGTTAGTTTCATTTGGAAAAGTACATATGCCATTGTAAACTATGTAATTTATGAATTTCTAAAATAGATAGAGAAAATTATTCGTCTGTTTCATATTTATCCAATGGAGCTTCTAGTGGATTGTCCTCTTTTTCTTGCTGAATACAAATATGTAGTTTTATAAGTAATGCATCATATGTGTCATTACTTATATCATAACAAGCTTCATCTGATATTGATTCAGTATTGGAACACGATTGACCTTGACAATTGCTACATGCTAATGAGCAAAACAGTCTAACTGTTTTACAGCCGTCTTTAGCATTGCATCCTCTTTTGCAACTGCAAAATATTGTATTAAGGAGTTTTTCTGGAGCTGGTGGGAATAACGGATCCAATGTATTGTCACCTGACTCCCAATTCCAGTGTTCTAGATTCAATTTATTATCAAGCCCCACTTGAACTTGATAATATACTCGGAATAGATGGTTTTGAGCTATAGCAGAGGTTGGAGGAAGACAAGTTCATTGTACTTGTTTTTCACTATAAGTTTCGTTTCCAAAAAATAAGTATCGGAGTAGGTAACTTTTTATGGAGCTCCGTACATGAAACGAAGGAAGCGAATTCCGTTATTGATGATAGTTTCAGGAGTAGAGTTACTATCTGTGAAAACTGTATTCTCGAACAACTTAAAACCGTAGTTTAACCTCTCTTGGAAAATGATGATGTTGTATCGCATCCAGTTATTGCTTGTAGGTTTTTGGCATCTTGGTAAATCACATAAACTTTGGGAGTTTCTATGTCAACTGCTATAAGAGAATATATTTATTATGGGGGTATGGGCGGGTACATTAATACGACTTGTAGAGGGTAGCGGGTCATCCAAGGAACTCACATATCTTAAAACTGCATATTCTTCCACTTATGTGGTAGTATGGTATGTACATTCATACCACCTATAGAGGGTAGTAAGAAATCTGCGAAATTTACATTACTTGAAGTTGTATATTCCCTTGATTCGTGTGGCTTTAAAATAGATAAAGTAGGTTATAATCCAGACAAATAAAAGATTAATGAACAGCACATACCTGTTCATAATTCCACATCCACATTACTCATCACTTCAGCTTTGGGTTGTGATGTACTATACATACATTGTGTTATTAAAATTAGGTTTCATATTAATGTTCAATAATTCTAACACCTTTGTTCATTTTGATACCATATTTGAAATGAAAATAATAACATCAGACTAAACAAATCACAAGTTACAGAATATTTCACATCCGAAATGACATGTGCCATGTACTGAACAGTACCGGATTTGAGGTTAATTATTCCAATGTGCGCACGCTCAAAATGAACATAGCATATTCTTCCATTCGTACTTGATAATATTTCAGACATTTTATAGTGAATGAATGTGCTATGTGCATATAAAACACATAGCATGTAACATAACAGTATCATCATTTCAAAAAAAGTAGGTTACACTGCCCACAACATTATGGATCTTTGTGATTAGTTACATTAACACATCACATATTCATCTACGATGAAATCTCATTTTTTTAAAAATGTAACTTGGCACGTTCCTCCACTTGCCCCTTCAATTGTCAATTGTGAAAAATGTCGATAATCAAAATTTACTTCATAAAAAATTAGTAAATTTATATACTGACAGTAGTGATGACTTCACCACAACTCCTTCAGAAATTATGCAGTTAGCGATGCAATATATCTTGTTTTGTTTTATATTTGATAGTCGTAGAAAGAAAACGCGGGTGAAATTCAAATTTCTACACTCATAGAACTGTTTCTCTCTACTCGTGTACAATTTTGCTTGTATATAGAATATACTATTCCACCTTAGTGATGTCTTGAGAAGAGAAAAAAGATTTATAGAATACTAAGACTATTCCGTTAAAGGTGAAATATTATGACTAGTTGAGCATGTCAAATAAACTTGAATCTTAAAACACATTGTTTATAAATTATTGGTATTTCCTGTCAAATGATAAATTCATATAATACTTTCTACATAAGATCGATAGAGAAATAAGTATAGTATTATATTTCTTCTTTAACCACGTCTATTCACTGACTAGGGCCTTAATTATTAAGTTTGTAGAGTGTTAACATGTTTATATAACTCCCCGATTGAATGTTAGACTGTAGTTCGCGATAATTCACGTCGTCGGGGTAAACGAATGTTTGTATTCAGTTAATCAGTTAATCTAATGTTAAATGTCAGTATTTTAGCCTGCTTTGCTTATAGACCAGTACCTCATCTCCACTTTTACACTTATTCTTTTGAATATAATGATACTATAAAAATAAATGTATATATTACATGGGATATATAAGCTATTGGGAAATTTTCATAAGATACATGGAGATAAAAATACCGGACGATTGGAATGAAATTGCCATAATAAGAGCTGCGATGAAGCATAAGAAAAAATTGTAGGGAGAAAATGTATATAACACACCTATATAACCTCAAAGTGGTTAATGAAAAAGTTGAAGCCACGGACTTAGGATCCATGGACTTCTAATAGTATATGTTTCCCATACATCCGAAATGACCCCTCACTTTGTCTACACATGGCCACCAAGTTGTGCTAATTTTAAGTTGGTATTAAGAAGCTACAGTTCATATGCGTTTTCTTGATATTGAGGATGGAACGTTGGTTGGTTGCGCGAAATAATTGACAACATAATAGAATTAATTAACCAATTAGAGTTTATCTGGATGAACTGATGCGACATTTTTGTTCTGCCAATTCCTGTTTCCTTTGTTCCCTTGTTGCAATGATATTTGACTGATTTGTGACAGCGTCAGGAGTGGCATCAGGTCACATTTCGCAATTTTCGCATTGTATTTTATTAAGTTAAGCGCAAGTTTGATATTTGTTTATTAACTTTTGGATTATATTCGTGTTTATTACAAATTAATAGTGGTTAATTACATTTTATAAGTAGTGTTATTTTAGTAAGGTAGTTAATAGTATAGTGTTATTTGTAAGATCTAGAACTCTAGGAGACTAGCTACAAACTGTGCTAAAATCTAAAATACCGTCCTGTTTTGTACGAGGTTGCTCTAACGCTACTTATATTTCTCGTTTGAAAGAGGGTGTAACATTTCATAAGTGAGATATATGATTTTTTTTGTATGTAACTTAATTTACATTTTCCTTTCTCTCCAATTTGTAGATTTCCCAGTGACAATACGCTTAAAAGATCCTGGTTGGTAGCACTTGGAAAAGATCCAGCTTATAATATTGCCTTTGAAAGGGTGTGCTCCGAACATTTTGGACAAACCAATTTTGAAGTGGCAGGCGAACGAAAACATTTAAGAATAAAGTCAATTCCAACCCTAAAACTACCTCAATGTTTTGGAGTAGATCACATGGAGAAAAGTTATTTACCTAGCTCACCTCTACCTACATGGTATGGTAATTTTCACTCAGTACTCTCAAAGAATCAACAAATATTTTTTAATCGTAACAGCAAGCTGGAAAGTGTTGATTCACCTCAAAGTAGTTCACCAAAATCTCCGACAAAACTTTCTCCAATAAAACGGAGTGATTCAGATTCGTCTCCATCTGCTCATTCTTCTGAAATAGTACGGATGGTACAATTCTTTCATCCGTATAGGTAAGTTTAATATCAAATTTTCTTTAAAATCAAAATGTCATATGTATTTTATTTATAAAAATTATACGTAGCATTTATAAAATGCCTTAGTACCAAAGTTTAACTAGTCTAAAGAAATGTTCTATTTTCAGCAAATCTTCCACAGAAGATACCAATGTAAAATTGAGAGAGAAGATCCGCTTTTTGAAGAGGCAATTAAGAGTATGCAGAAACAAACTAAAAATTTGCAGAAAAACGAAAAGGAGGCGAAAACTACGGAATCAATTGACTGAGATGGTGTCCATATTTTACGATATAATGTACACTATAATAAACTGCTTTGTTCCGCTGAGAAAGGTTTGCAAAAAGAGGTTTCCATGTTGGTATACTCCGGAGTTGAAGAGGCATTTGTGCGAGAAAGAAGTGGCTCACAAAATTACTAGGTGTCCTGTAAACTAAATGGAATTTAGTAGATTAAGGGATCAGTGTAAACTTTTATCACGAGAGTGCTACCGAAATTATGTAGAATATACTGAAAATTGTGTTACAGATAATGTTAAGTTTTTTGGAAGTTTGTAAACAGTAGGAGGGTGAATAACACTATACTTTCTGAAATGACTCTTGGGGACCTTACTGCTGGTAACGGGAATGATATTGCAAATCTATTTTCTAAACGTTTCTCATCAGTTTATTCAAATCAACCTCTGGCCTCGAACATCTATGCAAAGTTATCTAAACTTGATATTAAAAAACGCCCCGGTCCTGACGGAATACCTTCCATTCTTAGGGAATTTAGCTTCCTTTTATCTCGTCCGCTCTTTCATATATAAGTCTCTTGTTACAGGCGAATTTCCAGATCATTGGAAAACTTCATACGTCACTCCAGTGTATAAATTGGGTAGAAAATCAGACATTTCAAACTATCGTCCTATATCAATCCTTAGCATAATTCCCAAAGTCTTTGAGAGTATTATTTTAGATTATCTCACCTATGACTGTTCGAGTATTATGACATCACAACAATTTGGTTTCACTTCTAAAAGGTCTGCAGAATTGGGTTTACTCAGATATGTTGACTTTTTGTCTGATGGTTTGGAAGGGGGTCTGCAGATTGATTCTGTGTACACTGATTTCTCTAAAGCTTTTGACGGTTAATCATGAGCTCTTGCTACATAAACTTTTTCATTATAGTGTTGACGGTCTTGTATTTCAATGGCTAAGTGATTATCTAACGAATAGTTTACAAATGGTCAGAGTTACTCATGAATATTCTCATACTTTTCCAGTAACTTCTGGAGTTCCCCAAGGGTCTCATTTAGGACCATTATTATTTAACATATTTATTATTGATATAATGCATTGTTTTCAAGGTAGCAAAGCCTTGTTATTTGCTGATGACCACCTGACATGTTTTAGTGGAAATAATAGTGGCAGGGATGATGCTCTAATATTACAATCTGATTTAGATAGTCTATCAAATTGGTGTACACTTAATGGTGTGAATCTAAAAGCATCCAAACGTCATGTTATGCGTTTTCATGGAATGCACCACCCAATAGCTTTTGATTACAATATTAATAATGAAACTCTAAAATGTGCTTCTCAAACTTAGGACTTGGGTGTTATATTGGACTCCACACTTAATTATAAGTCTCATGTTACCGCTGTTGTTAAAAAATCTATGAAGATGTTAGGTTTCATGAAAAGAACCACCTCCGATTTTACTAACATCACTGCTATTAGATCTCTATATTGCTCACTGGTCAGAACTTATCTTGATTATTGTTTACCAGTATGGTCTCCTCATTATATTACATGAAGCTGTTCAGCACAATTTTTTAAGATACATTGCCTTTAAGATGCACATTTACCTTTGTTATGATTTCTTAGAACGTTTTTTCGAACATTCCTACTCTGAAGGTTCGCTGAAGGCAAAGGGATCTGATACAGCTGTTCAACATAGTAAATGGTATTTCTGATAGTCCCAAGCTTCTCTCTAAAATATATTTAGTTATCCCTTCTCGTCTTTCTAGGCAGGTACTAACGTTTCATGTCGCATTTCATAGGTTCAACTATGCAATGAATATTTCTCTATCTAGTACACTTAGATTAGCAAATTCTGTCGATGGAATTTTCATTTTTGATGTGTCCACTTTCAAGTTTAAAAAACATTTGCTGGAGCTTCCACTTTAGAGCGCACATATTTTATTGCTGGTTTGATGTGTTATCACTCCTTTTACTTTATTTGCTTTTTTATTGTGATTTATACTATACTTTAGGTTTTTCCTTTTGTTTTATAGATAAGTTTAATGCATGTGTCAATTGTTCTATCTTGTTCTAGTTTCACATATTTTTCTTTTTTTGTTATTGTAGCATTCTTTTATATTTCCATATTGTATTTACGTGAATTGGGCTTGCCCGTGATTAAATTAAATGAAAATTAACGGTCATTTTATCTATTTCCTGATTAATTGAATTTGAATAAGAATATAATTTATAAATAAACACTTCTTAAAATTTATGAAAAAGTTTTCCATAATCCGAACTTAGATAGATACACAATACGCAGTAGCTAGTATAAATAATCGCCGTTTCATATTTTCCTATCTTATACATGATTTCTGCTTTATTGTTTAAACCGGTCCCGTACGAATCACGTGACTCAGGCCGGCCAACTTAAAATTAGCACAACATGGCGACCACAGTAAAGGAGTTAAACTGAATATACAATTAGTAGTCCATGGATCCTAAGTCCGTGGTTGAAGCATACAAGATCATATATTCACCATAAAAGAGCCATAATTAGACCATAATATGAAGCACTGAAGCGAAATACGGATGGAGATAGGGGTTTTTGCATTCACTTCCTAAAATCTCATAGGAAAAATTTACCAGATTTGTATCTTATACAAATCGGAAATTGCATTTGTAGAGTGTAATAATTCAATTTTCAGAGATTTTGGCGCCCTTAGGGCTTCATATAATAAACGTTAACTTCTTCTTTCATCGTTGCTCTAATACCTACTTAACAAAATTTGGAGATCTCGAAATTTCCAATTTCTGACCTATTGTGCCTTGAAATTTTGGATTTTTGACAACTAAAACACCGTATTGTCCAAAAACTGATATCTTTGTTCGTTTTCGCAAAAACAAGGAGAATTAATTAATTTCTGAGTTCCTTTAATACCTGGATGATCTAGCTATGCTACGCATCTTTTTAAAAATGTGATAGCGTAACAGCTTTGGTATACAAGGTCTCTTTTCTGGAAGACTCACACCAAATGCTCAAATATGAAATATTTGTGAGATACTTATCTAAAACTATTCGCCCAGAATAGTTTTTCGAGTCATTATAAAAAATAAGAGTTAGGCTCCATGCTAAAATGACGTGTACATACATATATTGCAAATAATCCTTTATAAAAAACTGAGTGTTTCAACTGTGTTTTACTTACTTTTCTCAATAAAAAGCTATTGGTTTCGTTAATCCTTCTAATATTTGCTCTAAAACACCTCCAATCACACTATTAAAAGAATCAGTAGTTAAATTTAATTTTGCTCCTTCAATAGGATGTGAAAGTGGAGACGCTTCAATTAAAAGTTTTTTCGATTGATACAAACTTTTTTTACAAGCTTTAGGCTTTAAATCAAAATATTTATTATCATTATCATTCAAATATTCTACAAAATAAGTACTTATTGTTTCTGCAGAATTACGTACAAATTTGTGGTAAAAATTGATGAATCCGAATCTAAGAAAAACTAGCATATCAACTCCGAAAATGCATTTAGATGGTTTGACATTCACGCTAAGAGTGTTCAACCTCTCAAACAATTCTTCTAAACGACGTGAATGCATTTCTTCGTTTTCGCTAAACAAGATCAGGTTGTCAAGGTGAATAAAAATAAAATCCAACCCTGTATACATTAAACCGGAAGGCATACTGGTAAACTCTAAACTACCAAAAAGCGTAGTAATCACAGTTTTGGAAATATTCTCCTCAGCGACAGGAATTTGATGATATGCCCTAACTAAATCAACTTTGGTCAAAATCCTTTTTAGGAACGTATGTAATTTTTAGTCTTTTAGAATATAAACGACGAGGTTTACTCTAACGAAGATGACCCTCAGTGACAACATAATGTTTAATATTACGAAAAACATGTTGAAAAAAATTAGGAGAAGAAAAAAGTCGGGAACATTTTTTAAATTATTCAGTATATTCATTTTCAACAGCAAATCACCTACATGAAATATTTATAGTTTATACAACACGACCTTCTCATTTAACAGACGTTTCATTGTTAATAAGACATTTAAATTTAATATCAATTGAAATTCCGTAATTATAAAAAACTTCGTAGCTATAATAGGGCGAGAATCATCAGCTATAGTAAGAAAAAGCGAAAAATATTCTTAATCGTAAATCAACTTTAATGATTCTCTCACCATAAGTAGAAATATAATGTCCAGAAGCAGACGTAAGAATTATATAATCTTTTTTTGATTCACTAAATAAAATATAAGGTAAACAACTCATATCTGATACCGAATCACAAAAATATTATAATTTATTAGTTTTATCATAAATAAATACAACGAGTATTTTTGATAAATCTTCACCTACATTAGAGACTGTTGAAAAATTACCGTTTTTTCAATTTTGCTGATCAATAAAATATTTATACATAAGACAAGAAGAAGGCTTAGCACATTTTCACTTAGCTTCTCCTCTGAATTAAAATGATCGTAACACAAAGGTTTATTGGAATTACGATTATCAAATTTACTTCTACTTCGCGATCTAGTTCTACAAGAAATACATTGATATTCACCGCGACTTTTTCGCGGTTTTCATTTCTAATCGAATTTATTCCTGTTTCTAAAAGGTTTTGTTTCTCGAAAACTTTATCAAACATTTTCTGAAAGGTTTTAAAAAATGGACTAAACTTCTATTAAAAGAAGAACTTTGTGCTTCTTTTGACTTCGCCGTCGTTGCTGTGTGATCAGAGCCCAAAAAGATCAAAACTTCTGTTTCTTACAATATCTCGGTCACATCAAAATTGACACTCAAGGATTGACAGACATAGTCTCGACAAGCGGAGTGTCTATCAAAATTAAAAGCACCACAAAACGTTAGTCTCAAAGAAATTTTACAAAGTGTACAATGAATGGTTTATACATAAACAACGAATATTGAAGAATTACTATGTTCAAGAGTTTAAAAGTTATTTGTTGAAGCTTCTTTCATTGTTCTTGTTTTTTATAATGAATAATAAATATTAATTAAATAATACTTGTTACTGGGAACAGGAAAAATAAATATAATGACCTTTAATACACTCGCATGCTATATACGAAATTTGCTTGTGAGTTGTTTGTACCCTACAACATGCTCGTGTATTAATGACTATCGTTGCATAAAGTACTATTATACTACCCTGAACTAACAAAATATTATGTCACATTCATTTTATCACCATTTCGAGAAAAATAGAATAACAAAATAAAAAATTAACGAATCATTGATGAATAAACGTTAGCGTACTTTATTTATTAAATTTTTTATATATAATTTGTTCCAATTTAACTTTTAGAACATTTAACCTCAGAAAACTATCAACTTCTCTATTTGGTACGGACATGATGGTATCATCAACATACAACCTTAATAGAGGCACTGGAAACGGCAAGCTAAACACTATTTCACTCACAAAATTCTCCATAACTATATTGACCAAAATAGGACTCGCTGGATTGCCCATTGCAGTTCTAGCAATTTGTTTATAATGTTTACCGTCAAATTGAAAATAACTGTTGTCAAACAAAAATGTTATTACTCTTAAAATCACTTCAAGTGGAATGTATGGAATGGTAACTGAATTTTTCCAAGTTTTCTGAATATATTTCACTACAAAGTCGTGAGTAACATTAGTGAACAAAGATATCAGCACATAATCTTCTGGCAAAAGAAAAGGTTCAAGATGATTGATAAATTCAAATGAATTGTTTATCAAAAATTTAGAAACAGAAGCAATTGGTTAGAATGATTCAGCCGCAAATTTCACAATCTCATATGAAGGAGACTGACTGTATGCAACGTACCAAAGGCCTTAATTTATTATTTTTGTGTACCTTAACTAGGCCATAAATTCTAGGTGGAACAGCATTAAAGATTTTCAAACCCTTCGATTTTCCGTCATTTGCTCGTATATATCCTTCAGAATTAACAAAATCAATTAAGGAGTTGCTTTTTGTTTGGTGAGATAGTAGGATCTTCAGTTAATTTTGAGAAAGTGTTTGGGTTATCAAGTAGTTCCTTCATTTTCAGAGAATGATCTTCTTTGTACATAACAATCGTAATTTTACCCTCATCAGATTTAGTTACAAAAATATTATCATTATTTTTCTGAAAATTATCAGTGCTCTATACATAATCAACAATTGTTGGGATTGTTCAGAATGTCGTTGACTTTTATACATAAAATGTGTGACTGCATTAATAATATTACATATAACTTCATCCCTATCAGAATCAAAAGAATTAACCTGTATGTAATACCCTACATCTTTGAAATTTTGAAAATAGGTACTTCATCCTAATAATGTTGAACACTAAATGTATCACCCAATCTCAGACAATATTTAACATCATCTGGTATGTGGAGACTGGTAAGGTTTACATTTATCATGAGATGAGAATTAAGTTTTTTATCAAAAGTTTTAATTTATCAATGATAGTCTTTTCCATTTTAATATTTTTAACTGGTATTCATGTCTTTTTCAAATTCTCTCTAAATCATTTCTGCGGGAATGTTATCGCTTAAAAGTAGTACGCAGTTTTTAATGTCTCTTTCAATATGGTATATTATTGAGAATGTAATTTGAATTTAAATATTTGGAATTGTTCTCTGGAAATTAAAAATCATATCAAAACTGCGTTTCCAAATGAGTGATGACAAAATTAGGGATTCGTTTAAACATTTGAGATTTTGTACAATATGTGATGTCCGTTCCCGTTCCTACATTTTAATAAAAATATTTTCCTATTAATAAAGAATGGAAGTTTTTGATTTTTGCTGGTACAATTTTTAAAAAGAGATATAATTAGTATATCAGAAAACTAAATATTTGATTTTGAGGTGTTGCCAAATAGTGTCGAGAAATCAACGAATACAATTATTGATTAAATGGTTATATATACGACTTAATATATTTGTATCCCGTTTGATGAATGATGAGTTAGACAAACTATAATATTCGAATTTAGTTTACAAAATTCCCTTTCAGTATTGTTCTGCTCCATATGTTGGTCAAAATGAACGGATCTTATGCGATATAGTTCGAGAACACAAAAATTCTTGTAAGAATAAACATTTTACTGACCCAGATAAAACAGCTTTGTAGATTCACGATTTTGAAAGAAATCATGAGTTCGATTTTGAAAACGTGGGCATTATTGATTTTGATGAGAATTTGGTTAATTAGTGAGATAGTTATGATCCAAAATAGCAAAAATTCTATTAACAAGGAAACCGATAAAGATAATGTAAGTCGTATATAAAATCATCTAATCAATAATTCTATCAATTCCTCAATAATTTCTCGACACAGTTTGGAAACCTCAAAATCACATATTCAGTTTTCTGATATAGGGGAAAGTGGGGAAATTGGGAACACTTAAATTCAAACGCTCAAAAATAATAGAAAAAAGACACGTACCTAATTCGTTTCTATTACAACTTTGCTTGTCTATCTACTTACTAGTGATAAAATAATTCTTGAAAATCAACATTTTATTAGTAATACGAACGAAAACAACTAAATTGCCGTTCTTTTTTACCCGATACCCGAACTTGTAGGTTGTGTTTTCGGAAAAGCTCGAATGCTCCCAGGCTTATATGACTCTCGTGATTGTCCAGTATTGGTAATACTCGTTCCTCTTTGGTAGGTTTCACAAAATAAATGGAATGTGTAGAGTGTGTATATATGGACACATTTATTCAACCAGATGTAACGTAAATCTCGTTCACCCCTCGTAACATCGAATAATACTTCTGGTCGATGGCTGTCGAGTTTTAAGTTTTCGGAAGAGTTCGTTTCATTTGGATATTTAAGCCAATGCACGCTGAGGTTCGTCCCTTAATTCCTCTACATTATTGAGTTCGTTATCTTATCGTATCGAAGTGCATTTCTATGAAATGCACTTTTTCTTACCGGCCTAAAAACTTTTCTGTACCGGCCTAAAGTTATTTCACTGGCCTAGGCCTTCGTATCGACCTAAGCCTTTTCCGTTGATGAATTGTACCTGCTGGGACCACGGCTCTATTCTGAACCGACTGGACTTCTGGACGAAACTAGACGCAGCCAGCTGATTGGTTCCCGATTCGTTTGGACGACATCCAAATCATCATTGGAATAGAAAACAAGGAGAGTACTAACGTCCACAATCTTTGAAACTATAGATTCTTTCCAACTAACGTTCATCGACTAATTAACTGAATAGTTTGTACCATATGTAAATTACATCTTTGTAAAATATTTAATTCTCGTTTAACTTTAGTTTCCTTCAGAATATAATTTTTAATTTGAATGTCAATTTATTTTCAGTTCTAGATTTAAATTCATAAATTAAGTTGTAAATTTCAATAACATTTTTATTTTCAATTTTCCATCCAACATATAATTGTTATTCAATAAACTACTTGTGAATAACTTTTTCAATTTTCAAACAACATATAACTTCACTTAATAAAACTACTTGTAAATTTTAAATAACGTTGATTATATATTTTTATATAACCTTCCAACTTCCTGTTTTGTTGACTGGGATTAGTCGATGTTAGGTAACTTATAGACTAGTAGGACTCAGGGTGGCGTCCACTTATCTTTCCGCCTCGTTACGTAAAAATAAGTAGGATTACTCGAGAACCGGTAAGACCTACTCCTTGGGTCTCTACTAGTATATAACCCACGCCTGAGTAGCTCTTCGACGAAGTGGCCGGTCAGAAACCGTGGCAATCATGTCTCTGTTACAGCCTTGAATTAACAGTTCGTTCATTATCTTCCTTTTGAAGATGAACATGGGAAGTACATATATGCCAGTTGGGCTGACAGCGCAAACTACTGTTGTTGTTACATCGCGTCCTCCGCTTGTCGCTTTGTCTCTCTGTTTTAAACCGTTTGGAGCCAAAATCTTGTGATTTTTTTTAACTGCGCTAATGCCAGTTTCATCAATATTAGAAATACGCTGACCAGGTATATTGTGTTTCGTTTGGATCGCTATTAGATGATCAAAAACCAGATTTACTTAGGTGGCGTTAGAAGCTTCTATTCTATTGAGTGAAGTAGCTTCTGGTATCCGTAAACTGATGGAACTATGTCGAGACATATAGCCATAGTACCAGTATTTGCCTGGCAGCTGGATTTATTTGTTGAAATTGTGTTTCAGTTTGTTATCTTCGGCAAATCGAAAAGCAATTCTTCTCTTTTTCTAGCCGGTCTTCTTGTTAAATACAGTGTGCCGACCTATTTTTGATATCTTAAATTCATTTTGTTCAAGTTGATTGAATAATGTTGGTACTGAGTATTTGGTAGCAGCTTGGCCCAATGTGAGTTGTTTACTTTTTGTATGTAATTTCGAGGCATCTAAAACAATTTCTAACGTTAAAACATCTTTATACAATCAACCATTAGCACTTGGGGTAATTAGGAACGCAAGGGGAAATTGGGAGGGTTCCCAATTGCCCGCAGTGGTCAATATAAATCAAAATGGCCGTAACCCTCAACAATAATTCTGCTGAACTATATTTTTGAATGGGAATTTCCATGATGGGAAACATAATTGTACACCCTCTTAAAGGGTTATTTCAATGTTTTTTTTATTAATATCATTGTAACAATGACTTAACTTCATACAATATTTCTATTTTATTAGCTGGATGTTTTTTGACACCTGTTTTGGATCCGTTTATGACGACAGCTTTGATAATGGCCTAATGGCCGAAAGCGCTTAGCTGCATATTAATAAACATATACACACTGAGTACTCGTCGTTTCCATTCACTCAATTCAAAAACATATAGTACGTGCTCAATAGTAACGCAATATGGTATTCTCAAACTCAAAAATATGATATCTACATCTATTAAAAGAGGCGACTAACATTATAACAGACATACAAAAAAAAATGTTCGACTTACCGCGAGAGCGTGCATGTAGCCTTTCACTCTCACTGTCGTGTACGTACTGAAGGCCGTCGAATACATGCAGGGCGGTATAGTGCGAAGGCAAGCATGACTTTTCTAGCTGTTCCCAATTACCTGCCGTTCTCAATTACTCCACTCTCCCCTATTAACTATATCCTTAGTTTTTTAATTGCTGTTGAATCCATTAGTAGTGTGAGTTGTTTTTTCATTGTTTGTATTGTTTTTTACTACTAAATATGTGTTTTACAAATGTGTTTTATATATTTATACACCCTTGTGACCTGGTTTGGATCGAATTTTTAGGTGAGTTTTTCCTCTATTATGGTTTCACATTTGTTCAACTTGTCTTTGTTTTGCATTTCAATTATCATCTATAATTTCCAATTTATTGTAAAATTATCTTAGTGTTTTAAATGAAACTTACTGTTTCCAGTTAACTCCACTATCTTGAAAAATGTTGGGAATTTTGAAAAATTGACAATGGTTTCGATATTATATAATTAGATAATATCGAAACAATTGTCAATTTTTTAAATTTTTAGCATTTTTCAATATACTGCGGAGTTAACTAGAAACAGTAAGTTTCATTTAAAACACTAATATGAGTAGATTTCACATGATAAAGTTAATTTGAGTAAAATTATCTTTTTATAGTTCGGTAGTCCTTTTTGTAGCCCTGAAGAAAGTGACTAATTGCACCGAAACGTTGGCAAAAAATAAAAGAGTTGCAATGGTAATTATTTTGTATCCACTTTCACTAACACTTTTATAAATATGTACTTGTAACATACTACCAAGTTTAATCCATTCACTGTATGATTGAATCGTTCTAAATTCTCAAATTTTCATGCATAGTCTACGGCACTGTTCCTCTCGATCGTATCCAAGTGGGATAAGTATCATCAATCGCCACCCTTCTTCGCTATTCCAACACGTCCAAAACCTCCTAGATTTCATCAATACATTGATATGTACAGGCATGTTTGTTGTACGTTGTCAGCATGTACACATGTACATTTTATGTGATCGTAGGTGTCGCGGATATATTGGTTACAAGCGACTAACAACTGGACGCTCTCTTCAAATATATCGCGAATATATATATAAACGAATTGTGGGTGAAAATTATCTATTTTCCCGTCTGTTGGTCTATTTTAGTGACACTTTAGACCGTGTTAGAGAATTTGCTTTTATGCTAATGTCTTTCGATCTTATCGTAACGGAAATGCACATCAAATGAAGTACGAGTATTATTATTCATATGAGAAATCGGTTATTTCGAAGTTGAGTATTAGGCATAGTGTGTGAATCAGAACTTGGGAAAAGAAAAAGCTCAAATAAATTTCAGGAAGTGTAAGGAAACTGTTTGATATACAGTGTAGAGATAGGGGAGAAAATTATTCAATTGTTCAAATAATTGCTGATATTCACAATTACTTGAAATCACGTCAATATTCATTCACATTCTTTATTTTTCAATGTGATGAGTGATAATCAATCGATATTCAATATAGTAGAAGATGTCAGAAAACAGAACAAATTCTTTTATCTTCTTCGTCAACTGTTATATCGATAGACGACATTCAATAGAGCTTCTTCAAATACCATCTTCACCTTCTTTACAATCTCAATGAATCGGCTTCAGTATTTGAGTGGGGCTTCAAAAAAATAATAACATAGCAAGGATTTCCAAAAGTGTCACAACAATGTATTCGTTTTGCAGATTAATCTGAGCTAAGGAACGTGAAGATGATTATACAGGGTGATTCATTAATAATTGGAAATATTTATTAGTAGGATACTGACATCAAATTATGAAGATTTAACACAGATCACCTACATGAAATGTAGCTGCTTACTGAGTTACAGGGTATTTTGTTAAAAATTTTAAAGAGGATTTGTGCTCAGTACTTTATACCTATTTGACGTATTCATTTCCTATTGGGCAGTAAATGTAGTCACTTCACACCCTACTAAATTATGTTAAACAAACGATTCTGGCTATTACCAGAGACGTACAACAGGGGCAAGTGGTTAATCGTTCCCACATTCTACGCCACTGGCAGAATAGAAATTTTAGCACAATATTTCGATTGTCCTATACATTTCCCATAAATAATGCACTTTTTCCTCATAACGATTTATAGACAAAAATAAAATAGATCTTCTAACTTTAAAATAATATCAAAATGATTTAAAAATATTTTAGAACAAATAAACTGATCTTTATAATTAATTACATTCAGATAAGTGGCTTTTTCAGTATCATTTGTTTTGTGTAGTTGCCTATGGTCTGAATTAATTGTTACGATCTAGTGCGGTGCTGTCATTGCTGTCATAGCTGTTGGTTTTTTTAATGTCACTTGAAATTGTAATGGTTGTCAAATTTGAAGTCGATTAGGTGAAAATGCATCGACACAACAATTTTACTAATCTTGAAATGCGAGACATGCTTTGTGTTTATGTAAACGAAGATTATTCTTGTGTTGCTGCTGCTCGCAGATATCAATAAATGTATCCAAACAGATTTCAATACAATCGACAAACTTTTAGCAATATTTTTCGACGATTCGGAGAAACTGAAAAATTGAGGCGTAACAATGGTATGAGACGACCGAAAATAATAACTGTAGATCAGGAGGATTTTATTTAGTGCGAGTGGCTAATAATCCGGAACTAAGCACTCGGCGTTCAGCATCAATGACTGGAGTAAGCCATTCATCAGTTTGGCGAGTTTTTATAAATAAAATGTAGTACGTCACCATTTTAGACCGGGTCAATATTTATTGCCTAGAGATTATCGTTTAAGAATAAATTTTGCAAGTGGATGATAAATAAAAGAAAAATGAAGATAGTAATTTCATTAACAAAATAATTTTTTTCTGACGAGGCCACATTTACACGTAGTTTTTTACTGGAGAAATAGTCGCAACTGGGATATTTCAAAACCCTATGTATTCCAAAAATCACATTTTCAGCAAGAATTTAACCCATTAACGCCAAATTATTTTTTTTTTAAATATTTTTGTCAAAAATGGATATATAAGTCTTATAAAGCTCCAAACTACATTGGTA
Organism: Galeruca laticollis; assembly: GCA_963921935.1. Lineage (NCBI taxonomy): Eukaryota > Metazoa > Arthropoda > Insecta > Coleoptera > Chrysomelidae > Galeruca > Galeruca laticollis. The sequence continues at coordinate 19,390,451 of OY998184.1, forward strand.
TCGACCAAATTTGAAATAACCCTTTCGTTTTTTCAAAAAGGGCTGTACTATAAATAAGACGCTGGGTGTATATGAGACAGACAAAACTGCATTTGATTTTTTCATTTATTTATTAAAAAATAACTTAGTTAAAGTAATTACCACCCTACAAAAATGTGAAAAAGGGCTGCTTGAGAAAAAATGTGCACTGCCATAAAAAAAAGATTGTGTAAAAGAGAAACAACTTTTTTATGTGTAAGTACAGTTTATGGGGTTATGGTCAATAAAACAACGAAAATCTATTATTTTTTCAGCCAACGTTTCGGCCTTTATTGGGTCATCTTCAGGGCGTCTACGAGAAACATACAAAGAATGTATTTTTTTGTGTGATACACTAAACACAAAAGTCATAAAATTTGTTAAAATCAAATAAAAATTAGTACAATAGTATACGTAAGAAACGACAAAAATTATAGTTAAAATATATTAAAAGTAAATTTTTTGAATAACAGTTATGAAAACCACAGGAACATAGGTGAGATCCTTCTATGTCATTAATTACGACAAGCAGTTAGAGTTTGTTTATTAATTACATAATGTTTATCTTTCAACGCCCAATAGCCGCTAGTTAAATGCTATAATATAATGTTCTAATTATTTGTGTAGGTGCAATATTCAGTATAGTTCTACAAGAAGAAAAATCAAATGAAGAAAAAAAAATTCCTCCTCCTCCACCTCTCAATTAGTTGAGAGAACCAAAAAACCTACAGGAAAATTGATATTAAGGTACAAATTTATGTACATGAAGATGTTAAAAAAATATTCTCCGATTAAATGTGAATCTAATATTAAGGAACCATTTTTTGTGAGACTTTAAATAACTCACATAATAATGAAAACCAGATGATAAAACCTTATTAAAACTATGCTAAACAAATAAAGACTTTCCAAAATTGATTTTCTTCTTAAAAAAATTCCCTATCATATCAGGCCCTCCAAAAACAACTTCCATCAAAAAGGGAAATAACATTTCAATTTGTTGTTGGAGTTCATGTTTGGGTACGGTTGGAACTGAATATAAAATGAATTTTATAGATATCAGGTGAGAAACAAGTTGAAAAACTAGTTTTAGTTGTTTTTCAATTATACCTCTTTGGTTCCATTTATTATTGACATATAGGATGTGTTTAAATTTTAGACGTCTTTTTTGAAGTTCACTGAAGAGTTATTGACAATGTTAATCATTTCAGAAAACTATCTTTTATAATAGTCGGTTTGTTGGTCCAAAATTGTGACGTCATCAAAATTAAAAGTGTGGTTTTCTGAGAAAGTTGAGAAAAATATGAAACTAATGATTTCTTCCTTTCATCCCTTCGGTGTTCATTTATACCTACAGATACATAACTTTTGGTTTCCCGGACGTAGAACATTAGTCGCAGTTACTGCATGGTATCTTATAAACAACATTTGACTGTGATTCACTTGGTGTTTTAGTTTTTACTTTGGAAAAAACATTTTTTAACAGTATTTTTGCTTTTTAAAGCTATTTGCTGTTTAAAATTTGAAATAATTTCTCTGAGAGGCCTTTCACGTATGTCATTTCATGGTAAATTGGTTCATGGTCTTTATTAGTACTAGAGGTATGGTTTGAATGAAATATTATTTGATGTAATAATTTGTTGGGAAAGTTATACTTTGTGAGATACGTCTTGAGTTTTTTTTTAAATTTTGGTTGATGCATTCATCACTACAAATATTTTCTATTCTAAATTTAAGATTTTTGACCATGTTTATTTTTTGACTCGTGAGGTGTTGAGAGTAAAAATTCAGGAATCTCTCTGAAAACGTGGGTTTATGGTACCAGTCAATGATAAGTTTGTTTTCAATGTTTTTTGTCACTAAAGTATCTAAAAATGCTAGTTTACTAGAGACTTCTTTTTATATTGTAAACTGAAGTTTAGGGTGGTACGTGTTAAAATTTAAAAGTATCTTCTCTTCTGTACCCTCAGGAGCAATTAAAAAAATATCATCAACATAACGTTTGTATCTGAAAATATCAAAAGATAGTTTCCCAAGACATATATCGTGTAATTCTGACATTATAATGCATGCACAGATAGGTGATAGACATTTGCCCATCCCGTACCCTGAAATTTGTTCAAAAAATTGTTCGTTGAAATTAAAATAACTATTTTTAATACATAGGTTGAAAAGAGTGTTAAAATAGTGAAAGGTGATAGTAGAATTACTGTGAAATTTACTCCAGTTTCGTTCAATAATATTTAATGTTTCATTTACTGGAATATTAGTGAAGAGAGAAATGGCATCCAAATAAAGCAAAACATGATTTGAAGGAATTGTTAAGTTTTTCATTTCATTAGAGAACTAAAAAAAAATCTTAACGTATCTTTCATCTTTGGTAAAAGATACATCTTTGGAAAAACACCATTATTACATTTTAATTTTTTAGCTACATCCTTAGTTAAAATGTTTTATGTTGTCAAATTGCCAAATAATTGATTTGGTTTATTTTGAACTTTTTTAGTAGGATCTTATACTATACACAGATTGTTCATTAGGAAGAATGTTTGCTTTTTCCTAAAATGCAGCTCTCTCCAAGATCACAGTAGTATTACCTTTGTCTGCCTTTGTAATAACTATTTCGTCTTTATAATTTTTTAAAAACAAACTTGTTTCTTTTATAGCTTTGAGAATATCTTTATTACTTATGGTGATTTTAAATAAATTTTGTTTTGTTGTGAAGTGGCTTATAATGTTAATAGCATTGTTTCTGGTATCTTCCCTATCATGCTCATTTTTATAACCTGATACCGTACCCAAACATGAACACTAACAACCAATTGAAATGTTATTTCCTTTTTTGATAGAAATTGATTCTGCAAGGCCTGATATGAGAGGGTTTTTTTAAGAAGTCAATCAATTTTGGTAGATCTTTGTTTGCTTTACATAGTTTTAATTAGGTTTTTCATCTGGTTATCATCATCTTGTGAGTTATTTAAAGTATCACAAAAAAATTGTTCTTTAAAATTAGCAACAATAGATTCACATTTAATCAAAGAATATTTTTTTAACATCTTGATGTACACAAATTTGTTCCTTAATACCAATTTTCCTGTAAATTTCTTTGGTTCTCCCAATTAATTGAGAGGTGGGGGAGGAGGAATTTTTTTTCTTCATTTGATTTTTCTCTGGTCTATCTTCCTGTAGAACTATACTAGGGATTGCACCTACACGAATAATTACAACAATATATAGCCATTAACTAGCGGCTATTGGACGCTGAAAGATAATAAACATTATGTAATTCATAAATAAACTCCAACTTCATGTCGCAATTAATGACATAGAAGGATCTCACCTGTTTTCATGTGGTTTTCATAACTGTTATTTAAAATTTTAACTTTAAATATATTTCAACTATAATTTTTGTCGTTTCTTACGTATACTATTGTATTAATTTTTAATTGATTTTAACAAATTTCATGATTCTAGTGTTTAGTGTATCACACAAAAAAGAATACATTCTTTGTATGTTTCTTGTAGACGCCCTGAAGATGACCCAATAAATGTCGAAAAGTTGGCTGAAAAAATAATAGATTCTGATTGTTTTATTGACCATAACCCCATAAACTGTACACACATTGACTTCTTCAAAAAACTATTTCCCAATTTTTTTATGATTTTTGGTGATATTTTGGAAAGCATTTGGTACATAAAGTAAAATTGCACTTGCTGCAAAATGTAAGTGGTTTACCTGAGCAATTTGTATATTGGCATCGACGTTGCTATTCGCGATTTTCGAGAAAACCGTCAAACACTCTTGGTCTCGAAGTTGAAGAAAAACTGAGTGGTCTACCTTTTAAAATTCGTTTGCCGTGTCCCATTTTTAGAAATTCAACTACAACTGTTCTTCTAAAATCTTTTAAATAAATGTTTTACCGTGTATGGCCCGGTACAGCAGAAACGCACTTACAACAGCCATATCAATGATCCCCGTTACTAGGCACCAATACCATTTTTACCCCGCACACAAATACTGTGTTTCTCTAAAAGCCAATCGTGGTAATCTAAATATTTACAGGAGTTGCGTCCGGTAAATTAGCCTTCAGCTCATCAAATTTTTGATTTTGATTCGTTATATTTTGCATTGGATCACAGAGATATTCCGGGTAAATATTAATCCAGTCTGTCGTTACCTTTACTTTTGACATTTTCAGTTTTTCTTCACGGCAATTCGTTACTTTTAGAAGTTGAAGGGCCGCTAGCTTAAAAAGTTTTCGCGACACCTCTATGAAACAAAATCGCTAAAGGTACATCCCATTCATATCCGTCGTCATTTTCATCCTGTGCGATCTCTTTGAGGTCATGGTCATTATCAATTATGTCAATTTGGGTACCCCCTAGAATTTGGTTTACAACAGGCGCGCCAAGATCTTCATCATCAAACTCCTCCTTATCAGTCAGGTCATCAACCTCTGGAGACAGGGCAAGAATGTCCGCCTCAATCTGTTCGGAGTAGCAATATCCCATGGCTTCTTCCAGTGTTTTAAATGTTCTGTTACTCATGATCATCGCTGTACTACCAAATCTGAAATCATAATTTGCATGTGCGAATATTCACGGCTACGCCCAGCATCACATTTATAGGCTACCAATATTCGGAGGTTATGATTCAAAATGTAAATAAAGACTAAACAAAACGTATAGTTTGCAAAATGTAGTTGGTGTAAAAGCCTCAAACCACAATAAGATTTTACTTACTTGGTTTGGTTTGCACAAAATCACTAAAATGAGATGAGTGTGCACAGGAGTAAAAAATACGGAATATTTACAACAGGTGAACGACAAGTACCAAATTCTAAACTAAAATCAAACGTACACGATCCTACTGGGTCTTTTTTTAGATGCCGTGTTCCATGTGTTCATAGCGTACGTTGACGTTGTGAAAAAAAATCTTAAACACATTATCATATGAATAGGACGCTGACTGTTAATGGGTTAAAATGTATGGTGCCGTACCTTTGGTTCCATATAAATTACCATTTTTACAAACAACTCTTTTCGATCATCTCCAGGAATTGCTACTTAATCGAAGAGGATACATGTTGTAGATGCAGGATGGAGCACCACCTCATTATCGGATAATAGTGGGGAATTATCTCGATGACCAATTTCCTCATCGTTGGATTAGCAGAGGTAGTGAATTTCCGTAGCCGCCTAGAACTCCCGAAGGTGATGCCATATATTCTTATTTTTCGGGCCATATGAAATCATTGTATATTCACAAGAAATAAACTCTCGTCAGGAACTATGGCAGCAAATTGTAAATTCGGCTAATTTTATTGCCAATCAGATCAAGATATTATCTAAAGTGAGGTCAAAGAATGAATAAGCTCATTGAATTTAACGGGGATCACATAGAAGAATTGTTGTAAAAGGCTTTAACTGTTTGTTTTTGATATTTTCGTGTTTTTAAAATTGTAGGGAATTCACGAGTCAGACCTCATTTGTGTCGGATCGTTAAGTCATCAATAGCAAATTAAAAACGTGTTTTTTGTCATCATTAAAATGTGATAATAAAACTTGTTAAAGTACTGTTTCTCTGCAAAATTGGTAAATATTTCTTAAATTTACTTGTTTGTGTTGGAAATAAATAGGCCAGACACTGAGTTACAGACTGTCTACTGAGCTGAGATTTACTTATATATTTCTATTTCAAGCTATTGATTGTGATTTTGGTATCCAGGATCTCATCAATATGTGAAACCTCCCTTCACAATCACTGCTCTCAAATATCACCACTTCCTCGATCCCCACTAAACAATCTATCTCAATAAACACAAATACACTATCAACAGCCATAACTTATGCCGCGGCTACTTTCGCAAGACTACCTCCTCCCCCGGTACCATCTCGAGATCAAGCCATCATTATGCCTTCTATCCCCAACACTGTACAGTTCGATTATAGCAAAGCAATAGGTAACATTGTCTCTCCCAAAAACGTACATTTCGCTTCCAGACTCTCTCATGGCCGCATATGTATTTATTTATCATTCACCACTCAAGTCGACGACCTTCTCAAATCGAATCAAAACATCTTAGTTAATTCCAATGTCATTCCTATTCGTCGGCTCATTTCCCCCACCAAAAGAATCCTTATTTCCAATGTCAGTCCTTCCATTCCACATACCCTCATTGAGAAAGCCCTGTATGACCAAGGATTAACAATTACCTCCCCTATTTCAAACGTCAAATGTGGCTCGCCTGATGACGAATACGCACATGTCCTGATCTTCCGCCGTGTAACATACGTTCTGCCCACCAGCAACGATTTTTCACTGCAAACTTCGATTCTTATTACACATGAAAATACATCTCACAGAATATTCATTTCCACTGATAAACTTGAATGCTTTCTTTGCAAGCAGGCTGGACATACCGCCGAATCATGTTCTAACAGTTCCCACGACCTTCCCCCCCCCCCTATTAAATACGTCCGTCAATCTTGAACCCTCCACTTCAACTGACCCAGCTACTACTGATACCTTTTCAGACAATCCCGAATTACTCTCTCAAGTGCCAGTCGCTCCCTTCTCCCCTATACCTGGCGAAAAACGAGCCCGATCTTATAATTGCACTCTTAACTCCCCGCAGTCTATATCACCTTCCAATACTCCTCCCGCTTATCCCAATCCAATGCCTTCCCCAGAATTCCCAAATTCTAATTCAAAAAATCCGCAAAAAAAGATCCAAAAAATCCAAACTGGCGGAAGATGATTGTCACAATATAATCTCTCTCTAAGCTTCTCGAAATCTATAACCAAATCTGGAATACTAATCAGTTCCCTGACGCATGGCGCAAATCCATTTTATTCCAATAAAAAGAGCAGAGCAAGCCACCTTATCGCCCAATTCCTTCCGACCGATTTCACTCACTTGCACTACCTGCATACTCCTGGAGAAAATGATCAATAGAAGACTACTTTGGTTTCTTGAAAAGTAGAAAATCATTCCTAATGCCCAATCCGGCTTCCGACATCATCGATCCACTCGTGACAAACTTGTTCTTCTCCAAACACATATATCTTCAGCAATAAACAATCACCAGGGCGTCGTTGCAACCATCTTTGATATTGAAGGTGCCTTTGACTCGATATCTAGAACAGCAATACTAAATAAACTTTCCCAATATTATCTTCATGGCAAAATTTCATCGTTCATTCATAGTTTCCTAACTTGTAGAACCTCAGGGTTTCCGCTAATGGCAAACTCTCCTTGCCTCACCCACAAAATGCTGGCCTCCCTCAAGGACCAGTGTTAAGTTCTACTCTATTCATCCTCACAATAAACGAACTCTGTTGCAAGTTTCCTGCTCCCATAAAATATGTCCAATATGCTGATGACCCAATTGTTTATCGCCATGGTATATCGATTTCATCCACTTGCAGACTGCCTCAAACCGCAGTAAACCTTCTACAGGATAGATCTTCTTACCTGGGATTATCCTTATCTCAAAGTAAATCCCAACTAATGAAGTTTTCAAGAAGAACATCGTTTCCTCTACCTGCCAATATGCACTGATTCCTGTTCCTCCATTTTATCAATTAAATCAATCTTCACTGACCACCCAATTGTTCAGAAAATACATGACATCTATCAAACTCTCGTTGCTCATGATATAACAGTCTCTCTCATCTGGCTACCATCTCACATTGGAATTGCTGGTAACGAAACTGCATATCGCCACGCAAAAGAAGCTGCCTCTAGCAACAATCCAAATCACATAGTTCAACTCGCCAGCGACCTCAAGTTCCATTTCAAAAACGTCACGCAAGAATCTTGGCGACATCTATGGCGCAATAGTACGACAGCACTTCATGATATCCAGTCATCTACTTCTCCTCTCTCCCTTAGCTTTTTAACAAGGAGAGATGCCGCTATAATCATAAGAATTCGAATCAGCCGCACCAAACTCACACACGGTCATCTGATGTCTTAAGAATTCGTCCTGTTTGCCATAGCTGTAATACTATACTGACTGTTAAGCACTTACTTACTGACTGCAAACAATTTTCCGCTACATATAAACGATTTGACCTAAGGCCTAACCTCAAAGAAATGCTCCACTGCCCGACCGAGATCAAGAAAGTCTTACAGTTTCTGAAAGCTACGCATCTCTACCATAAAATCTAATACAAAAATTGGAATAGTTGTTATTTAATATCATGTAAATATTTGTAATTATTTTTCTGCGCCAATGACCAGCGCTGTCGAGGCACGTTAAGCTAAGATAAAAAAAAATGTAGGTACATTTATCTAGATAACATTTGCTGAACCAAAATTTGTTATTAATTCATCCGTTCATTTAATAGTTGTGTCCTATATTGTTATGGATTAAAGTTCCATTTGCGTATTAAATGCAAACTACTGGTCCAAAACATCGACATAGTTATAGCATAACATACCTAACATAAATTTCAGAAATTGTGCATCTTCATGTTTAACTTAAAATATCTCGAGATATAGTCAGGATTCTACTATTAAATTATTTCCAAATAGTAGCGAATCACCCTGTATAGGTCAATTTTTTTTATATAGGAGAATGATTTTTTGCTCAGAATACAAATCCTGGGACAGAGTTGTCCCATCACGTCATGAGTTTTGGAGATTTGACTTAACGTTCTCAAAAAATACCGTTTTACTTTTCCGCCCAACCATCTAAGGGCTGAGCTACACGAGCGTTTATCACGCTGCGTGTTGTGCGCTGGGTTTTATGCGCTGAATTTTTGAAATAACCATACGAGCGCATTTTTGTATCATGTTTGATGAATAATATAATTATTATTAGAATATTAATGATGGATGTCGTACATATCGGGGCAGTAGCAGCATACATTTAGTGTTATTTAGGAAAAACGAAAAAGTGTGCGGCGTTGGTGAGTCCATCCCATAATGGCGGATCGATTGTCAACTGACCAGTTTCATTTTGTGAGTATAGGAAATTTCCAGAAAAATTCTTTTTATATTAGCGCATGTCAATAGACAGCTTTGATGAGCTCTTGGCGAAAATATCAAACAAAATTTGCAAAAATGAAACGGTTATGAGAAGGTCAATTGGAGCTTCTGAAAGACTAGTGATAACACTAAGGTAAGAAAAATATTTTCATTTTCTGTAGTGAATATTACAAACTAATGTCGCTGTATGTCATACAAGTCAATAATGCTGAACTATCTTCAGAAGTAACTGGTATTCTTGGAGATAATATCGGAGAAGTAGTACAGTCTGTAGATGCTGAGATATTAGGAGAATGAGTGGATTTAGACTGAGTTGTGAGTGGTTGTAAAGCTGTAGGTGTGTGATTAGAAGAAGGGTGAGGTCGAGGGTGAGGTATATAATGTGGATTCTTAGAGAACAGCTGAAAATGAGATTGTTGAGGAATGTGTTGTGAGGTGGAAAAAGGATAATGTTGGGTAGTTTTTAGTTGATGTATCACTTGCATAAACTTATAACGTACATTAAGTGAGTCATCTGGGGTCATGTTATTTAGAAATACTTTGTTTCCGTGTACATCTTCTAGCAGATCTTGACGCTGCAGAGATACGCTTTCCTTTTAGATTGTAGTTATATCTGTAGCAACTGTAGCCTTATCATAATCATGAGCAACGCGATTCTTATTAGATCTTCCTTTGATTTTTGTAGTACGAGGAATATTTTCAGTCGTTTCTGCATTGTCCACTTCTTTGTCCTCTCTCTCTCTCGGTCGCGTGACTCAAGATTTGCGATTACTCTTCTTGTGTGTCATGTTCAATGTTGGAGGTTGTTGCTCGACTTTCTACAAAATTTTACAAACAATGCAATTGCAATATTAAACATATTGTTTCTTCTTTTTGGTCGCTTCTGCACTTTTGGATTTTCTTTCTAAATTCAGTTCATGTTTAAATTGGTCTGGAACCGATTTCCATTTCACTTGTAATTTTTTTCCTAAAAATAAAAGTTTTATTAAAATTTAAAAGTCAACACTTATTTTTATGAGATTATAGAATTTCACAAACTAAAAAAGTGTTCTTTGCAGATATTTAGCTACGGGATCTAATTTTACTACATTGGAGTATACCTTCCATGTGTCCAAAAGTAACATGGCTTAAAATTTCAAACCTATTGTATGGAACAACCAATTTTTCCAACTGCTTTGGGGCTATTGACGGTAAACATATCCGGATCATGTGCCCTCGTAATAGTATAAGTGAATACTTCAATTATAAAAAATATTTTTCAATACTTCTCTTGGAAGTTGTTGATGCAGACTACTGTTTTACAGCGATAGACGTAGTAGCATGTGGTAGAGAAGGTATAGCAACATTTTCAAATCGTCAAATTTCGGACAAATTATGATTTTAATGCTGTTAAATTTTATAGCAAAGTGCAAGAGATCAGAGCTAATATCAATCTCTCAAAATACCATCATAGATGATGTTTAAATTACTAATATCGCTTCTATTATTTATGCTATTAGGATCTTTTTCAATGTTAATCATTTCTAAAAACGTTCTAACTTTTTCATTTTTTTTCCCTGCCCTTAGGAGGTGGCTGCCTATGTGCCACGTTATTTTGGAAATTGGTTTTATTTTTATGAGAATAATTTTGCGTATTTAGATTTGAAAAAATATTTTTTGGATGATTATTCTGGGTCATATAAACTTGAAAATCATTAGTAAGAACATTTAAAGCAATATTTAAATTTTCTGGATTTTTCGTACGCATTAATGTACCTAAAGGTTCTTTTAAACCGCGTAGCAATACTCTGAGTGCCAAATTTTTAAAATAATTTCCTAAAATTAAATGTTCATTCACATTGGAATGTGTGATGAGATAAGAAATTTGAAGATTTAATAAATGTTGAATTCTATTATAAAATTCGAAAGGCGTTTCATTGCCTTGTTTCATTTCCGACAGTTCTATATTTAGTGTGTAAATATCTCTTTTATCAGCATAAGTATTAAGAAGTGCATCTTTTAGATTTTCCCAAGTTCTTATCGTACAAGAAGAAATGTTTATAGCTGCTTCACCTTTTATTTTTGCTAAGATGCTGGACATCAAATATTCATTTTGAAAATCCCATACATCTGCAGTAATATAAAACTTACTAACTAATTTCTCTGAAATTTCAATAAATCTAGGAAGTAATGCATTGTTGCCATCAAATTCTGGTATCATATCCAGATATTCTTTTTTTAAAATTGGTAATTGTGGAGTAGCCATTTTATTAAAATTATTTATGTGAAAAAGTTTTGGTGATGCTAAAGTTAATTTTATTTTAGTGTTAGAAGAATTTGAGCCTGAATTTGAATTATTTGAATCAGAATTTGAGTCAGAATCGTCAGATGTGTCAGAAAAATAATCAATATTCCCTCTATATGACATAAAAACACTTACAGCAATAGAACGAAGATCCTTTCCATTGGCTCGGACTGCACAGGAACAACCAATCTCCTCTTGATTCTTCCGGTTTCTCGCACAACACAGATCTTCTAGTTGAGTTACTCAGTTCGCCCAACTAAGAGTTCTAATAATTAAAATTCACTTGTTCGAATAGTCAATAAATCGTAGAAACGAACCGAATGTTATATTCTTTAACTTTCGATTGACTATCCTACTGACTGCGCCACTTAACTTTTAATTTACTGAAAACGTGTTTTTAAAAACTAACTTTATTTCTAAGACAAACTAATACAATAATTTCAAATACAAGACTGATATTTTTATTATAAACATGAATTTAAATAACCTCGTAACAAACACAAACTAAGCAATTCTACAATGATATAAATACTTAATCAGCACAATATACTGTCCACCTAAGGGCAATGGCGTAGGTGACATATATATATATATATATATATATATATATATATATATATATATATATATATATATATATATATATATATATATAACAAAGAGAATCATGGGTAATTCACGCAAAGTGAAGGGCTACTGAAATAGAGTGGTAAACGTGGACATGCATGTTTCTGGCTCATTTTGCCTCATCAGCACGGCATAACCAAATAATGATGTGAAATTTGGGAGCAAAGATGTTAATCGAAACATGGGAAAACACAAAATAACGGATTTCACATCATTATTTGGTTATGCCGTGCTGATGAGGCAAAATGAGCCAGAAACATGCATGTCCACGGTTACCACTCTATTTCAGTAGCCCTTTACTTTGCGTGAATTACCCATGATTCTCTTTGTTGTTGTTGTTAACATATCACGCGATATTCCTACATCTTCTTTGTTATATATATATATATATATATATATATATATATATATATATATATATATATATATATATTGTAACGGTTATAATAATTATTTATTATTTATTATTTTACACTGAAAAATCATTAAACATGTATATCAACTCTATCAAAGGATAGTGTTCAAGTGCGCCATTCAAATTAACTCTAATTATTGGTTTGTGAAATTAAAATGAACAAAATTATGATTTCAGTAATTTTTTTAAACATAGAAATTTACAAACAGAAAATGTGTACAGATATACAACAAAAAAAAATAAAACTACTATTACTATTGAACAATTAAAATGTTTTTTTAAATAAAGGCCTTTTTTAATTTAGAGATCTCTAATGTAATATTTTAAAATGGTACCTTTTATTTACTAGGTTTGTATCCACTTCAAACTAATCTTCAATTGGACATTTGATAAGATGAGGACAAAGTTCTGAACAATTTATTTTGCCTTCGCCTTTTGGACACTTAATGATTTCGTCACATCTGTCTTTATACGGGTAGAAACATCTATCTTGTTAAATCATAATGGTCTGTACAAAACGAATTCTGCTGTTGGAGAGTTTGTTTCTTGACGATAGTACAACAGGTTTGGGTAGTATGTCGTTACTGCACACGTTCAATTGAATATTGTCGAAGTTTCTAATTAACAAACACGTGAAATTTCTTGAGAAGTTCAATTTTGATATTCTTAATGTATTTATTGTATTTTCTGGTGAAGGTATTACCCAATTACATAAACTATTACTGTTTCTGTCAGATGATATATGCTGTATTCTTACGTTCTTCTTGACGAGATCAATTATAATACCACTTTTCACTTTGACATTTCAAAAAACCCACTGACTTTTCTGATTTTCATCATGATCTCTCCCGTTGCGGGTTGCTATCGAAACTTCCCTATATCGTATTAAATGTATAGATATAGTGTCATTAACGACGATTCACTGTTTATATTATCATGAATTTTTAAGCCGTATATGAAACATGAAAATGACATTTTTGTATTAGAAATTAGCATATAGAGATAAAGATTTTTATACATATAAATATTAACATAACTTATTTACTATTTATTAAAATTCCTGAAATCCCTTGCATAAAATAACCTAATTACTAACTATATGAAAATTTAACGCGTTTCTTTCAAATTTCATTTTAATTTCTACGAATTGTTTTGAAATTACATATAACATAATTTATTGAATTATTATTAAATAGTATCATGTACAGTTTTTTTTTTATTGTGACAATTGGTCTTTTCATTTATGTTTGCCTACACTCAGGGAGCATGTCTTATCGTGCCACTTTTAATGACCCTTAACAGATCAGTTTGCTATGAAACTTACTTTGATATTTCTTCTGTGTTACATGTTATACACTATGTGTTATTGTGTTATAACATTCCCCCAAAATCTTCAGAACTTATTTATAATTTCAAATTAAAAATAATCCTGAAGATTTTTTATTATAAATAGTTATCGTCTGAATAATATATATGAAATTAGCTAGGTGTTGGATGAAATTTATATATTTGAGAAACGTGAAAAATTCCTCTAATGGTGTTGTCAACTGGATTTCTTAGTTCATAACTATTCACACCTTGTTCATTATTGATTATGTAAGGACCTTCATATACAAGTTTTAATTTTGCACATTGTTTATTTTTCCGGTTAGAAGTCCTTAGTGCTTTGAGGATCACCAGCTCATTCATATTGAACGTAACATGGTTCCTAATTTTTTTATTTTTTCTTTCTATACTTTTTCTTGCCCTCTCGGCAATTCTGTTGTTAACCTTTGTTAAAATTTCCTCATATGGTATATTGTTTCGCGTTATCCATGATCTGTCTGGTAACTCATTTTTTAAAACAAGTATAGGTGGTAATTCAGTTGTAGTTTGATTCAAATAGTAAGTTATATCTTCCAACCTATCTTCCCAATTAGTTTGTTCATAATGTACTAGAATTCTTAGATACTTTACTATTTCTCTAATTACTCGTTCAGCGGGATTTGACATGGGGTGTCTAATGCTGGTGTACAATTGTTGTATGTTACGTTTCTTTAACCAAGTCTTAATTTCTCTATTGTTGAAATAGGTGGCATTGTCCATTATAATGTTGTGTGGGATGCCTATAACATTAAAATATTCTTCTAGGAAGGTTTTTACTGTTTTTATATTGGTTCGACGACATGCATTAGTTACTACATATTTTGAAAACAAATCAGTGATTATTAAAATATGTGAATTGCCATGATTACTCGGAACTAAATTTGATAAAAAATCTATTGCGATTGTCTCTAGAGGTTGTCTCGTAATCAGTGCCTTGGGTAGGTTTTCATTGTGAAAATTCTTTTCTTTGGCAAATTGGCATATTTCACAACTTCTAATCATATTTTTAATATTCGACAAATCGTTCTTACTAATGTAGTTCTCTCTGAAAATGTGAAATAATCTTTTTACACCTATATGGCCATATTTTATATGTAATTCCTGAGCAATTTTATTTGTTAGCCTCTTGGATATTACAAAAGGTTCAGAATTATTTGTTTCTTTATAATACAAACCATCTTTTACAAGACTTTTTTGTTTTTGTTTATCTGTTAATAATTCTTGATCTTTTCTTATTTCTTCCGTAGAAAATATTCCTTCTTCATATTTCATAATATTTATACCTACTCGAATATCCTGCTTTTTGTGAGATTATCCATTCTGGAAATTGCATCTGGTATAGTGTTTGAAATTCCACTAACATGTTTAATGTCGAAATTGTATTCCATTAATAATAATGACCATCTATGTATTCTATTGTTACCATATTTGTTTTTTAAAATAGTTGTCAACGCTTGATTATCGGTTTCCATTACAAATTTGTTTCCCAATAAATAAAATCTTAATTTCTGTATACAAAATAAAATGCTGGCTAATTCTAGCTCACCAACACTATACATTTTTTCAGCATTTTTGGTTAGTCTTGAAACGAAAGCTATCGGTACTTCAACTTCATGTTGCACCTGAGTCAACACTCCAGCGAATCGATGTATAGAAGCGTCAGTTTTCAAAGTAAATGTGCTTGTATAATCAGGGTGATAAATTTTGGCATTTTTAGTGAAAGTGTTTTTTATATCATTAGAGGCTTCTTCTCCTCTGTTATCCCATTTCCATCTTTCATTTTTGCGCAGCAGTTCTATTAAAGGAATTTCCTTTTCAGTAAGATTCGGTACTAACTTCTTGAAATATTGAATAGTACCAAGAAAACCTCTCAATGTTTTTAAGTTTGTTGGTCTTTTGTAATCTTTTATAACTTTTATCCTGTCCTCGTCAATACTCACTCCTTCAGAATCTAGTTTGTATCCTAAGTATAAAATTTGATCCTGGAAAAACTGACATTTTTTTATATTCAGCTTCAGTCCAGCATCATCCAATGCTTTTAAAATTATTTCAATATGTTTCAAATGATCTTCTTTGTTATCAGAAAAAATCACTATATCGTCCACGTAGTGTAGTGTAAAATGTTCATATTTGTTTAAAACTTTATGTAATGCTTTTAATAATGCACTTGTAGATGTATTTAATCCAAACGGTGTAACAGCAAAACGATATACTACTCCATCTATAATAAAACCTGTATAATCTCTACTTTCTTCATGTAGCGGTATTAACCAAAAACTGTGCTTGAGATCTAATTTGGTAAAAACGCTGGCTTTTGAGATTCTTCCAAATATAGCTTGTATCGTTAAGGGTGATTCATATTCAGGTATTGTACATGTATTTAAATTCCTGGCATCTAGGCATATCCTGATATCTCCGTCTTTCTTTTGAACTATGACTATTGGATTTATATATGACGTATTACTGTATTCTATTATTTTATCCTTTAAAAGTTGTTGTATATTTTCTTGTACTTTATTTTTTAATTTATATGGTATAGGGTATGTTTTACTTTTGAAATGTTCTATTTTTTTATTTATTTTTATTTTGTGCACGTATTCGGCAGCTACTCTTGCTTCTTCTCTTATTAATCCTACATATTTTTCTAGCAATCTGCTTACATAATTTCTATTTTCCTTACTACACGTGAATTCCATTCCATTTATATTATATTTACTTATATTAATATGTTTTCCAACCTCATAAATCTTCGTCTCTTTTTCCGTCAATTTCCTTCTCTCTTCGCTCATATAATATTTATTATTACTGGTGTTTTCTTTATTTATTTTACCATTTATGCTTTTTAATTCATCCTGTTGCCTTTGTGCATCCTGTTCATTGCTACTAAATTCCATCTCTATACCATTAAATATAAAAATTTTCTTCTCATAGTTTATGATAGCATTGTTTTTTTCTAGTTCGTCATTTCCCAGAAGTATATCATATTCTATATTATCCAATATCAAAAGCTGCATATCAGTTATTGTATCTTTCAACTGAAGTTTTATTATAACTGCCTTGTTTTCTTCTGTCAATTTTTTTGAATTGATACCAATAAGTTGACTTTTGGAATTTTAACTATATTTTGTTCTAAGTTTTTAATTTTTTTGATAAGTTTACCATTTATTAAAGACGATTGTGAACCTGAATCTACTATAATGTTTACCTCTAACTGTTCAATTGCACCCTTAATGATCACTAAATCTAAATTGTTTTGATCTAGATCTTTGACATCTCTTAAGAATTCCCTTGGATGCATGTAGTTATACGTTTTGGCTATTACATCGTTTTTTATTGAAAATCCTGGGTGTCTTCTACTCCAGGAATGTCATTACCTTGGGTTGATGTTGAGGGATACTGTTCATTTCTCTGTATTTCCCTTCTATCTTCTGATCTTTGTTCGTAATCATCTGCCCTCTCCTGACTTCTCGTAGTTCTCCCAAAATTAACTCTTCTTCCATTTTCCCTTTCGTCATTTCTGTTTTTGTGAATTTGACCGTCTGAGTTACGTCTAGGTCTCTGTCTATTGTCGTGTCTATAGTTTGTGTCATTATTTCTGTAATTGTCATTATTAAAATTTCGTCTGTAGCTAGCATTAGTAAAATTATTTCTTTGATTATTGTTAGTATAAGGATAATTATTTATATGATTCTGTGAACGTTGTCCACCATAGTTGTTTAGGTTTATATTATTCCGTGTCCTGTTGTCTTGATTGATATTCTGATTCTTTTGGTGATGTTGATAACTATTATGATTATTGTAAAATGAGTTACAATTTTGTCTAGAATTATAGTTGGAGCTCTGATTTTGAAAATCGTTATTACCTTCATTTTGATATCTGGTGTGATTGTTATTCCTTTCTATGCGACTTAAATAATCGTATAACTGTTCAAAGCTTTGCATGTTTTGAATCGCTACAGTTTCTGAAATTTGGCTCTTATAGTGTCTAGCGATAAACATTACAATCTCTGATTCCTGTAAACCTGGTTCTAAATATTGCGCTTGTGCATATAATTGGAGTGCATAGTTTGTTAACTTATCACTTTTATTTTGGTCAAATTTGCCAAAATAAAGTCTTTCACGCACAATTAACTGATTGTTTTCACTCCAAAAGGTTTTAAGGAATGCATCTTCAAATTCAGAAAAAGAATTTATACTGGCTTCTTTACTAGAAAACCAAATCTGAGCTTGATTAATTAAGTTATTACGAATAACCTCTCTAACGTCACCAAAATTATTGAAAAACCTTATCTTGTTTTTTAAACTCTTGAGGAAGACTACTGGGTGTATTTTTTTTATATTACCATCAAACTTTGTTCCTAAATCAATGGAAATATTTTGATTTACAAATTGAGGCGTATTTATTTTTTTTTCTAACTCTCTTCTTATTTTCTCCATTTCTATTTTGTATTGTTCTTCCAATTGCTTTTGTTTGTCATCTATTTGTGTTCTAATACCGTTGAGTTCTTCCTGGACTTGCGTGTCTTCCTTATTTAGTATTAGGTTGAAAAGTGATCGTTGTTCGTCATTAATTTCTTTTTTTAAATTGAGATATCTTGTATCATTTTCTTGTTTATAGTTTTGAATCTCTTCCTTCATGTAACATATTTCTGTCTCTTGTTTTCTTACTATATTCATTTGTTCCTCTTTTATCTCTCGTATATCTTCTTGTCTTCTTTCGTTTTCTTTATGAACAACTTCAAATTCCTTGCACACATCCACTTGAAAGTCTTGAAACTTGCTCAGAAAGTGTTTCAATCTGTCATCCACTTCTTGTGCATTTTTATTTATCGTTTTGGTTATATCTTCTTCAATCAATTTTGTTTCTTCTCTACATTTTTCTATATTTTGTTGAGTTTCCTTACGTGACTCTTCTATTTTATTTATTGCTAACATAAGCATTTCCATCATTCTATTTTCATTAGGGTTTTCTGGTTTTTCTTTAATTGTTCCCGTTTCCACAATTTCTTCTTCCCCCGTATGTTCTTTATCTTCCTCCACATCGAATAAATGAACATCTGGATCTAGATTTTCTTCTATCATAACTTGTCGTAAATCTTCTTTCAACTTTTTCTTGTCTCCTTCTCCGTCTTTATTTCTTTTGATTAATTCTGTTCGTAACTCGTGTTTACTCAGCTGCTTTATATTTTTTTTGTATAATTCCCCGTGTGCCTGGTGTCTTTTTTCCATCTCTTAGATCCATTTCAATATATTAATTGTAAGAAATTATTTAAACGGAAACGTTAGTTTTGCAAAACGAGATAAGTTAATTTTGAATAAATTTTCAATAATTCAAACCTGATCTGCTAAAAGGTCACACGTTGAGCTAGCCAAATTGTAACGGTTATAATAATTATTTATTATTTATTATTTTACACTGAAAAATCATTAAACATGTATATAAACTCTATCAAAGGATAGTGTTCAAGTGCGCCATTCAAATTAACTCTAATTATTGGTTTGTGAAATTAAAATGAACAAAATTATGATTTCAGTAATTTTTTTAAACATAGAAATTTACAAACAGAAAATGTGTACAGATATACAACAAAAAAAAATAAAACTACTATTACTATTGAACAATTAAAATGTTTTTTTAAATAAAGGCCTTTTTTAATTTAGAGATCTCTAATGTAATATTTTAAAATGGTACCTCTTATTTACTAGGTTTGTATCCACTTCAAACTAATCTTCAATTGGACATTTGATAAGATGAGGACAAAGTTCTGAACAATTTATTTTGCCTTCGCCTTTTGGACACTTAATGATTTCGTCACATCTGTCTTTATACGGGTAGAAACATCTATCTTGTTAAATCAGAATGGTCTGTACAAAACGAATTCTGCTGTTGGAGAGTTTGTTTCTTGACGATAGTACAACAGGTTTGGGTAGTATGTCGTTACTGCACACGTTCAATTGAATATTGTCGAAGTTTCTAATTAACAAACACGTGAAATTTCTTGAGAAGTTCAATTTTGATATTCTTAATGTATTTATTGTATTTTCTGGTGAAGGTATTACCCAATTACATAAACTATTACTGTTTCTGTCAGATGATATATGCTGTATTCTTACGTTCTTCTTGACGAGATCAATTATAATACCACTTTTCACTTTGACATTTCAAAAAACCCACTGACTTTTCTGATTTTCATCATAATCTCTTCCGTTGAGGGTTGCTATCGAAACTTCCCTATATCGTATTAAATGTATAGATATAGTGTCATTAACGACGATTCACTGTTTATATTATCATGAATTTTTAAACCGTATATGAAACATGAAAATGACATTTTTGTATTAGAAATTAGCATATAGAGATAAAGATTTTTATACATATAAATATTAACATAACTTATTTACTATTTATTAAAATTCCTGAAATCCCTTGCATAAAATAACCTAATTACTAACTATATGAAAATTTAACGCGTTTCTTTCAAATTTCATTTTAATTTCCACGAATTGTTTTGAAATTACATATAACATAATCTATTGAATTATTATTAAATAGTATCATGTACAGTTTTTTTTTATTGTGACAATTGGTCTTTTCATTTATGTTTGCCTACACTCAGGGAGCATGTCTTATCGTGCCACTTTTAATGACCCTTAACAGATCAGTTTGCTATGAAACTTACTTTGATATTTCTTCTGTGTTACATGTTATACACTATGTGTTATTGTGTTATAACATATAAACATATATATATATATATATATATATATATATATATATATATATATATATATATATATATATATATATGTAAACATAAACCCGTTTGTACCCGCTGTGGGTGTCGGGTGTGTCGCTTATTCGTGAACAAACTTCCGCCATTCCTTTTTATTTCTGTCCATGTAATTCCTTTTTCTTTTAAAATTTCGACTACTGTGTTATCCCATGTTTTCTTTGGGCGACCTCTTTTTCTCTCACTTACTTCTCTGGCTTTCCAAATCATTTTTCTGGTCTACTGTTCTCCATTCTACAAAGGTGCCCAAACCATCTAAGCTGCTGTTTTACGATTGGTTTTAGTATTGGTTCTATGTTTAGGTTTTCCCTTATTATTTCATTCCGCATTCGATCTTTTCTGGTGACACCTTTGACCCTGCGTAAATACTTCATCTCTGTTGCTTGTGTTCTGCTTTTGAGTGAGTTTGTAAGTACCCAGCTTTCACCACCATGCACAAGGATTGGTCGAAAGACTGACTTGTACACGTTCAATTTGGTTTCAGTTTTAATTTCCTTTCTTCCCAGGAAATTTCGATTTAATGAGTAATATACTTTGACTGATGCACTTATTCTTTCGTTCACTTCTGCTTCCTGTTCTCCATTGTTTTGTACATCTACTCCCAGATATTTCAAACTCTTCACTTGTTTTATCGGCATTTCATCAATGTCGATATTAAGGTGCTCTCCTTCTTTTTCCACCACCATTATTTTTGTCTTTTCCATATTCATATTCATGTTTCGTAGTTTTAATATATGCTTCCATGTTATTAAATTTTGTTTCAGCTCTTTTTCGTTTCTAGCGAACAATACTAAATCGTCGGCAAAAACGCATTCAGATATTCCAACTACTTTCATATTTCTATAACCTATTTGAATTTGTTTAACTTTTGTTTTTACTTCCTTCAAAATATCATCCATTATCATTATGAATAATGCCGGGCTCACTAATCCTCCCTGTCTCAATCTTTCTATTGTTATGAAATCATCGGACTGTTCATTATCTTTCCTTACCCGGTTTCTGGCTGTTTCGTAAATGCATTTAATGTTATTTCTTAGTTTTGATCCAACTCCTCTTTGTTGTAGATTTTTCCATATTTGATTTCTAGGAACGCTGTCGAAGGCTTTTTGAATATCTATAAAACCGAGGTAAACTTTTTGATTTATTCTCAGTTTTTTGTCTATTACTTGTTTCAATGTAAATACGTGGTCTTGGCTACATCTTCCTTTCCTATAGCCGGTTTGGGATTCTTCTAACTGTTCTATTTCTAAGATGCTTTCGTAAACTTTCAATGCCGCGCTCAGCAATGTTATATGGCAAATGGTGGCGTGTTTTTTCACGAAAACTGACAATGAAAAGACCGTCAAATCGAAGTGGTATAAGATTATTTGATTTCCAGAGAATTTCGGTATATTGACAAAAGCTAATACTGGATGACTACCCATTTTACATCACGAGAATGCAAGCTCACACAGTTCACATGAAACTAGCAACTAATTGGATTCACAAAAAATTGAAATGGGAAGTCAACCGCCTTATAGTTAAGATATGGCAACGAATTATTTTCTTTTGTTCATTTTAATTGAAAATGAAATCTGTGGACACTGATTTCCATTTCGCGATGAAACCATTGATACTTTCAGAAAGCATGTCTTAGAACTAAAATTAGTTGACGGGACGTTCTCTGAAAAGTGCTTCAATCGTATACAAAAGTAACTTTGATGCAAATATTTTGAAAATGAATTAAAATAACTCTGATCAAATTCATTTGTTCGTTTTCCCTTGTCTCAAACATGAATACTAACCCTCGAATCTGTATGATTTTCACACGCAATATGAAACAATTTTCAAATATCCTGTATTTGTAACTGAAATTTCTAATTATTCACTATCAATATGAATATTGTAACATGAAAATATGATATGTACCATATAAAAATTTATTTATTTGCTAGTAAAGATAACAAATAGAATGAATTCCCCCATTCACATACCCCAACTCCTAACATAATACCGCGTTTGTATAGTAAGTAAACATATTGACACTCAAAAAACGTCCCGCTGAGACCAAAACTTTGCAACACCTTATTTAATCACCAACAGCGATTAGATCCTCCCTAGTCATCTGAAAGGTAAGTAAAACCGGAACACATTCCCACGATTCGGAATATCGAAGCTTCATGCCCTATGCATTCATCTTCAGACGTCCCCCTTTTTCTATAGAAAAAAGCGCTCCCTTCTTGAACTGCGCCAGCAATATTTACCTTTTGATATACCGGATTCCCACATAGTCCCAGCGTGGGACCGTACGTGAAGGTGGTGACGTAGCCCACCCTTCAGTTTGCGTAATTTGACTTTCAGTAAGGACTCTTCAATCACCGTACCGTTAGGGAGGACTATTAACTAAGGGCTTTGTTGAATTAGAACAATGAAGGTTTTGTATTGAAATCTGAATGAACAAAAGTAACAGTAAGCATAAAGTAACCAGATTAAAATTCTACCACATTCAATGTAAAATTGTTATTAATTTACATGGTTCTATACTTCACATTAAACTTGTTAATTATCATTTATCAATACAGGAATTATTCCTGAAAAATAATAGAAACATTCTTTAATGGCTGACTTTAGGAATATATATAAATTTTGAATTGTGAATAAATGATGCTCGTTTTCTTATTTCATTTTTTGAGCTTCTTCATTAATGGACCAAGAATAATACAAAATATAAGTTCTTATCCCAATATCCATGTTGTGACTATTCTAAAATCATTAAACTTTGGTTATTTTTATTTACTTCCCAAGTTTAAAGAGAAAAAACCAGTTGTTTTAAAAAATGAAATGACTACTTAATGACATTTCGACTACCAACAGATTCTTTACAATTTTCATCTCTCAAAAAGTAGAGAAGCGCCACAGTATGGCATACTCGTAGTCTTCGAAACAGTCATTTCAGTTTAATGAACATTTAACTACCGAATTTGTGTAATAATTAATACATTAACAAAACAATGAAACATAAATACTCTCCAACTATAATAATAAGAAATGCAAATGAAACTTTCAATCAGAGATTAAGTATAATAACCTCACAACTACTCGATGGCTGAAAATGGCAGATTTTTTAAAATAACAGATGTGAGAACAGTTCAAAATAAATCCTTATAAATAGAACCTAATTAATGTCGTTTGTCGCTATCTCTTTTCATCATTATGAGGCCATCTAAAGGCATTCAGAAAGAGAGATTCAAGGAGAAGAAGTATGTGTTACAAACAAAACTAACCTAAAACAAAACAAAACCAATGAAATATAACGTGAAAATGTTATCGTGACTTTCATTGAAACAAAACTCTTTAACAAATAAAAGTCAGAGGTCATTTAGTTCC
The DNA here is from genome assembly GCA_963921935.1 of Galeruca laticollis. Lineage (NCBI taxonomy): Eukaryota > Metazoa > Arthropoda > Insecta > Coleoptera > Chrysomelidae > Galeruca > Galeruca laticollis. The sequence continues at coordinate 19,414,316 of OY998184.1, forward strand.
TCCATTGGATAGGTTTCGAATTACATAGATTCCGAATACACTCGTATCTAAGCTCTGACACTGACCGTTCGTCCGCTGAAGCTTAAAATTGACGGACAGAGAGACGGATACCAGGAGCCAGAATATAACATTTTCTCGTCGACTTCGTCTACTCGTATTTAGTAGTCAAAAATTCTCCTACAACTATTTCCAATTGATTCCAAGCAGCTTTCCAATTGATAGATGACACATTTTCAAACGGAAGATTTCTCATATCTTCAAGAATTTGGGGACTAACAATTATCTCCTCTTCCAGTTTAACTTACAATACACGGTATTTTTTTAAATGTTCACATTTTCGAGTTGGCAAAAGATTTAGGCTAGCAACTTTATGATAAAAACTCTGATGCTACAGTAACGCCCGTCATCATCGTTCATCAGGGCGACAAATTTATATTGATGTTGATATTCCATATTAAATTTTGACTTGCGATAAAGCTCACGATCAATTCAATGAATACGTTGATAAACAGTGTAGTCGTATTTAGAGTAAAAATACCGAAAACCATTACATGCCAAGAAAGTCACGGTTTTGTGTGCTTTATGGACGGGTGAAGCCAGTGGTTAAAATTTCTTTACAAAGGATGATGGGTAGATTTTAACACTCAACGATGAATGAAATGGAAAAATGACTACTAACTTATTCGTAACTAAAAGGGTGGGCATTGATTTAAGCGACATTTTATGGTTTCAACAGAACAAATCCACAAATCACACAGCGAGCGAAACAATTAATATAATGAGAGGACAACTTGATGAACAAATAATTTCACGCAATTATGCTGTTAATTAAATTTAATCTTTCAACCTCTATTTTGTCGAATATATTCATGTTACTGTTATAAATGAACTGTTTCTAAATAATTCCATTTCACAATCAAAATTGACAATTATTTCGATATCTTAAAATTTCATCGTCAGAATGACATAATTTATATTTGATGTGATGCCTACCTTTTTTGCCCGGAGGTGGGGTGCAAGCTAATGCCATTTCCAATAGCGGGCAGTGCAATGCTGTGGATTTGTGTGGGACTTTCACCTCACTAAACCACCCACCTCATTGTACCTTGGGATGATACATACGCTGGGAGGACAGCAAACTGTCATTACTTCAGCGTACCCACCCACTTAAATGACCAAGATTATCCCCCTATCCCTGAATTTCTCTACCTTCAGACTCCTTTCTTTTCATATTTTTCACAATATAGCTTGTGATTTTCTTCCATTTCTAAGGACATTCCTCCATCTCCTGGATAATACCCTCTACCTCAGGTATTTTGCCAATTTCGCTGGTGATATCCCTGCGCTCCGTCTCTCACACACTCATACAGGACATGTCTCGGGTCGTCCCTCTTATCGCAAATTGCGCATATATCGCTGTCCGTCTTTTGGATCTTATGGGTGAAAGTTCCGAACCAGCCATGTCGTGCAAGAAATTGTGTGACATGGTAAGACGTGGTTTTGTGTTTGCACGTTACCCAGCTTTTTATATCCCTAATTAGCGTTGTCGCACCTGTCCTGCCATTTACTGTAGGTGCGTTCCCTCGCCGTCCTCCTGTTACCCGCCAACCTCCCTCCGATTGTGTATAAGGAACACCTTTCCGCAATCATAAGGTCGATTGGGGGGAAGCTCGCAATTACCAGGGCTGTCTCCGCCGATACCGTCCTGTACGCAGATATGATACGTAATAGGCTTTTTCTCTGCCCGGCTATTAATTTATCCATACATTTTTGCACCTTAACCATGTTCCTCCAAACTGGGGCTGCATATAGTAAAACAGTATGAACTACCTGGAATAAAACTCGTCGCTTGTGGTAGCCCGGACCTCAAACATTGTCATAAGCCTTTGTAATTTCGCGCTCTAAGCGACCGCCTTCTCGATGGTCTGGTTAATATGTAGAGCAAAGTTTAGGTTCTTAGCAATAATTACCCCGAGGTACTTTATACTGTCTTTAGCCTCAATCTTCTGCCCGTCCACGATTATGGAGAGCTTACCCATGGCCTTCCTCGGTCCCTTTATCACTTCCACCTCCGTTTTGTCGTCATTTCCTTCAATCCAATAGATTAAGTCGTCCGCGTATGCCATAGGTGTCACCTTTAGTCCGTAGTATATTCTAATGATCCCGTCATACATAACGTTCCACAGCACCGGTCCTAAGACCGAGCCCTGTGGAATCCCCATCGTACATTTATGTTCAATGATACCCGAGACCATTCTCCTGTTATGTAGATAACTTTCTATGAACTTAACCAAGTACTGGCTCACCCCTCCATTCACGAGTGCCTTTATTATATTCTCCCACTTAGCTGTATTAAACGCATTCTGGATATCAACTGCAACCAGTGCACCCCACTTAGAAGCTCCTCCATTGATCTTTGATTTTAAACTTAAAATGGCGGACACAGTAGAACTTGCCGCCCTAAACCCGTGTTGTTGGGGGGAAAGAACATTTTTGTCTTCAAGTTCCATCGTTAGCCTGTTGGCCACTAAACGTTCTAGTAATTTCCCAAACGTATTCATTAGGCAGATGGGTCTATAACTAGAGGCTTCATTCGGGTCCTTGCCATCCTTGGGCAGTAATATTACTCTCGCCGTTTTCCAGTCATCCAGAAAAACTTGCTTTTCCCAGCAACGTATTTAAGTAATTTAGGATTCCTTCTGGCCTAACCCTGTATGCTATTTTTAAAACCTCTAGTTAGACCATCAGGTTCCGGGGCCTTACCGTTTTTCATCTTACGCATGGCCTGATCCAATTCCTGGATAGTAAACGGCTCCGGACTTGCGATCTTCGTGTTCTCCATACTTCTTTTTTCCGAGTTTATGGTTGGGAAAAGCTCCTTTAAGATCTGCTTCCTGCGCTTAGTCGTTATCTGACCCATAGCTTTATGTGCCAGTCTGCCGGTCGCGATGCCCCCAGATGTTCTCATCCAGGTCAGTAATTAACTTCTCCCAGTTGCTTTTTTTGGAAGCCATAATCAACTTCTTTAGCGATCTGCTTCATTCTACCCCCAAGACTTATTCTTTTGTTCCCCTCACGTTCCCAGGTGTACTCCCTCCTCATTATGACGTAGGTGGTTCTTGCCTCTTCAATTTCCTCATTCCACCAGTACGGTTTCACGTTACCCTTATTGTCTCTGGTGGTAGCTATTTTGTACGCACTAAGTATATCTGTATAGGTGGCATTTTTTTCCTTGAGGGCTCTCGTTTATTTGGCAATATCCAAGTAGACCGTCTTTCTTGGAGTCGCTTTCCTGATGTTACCGCTGATTTTGATTTTGAACTTTATTTGCCCGTGGTGGGTATATGGGTTGTTGTAATGCACACTCCAACCCTTAATTCTCTTGGCCAACTTCTCAGAGCACAAGGTGAAATCGATGTGGATTTTGGATGTTCCCTGTTGAAATGTATGCGTTCCGTCGTTCCTCGCAACCCATTCCAGCTGTGTAAACCAGTCCTCCACAAGTTGCCCCTTCCAATCGGTACTGGGTGATGCTCATATCACCGATTTCGCATTAACATCACCTACTATTACCGACGTTGTTGGTTTGTTTGCTGCCTCCTCAAAGACCCTGTCCACAGCTCTTCCAAAGTTCTCCGGGTTCAGCGCCGGTGACATTTATGTCGCAATAATAACAATGCCCTATCTCGTACCTACAACCACATATCCAAGATCCCTGTGTATTAATTCCACGGTCAACTTGTTCTTGGTAATACCGATTGCCACTCCCTCCTTCTGATCCATGATCCATCCCTTCTTATGGGCCAGTTTTTTATAAAGCTAGGAGATGATCATCATATCCACCCCAGTTCTTACCGCTTCCTCAAACGCCATGTCGTGCGCCATACTAGATTTTCCTAGGTTCAACTGTACTACGTCTAACAGGTTCCCACCTACTATTTTTTTATTCCTCGCCATTTTTTGTTAGTAATGTGATGCCTACCTGGTTAACAATTATCTATTTATTACTTTTGAAACAATATTACAGCAATGAGTACAAGTACAAAAATAATTATTAGATCTTAAATAATAAAAACCTACTTATTCGTTTAAAACAAAAGAGGCCATTTTTAAGTCCAAATATATTCTGCAATCTTCCTAGCTTCAAAAATTGTTGTTGTTGAGTTTACTTTTTCATCTGTATTATCCAGTTATACTTCATATCTGTGTAACTAACCAAATGCAGTTGTTATTTAATACAATGCAAACTGGATTCAGCCAGTCTCTAAGAGGATTATAAGCACCTGGAATATTGACGGGGACTCAAAATTCATATCAGGAAATATAGCTGTAGTTGTTTTGTTCCAATTTGTCTAAGTACCTTAGACCCCAGACAGAAATACATTTAAACATTACACTATATTCATTGGTTGTAGAGATCAGCTGGTGATTAATGTAAAAATCATAGTTGAGTTTCCGGAAACCCCTTGGAGAAAATTGCATTATTTTGTTTTCTCTAAATTAACAATTAATTTCTTTGTAATGGTAAATTTTTCTAAGATTTTCAATTTTTTAACAATATCAATTTCAGAATATGCCGAAAGTGGAACACCGTATTTTTAATCTGGGCCCATAACCTATTAGATTTGTAATAGGAAAAGGGTATTTACAAATGAAACAACGGAATAAACTTAAAATAAGCAGAGACATGCATTCATCGAACATAAATAAAACTTATATTTCTCCTTTTTGTATCTAATGTTCTAATGTAAAGACACGTATACGGGTGTCCCGGGACTAATGGGAAAAAAGTCAGGAGCGTATAATCTGAGCCAAAATAATGTTAGTACTTCATATAAACTTTTTCTATGTAGGCCTTCGTTTTCGAGTTATAGGCCTCCAAAGTTTTAATTTTAAATTTAGTTTTTATTTTTATTTTTTTTACTAGTTATTTGATCTTTGTAAAATTTACGGCAAAGCTATAATGTACGTGTTTGTTTATTTTGGAGAAGTAAACAGATTTACAGTAGCGCCTTGAAGCCAGGGACGGACTACTCGCAATGGTTAGTGATCCAAAAAAATTGCAGGGATGGCACACCCTGTATGAAATTATCGAAATTGACCCCACACATAAAGCTAACGAAAAGGTCCTTTTGCTGGAATTCGATAAAATGATCCGTTTGGCTAATATTTACAGTTTTATTAATGCACTACGTACAAATTTACCTAACTAACTTATTAATACGATGTACTACAAAAAAATAATTTGATGATAGCAGATGATAAAAACATTAAGAACTTATTTAATGGGAATTAAAAAGGTACGCAGACAACGTAATTAGTTGCTTTTAATCAAAATTACGAACACAATATTATTAAACCATTAAGAAAACCTCATAAAACACAAGTTATAAAACAATCGACTGAAACTAATTCCTAAACAACAAAAACTAACGTTCTCCTAATAAATGTTCAATATAAGCTCCTTCCACTTCCACGCACATTCTAAGTCTACGACGGTTGTTTCTTTGCCCTTCTAATAACATTGCAGTGTAACACATTTCTGTCTATTAAATCTTGCCTTGTTTGCACAGGTGTTGCGTATACCTTACTTTTGAGATAACCCTAGAGAAAGAAATCCATAGGATTAACATCTCCTGATCGCGGTGGTCATTGAAAAGGGCCTCCACGACCAATCCATCTATTAGGAAACCTTGTGTGTAAATGCTATCGTACATCTAAACTGAAATGAGGAGCGGCCCCATCATGCATGAACCATGAATTTCTAAGAGTTTGTAGTAGCACATCATCAAACAGGTTCCATAACTCATTTTGCAAAAACTCCAAATATCTCTGACCGGTCAAAGTATCGTCAATAAAGTATAGCCCTATCAAATGATTGCCAACTATTCCTGCCCAAACATTAACCATGAATCTATGCTGGCTCCTAGTTTGACTAATGCCATGTGGATTCACATCATCCCATAAATGCATATTATGAGAATTTATGACTACATCTCTGTTGAAACCGGATTCGTTCGTAAAGAGAACGTTACTAATAAATGTATTGTCTGCTTGTTGTTGTCGCAGAAACCACTGGCTATACTCAAGTCGTGAAGGATGATCAGCCACTGTCATACTGTGTACTTTTTTCATGTGAAAAGGATATAACAGCTGTTCTTTTAGAACGCGATGCACAACTGATTTCGAGACGTTATGTCCTCTTGATAATTTTCGTGAACTCGTTGATGGTTCATTATCAACTGCATTTAACAATTCTTGTTCAACTGCCACAGTACGTACGCTTCGTACTGGACCTTCTCCACCTTTTTTTTTGACAAAAAACTTCCTAAAATTTAAAACTTTGTTTTATATACATGGAAAATTACATTTACTTATTCATACCTGTTTCTCGTAACCTGAGATCAATACGCTCAAACATTCGTCTGTCTGGCAATGCTCTGTTTGCAAAATGTTCTGCATAAAGCCTTCTGGCCTCTAAACAGTTTCGAGAAACCAGTCCATACATTAAATTCATATCTGCGTGAATGTACGTAGTACATTAATAAAACTGTCAATATAAGCCGAACGGCTTATTTTATCGAATTCTAACAGGAGTACCTTTTTGTTAGCTAAATGTGTGGGGAAGTGAATTTCGATAATTTCATACAGGGTGTGCCATCCCTGCAAATTATTTGGATCACTAACCATTGCGAGTATTCCGTCCCTGGCTTCAAGACGCTACTGTAAATCTGTTTACCTTACCAAAATAAACATACACGTACATTATAGCTTTGCCGTGAATTTTATAAAGATCAAATAACTAGTACAAAAAATAAAAATAAAAAATAAATTCAAAATTAAAACTTTGGAGGCCTATAACTCGAAAACGAGTGCCTGAATAGAAAAAGTTTATATGAAGTACTAACATTATTTTGACTCAGATTATACGCTCCTGACTTTTTTCCCATTAGTCCCGGGACACCCGTATATACATATTATAACACAATAGAATTAGCAAGAAAAAAGTTTCTTAGCAAAAAAAACATGAATTTTAGGATATTTTAAGTTATTTGCTTAACATATAACAATATTGAATTAAAAAAAAGTACCAACATATAAAACTGACATAAATTACAATAATTTAAAATTGGACTTCCAAAAAGAGAAATGGGAAGAAATATATGATTCAAATAAGTAAGTGACAATTTCGAGTTATTTATAAATACGTTGAATAGTCATATGTCTAAAAGTACTACATCGGTAAAAATAAAAAAAACAGTATAAGGAGCCGAGGATGACTACAGCATTAGCTATACATCTGTAACTGAAAAAAATGAGTTATATATTCTTATACTAAAAAATCCTGTATATAATTAAATTATAGAAAAATACAATGCTTACAAAAAAATCATTAGTAAATAAAGCAAAATGTTTATATATGAATGACTTAGTGATCAAAAATAAAAGCTCTTCCACGGCTCTTCAGAAATGCGTAAATAACATGTGCGGAAAAAACATATAAAACAAAAATCGAGAAGTTTTTTATAGAAAACGATGTAGATGACAGAGAAATTTGACATGGCAAACGAATTCAATAACTACTACACTGAACTAGAGCAAAATTTTGCAAACAGAATTGTTCCTCCGGACAATTATGAAGAAAATATGGACACAATGGAAAGTACTATGTATTTAGATAGTACAAATGAAGAGAAAGTTCTCACTATCATAAATTCACTTAAATTTAAATAAGCTCCTGGTAGGGATGGTATTGAATCAGAAACCGTAAAAGCAGTTAAAAATCAAATCGTTAAACATCTTATAAACAAATCCATTAATAACGAAGACTTTCCGGAGTGTAAGGATTGGAATAATAAAACCCCTCTATAAAAAAGTGGGAAACGACTAGTCATAGATTGGTATAAGAAACCTCGCAGTTCAGGAAGATTTTTGAATTTTCATTCATATCATAAACACTCCATAAAGGTGAATCTGGTCAAAAAGATGAAAAATAGAGTACTTAGAATTTCACACCCAGATTTTCATAATAAAAATGTACATATCTTGCAAACCTTTTTCTTGGAGAATTCTTATCCCAGACCGTTACTCAATAAGTTATTATTTAGCACTTCGGCTACCATTGATGTACGAACTACCAATAGCCATCCTAATATCACTCCAATGGAAAGAGTTTCTGGTGAGAACCCAATTTTCACTACTCTAAGAGACATTGCACCTAGACTTTCCAGGTTATTCATGGATCTTAACAATTTCAAAATTGCAAATAAAACTATATTGACAAACAGATCAATTTATTCAAAGGTTAAAGACAAAAATCCTCTTACATCTTGTACAAATATTGTCTATAGTATTCCTTGTCGTGATTGTGATAAACACTATATCGGCCAGACTATGAGATCGCTTTTCAACCGTATAGTCTCACATGAGAGTGATTCCAGGTTACACCCTGAAAGGTACGCTTTTGCAGAACATATCAACACTTTAGACCATCGAATTGACTTTGAATCAGGGAAAGTGCTGGCTACTGAGTCACATAAAACCAAGAGAACCTTCTTAGAGATGGTCTACATTTCACAGTCAAATAATTGCATAAATAAAAGAACAGATATCAATCATTTGAGTGAGATTAATTCCTTTTTACTGTCATTGGATAACAATCATAGACCACATAACATGAACAAGGTACACATAATAACAACACCTCATTACTAACATTCAATTAATTATCAGGGTGATGGTATGGGCATTTCCACTGTTTTTCAACGTATACTTTTATTATTGTTATTATTAATGGTCATATAATTATTGTTGTTACCTTAACAATGCCTTTTTGCAATCAATATCTATACGACAATACATCAACAATCCATTTGTTTACATATTAGTTGTCATTCAATTCATCTTTTCCGAAATACATAGAGTCACGTTTAAAGGGAACTCTTCTTCTTGCCATATATTACGGCCTGAACCCTTCCCCCTTAGTAGTTCTATTAGTGTTAGTAGATAGAACCAGCGCGCCGCTCTCACGTTTTGAGAAATTGCTTAATGACGATTACCGTGAACTGTTTGTACCAGTGGATGTCAGTTGCCCGTTCCCATTTCCGTCTTGGAAGGAAAGATTCCTGCTTCGTAGCGTCCTTTTTTGGTTGTGCTTGTTTAAAAACGATTTTACGACAATAATCTCGTGCAAGTTTTGTGTTTTCATTGTTTTTATCATTATATTATCCTATAACAGCCTCAATGTTGTCAATATTACTGCTAATTTGAATGTCAATTTTCCCTAACTGATGCCATGTGATGAGTTCTTCAATCTTATGTTTTACGTAAAGGAAAATAATTTCACATTGGATGTAAGTACACTTTTGTCTCTTTATTGATGGAGTTGAGAATAATCTCATTTTTTCCTCTATTTGTAGCGTCCCTGATGATGAAAATGAACTTTTTCGAAAGCTTGGATAAAAACCAATAAAGAAGCATCTTTTTCCCTGTTGCTGCATCCCCCAATATTTCTGAGTATATATATATATATATATATATATATATATATATATATATATATATATATATATATTGTGACGATATTTATTTCTATTGTAATATAAATTGGGAAAATTAATATGAAATTTTGTTTAATGTCACTGTCAAATTATAAATTGTCACACTTGGGCTTTAACAAACAGTTTATTTTATCAAATTTGAATTTCTGGGCTCCGGCTATATAATAATTTTCACTAGATTTAAATTTTAGTTTTATGTAACTTTATCTTAATTGAGAACTCTTTGCTTCCGCACTCTGGGCGTACGGGTTCAATATCTCATTTTTCCAGACCTATGGCCTCCAACTGTGTCAGACATTCACTATATTATAACACACAATAAACTACTCCAAATAAAAAAAGTAATCAATTCCAAAATACGTCTATTACTTTGGTAAGTTTGTAATTTTGAATAACGAATTACCAAATTTAAGTTAACAATAAATATACATGAAGAATTAAAGATTGTTATTATTGGACGTAATAGATGGAATGCATTCTCTCTACTAAATGAAAGAGAAGAAACTTAACCTATGAATTTACAATGAAAAATACTGAACAATGATGATTTCTCGGACAAAATATTAATAAAGACTTGTTACCTTGCAGTTCAATTGTCAAATACACTTAATAAAGGAAATCCTCTTCAATAATTATTGAACTCCTCACTAAACCAAAGCATAAGGTATGTACCATTTAACTTTTATTATTCCTTTTATAAATTTTGGGAAATTATCCCCTTTACCATTCATATATCTTTCAAATATTTTCTTATATCTTCAATTTACATATCATCCAGGAATGTTCATGAAAATTTTTTATGCAAAACGAATCCAATTCAGCCTTCTTTCTTTTTCTCTTTATATCTTATAGTGTATGTTCAAAAGACCTTCATTTCATCAATTATATCTCTTTTTTGAAATCTCTGACCTCTTTTAAAATTATTTTAACTCTTGACAGCTCTTTCAAAATTTTCTTAATGACACTATCCTATTTATCTCTTAGTCACCTGAATTTGTATCTTTTGGTTACCGCAAACAATCAGAGAGTAGTCATTAGACAGAACAAGTATCCTTTCTCCTTACTCATCACTAACTTTCTTCTATAACCTTAAATTGTGACCATTTGTCACCCGCACTTGACAAATATAAATTTTATAACATACTCTGTATGTTCGGGTAAATTACTCTACCTTCCTATAATTAAAATGCTACACAATATCTAAAATAATTTACAATCAATAAAATAATCTTCTATACTCCTGGACTTTGGTCAATGGCTTGTGAAGGTATGTTTCTATATTACACTGTACCATTTTGATTTCATTTTTCAATTTCAAAATCTTTACCTAACTTCTGATTAATTACTTAGGTACTTTTCAAATTTCTACAGTGTGTGCCAAATTTATCTAGTATTTTATAAATCATTTATTGTTATTTGGTACATTATTCTAGCTATAATTTTCTAAGACAATTTATTTGTCTTAACATTTCCCCTCAAGCCTTTGAGCAATTTATATGTTTACAGTAGAAATTCTCAAAGGATTGACCCATATTTGGTAACAAGTTGAACTAAGCAATAATAAATAACTTATAACTTCATATACTATTTCTATATTATGTTGATGAGCAACCATGATAATCAAATAACTGATCAATGTTGAATACACCACGTGTATTTCCCGTCTCTGGATGTACTAGTACATAACTATTCACTCCACCTTTATTATGAATTCTATAAGGACCTTCAAACAAACTATCCAGTTTCTTACATTTATCATGTCTGTGATCAGCAAACCTCAGTGCTCTCAATAATACTAAGTCTCCCTGATTAAAAACTTTAATATGTTTATTTTTTTTAAATTGTTTTTCTCTATATCTCTTTTCTTTTATGGACTCTTTTACTCTGGCCTGTTCAATTATCTGATTATAATCAAAATCAATTAGCCATGGTCTATCTGAATTTATTCCTTTGAATAGCATAATTGGTGAAAATCCTGTATTTATATTTGGACTTTTATTTATAAAGAATTCTACATCTGACAATTTATCCTCCCATTCTCTATGATTATAAGAAACCAGTAGCCTTAAATGCTTAATGACCTCTTTAATTCCCCTCTCAGCTAAATTAGCTTGAGGATGTCTAATACTAGTATATCTATGATTTATTTTATTTTTAATAAACCAATTTTGTAATTGTTTACTTCTAAAGTATGTAGCATTGTCCATTATACAAGTATCAAATTTTCCATGATCGTTTATAAATTTATTCAAGAAAAATTTTACCATCGTTTTATTTGTTTTAGAACATGCATGTAAAGATATGTATTTCGAAAAAAACATCTAGAATTACAAAAATATGGAGATTTCCGTGTGTGCTTGGAATTAAATTTGAAATAAAGTCTACAGTTATTAGCTCTAGTGGTTTACTAACTATTAAAGATCTTGGTAAGTTCGTATAATACATATTTTTTTCTTTATTGAACTGACAAGTAGTACAATTTCTAATTTGTTTTTTCATTAATGATAAATCATTCTTACAATAATAATTCTCTCTAAAAATTAAATGAGTACGTCTAACTCCAGGATGATTAAAATTACTATGTATTTGACCTATTATTAAATTAGCCAACTCGTCTGTTATTGCATAAATTTCTATTCCATTCATTATTTCAAAATAAATATTTTCCTTATATATTAGCCTAGCCTTATCCTTATCTGTTAAACTATTTTGGTTAATTTTAATAGCATCTAACGAAAATATTCCCTGTTCAAATTTTAATTGATTAAGTCCAACTTTATGAGTGTTTGGCCTACCAAGGCTTTCCCCTTCCATTCTTGTGATAGCATCTGATACAATATTCAAATGTCCAGGAATAAAAATTATTGTAAATGAATACTCTTGCAATAATAGACTCCATCTGTGAATACGAGAATTATTATACCTATTATCTAAGATAGTAGTTAGAGCCTGATTATCTGTCTCAATTATGAAATGACCACCCAATAAGAAATATCGCAACTTATTTACACAGAAAATTATACTGAGAAGCTCTAGTTCACTTACTCCATAATTTTTTTCTGCTTGACGAGTTAAGCGAGAAACAAAAGATATTGGAACTTCTACATTATTTTGTTCCTGTAAAAGCACACCAGCTATTCTTTGTATAGAGGCATCTGTTCTTAACTTAAAAACTTTTGAATAATCAGGATGATAAATTTTTACGTTTTCATGGAAATCTTCCTTTATGGACTTGAATGATTCCTCCTATTTATTCGTCCATTTCCAAGTTACATTTTTCCTTAACAATTCAACAAGTGGTAATTCCTTTTCTGAAAGATTTGGTACCAATCTTTTAAAATAATTTAAAGTTCCCAAGAAACCCCTTAAAGTTTTTAAATTTGTAGGCCTTTTATAGTCCTTAATCAAACTTATCCTTTGTGGATCCATTTCTATTCCCAATGGAGTTAGTTTGAAACCTAAATATATGACTTCTGTTTTAAAAAACGAGCATTTTCCTAAACTGAGCTTGAGACCTGCTGAATCAAGATCCTGTAAGACATTTTTCAAATGAGTAAAATGTTGATCCTTGTTTTCTGAGAAAATCAAAATATCATCTACATAATGAATAGTGTAAGCTTCATGTCTTTCTAAGATTTTATTTGTGGCTTTTAGTAATGCTGATACTGAACTTTGTAAGCCGAATGGAACTACATTGAAATGATATACCCTACCATTTATTTTGAAACCTACCAAATGTCTACAATCTGGATGTAAAGGAATTAACCAAAAAGAATGTTTCAAATCTAGTTTTGAAAAAACTTTAGCATTTGTTACTCTACCTAAAATTGATTCTACTGTAAGTGGTGCTTCAAATTCTGGAACACAACATTTATTAAGATTTCTTGCATCAAGACAGATTCTCACTGAATTATCTTGTTTCCGAACAATCACTACTGGATTAATATATTGTGTGGTGCTATAACTAATCATGTTATCTCTCAATAAATTATTTAATGCATTATTAACATCCTCCCTATACTTATATGGTATTGGATAACTTTTTGCATGGAATTGTTTCATGTCTTTTATCTTTATTCTATGAACATAATCTTTAGCTATTCTTGATTCCTCATTTATTAAATCTTTATACTTTCCTATTAAATCTACCATTCTATCTCTCCACTCATTATCACAATCAAAACCTATATTCTCAAGTACCACTCCTTTTATTATGGCATCTTTGGCCTGAATCCTGCTTTCAAAAATCTCTCTTCCATTTGACCTACTAACATAATCATATTTATCCTCCCTATTACTTTCATTTAATATTTTATATTCATCATAATTATCATATTTATTCATTTCTTTATCATTCCATGTACAAAGAATTCTATCTATAAAAATCTTATCATTTTTTTTATTTTTGCAATTTTTTTTATTTTCCGAATTATGTTCACAAAAATCCCATATACTAATTATATTCGAGTTTTTTACTACCCTTATACTTTCTTGTAATGAAAATTTTAATTCAAACTCTTTATTGATTTTAACAATTCCTTTTTCAAAATTTATTACAAAGTTATTTTTACTGAGTTCATCACTACCAATAAGTATATCGCATTCCAGATGGTTTACTATTAATAATTGAACTATAATCTCAAATTTTTCAAAGTGTATTTTAGTAACCACTGTTCTATTTGTGTATCCTAAAGTTTTTTCATTTATGCCTACTAAGTTAGTTTTAGGAATTTCAATTATATCATTTTTCAAACATTGTACTTTATCAACAAATTTTTCTGATATTAAAGAAGCTGTAGATCCTGTATCTAAAATTATGCTAACATTATTGTCGTATATTTTACCATTTAAAATTATTAAACCTACATTTTTTTGTTCCAGGTGTACATTATTATAATCTCCGAGATCAAGAAATTCACGTGGGTGCATGTATTGACACCTAGTTGCAACATCATACACCCATTTTAAAAATGCGGTTCGGTATCATGTCTATTCCGATAATCTTCTGAGGAACGAGATCTTCCTGTAGATCTGAAATTTTCCTGAGAAGCAAAACTTTGTGAAGTACATCTTTCTGCACTTCTACCTCTGTGATTTTCATCTACCACATCCACTCGATTAACACGTCTCACATGTTCACCTGAGTCTCGAGAATTTATGTCTCTGTTATAACCATTATTGTTATTTTGGTTATCAAAATTTTGTTGGTTTCTTGTATTTTGGTTATAATTATGATTTAGATTGTGACTGTTTTGATTACCATTATTCCCCCGATTATAATTGTTATGATTATTTCTTTGGAAGTTATTATTTTGATTTTGGTAATCGCGGAAATTACTATTTTGATTATATCTATTTAAAATTCTATTTCCATTATTGTTTGCCTGATTATATTGACTGTTCCTATTTTGGAATCCTGTATTAATTTCATTAAAATTTTTGTAATTATAATTATTTTTAATCTGATTATTTCCATCAATTAATTCATTATAATTCCTATTATTTCGTGCCCTATGTTGATAATTTCTATTCTGGTTACCATCCAAATTTTTATATTGAACACTGCCATCTAAGTTTCGTTCAACTCGAGTTAAATATGACAATAGCATATCAAACTGACTAATATTTTGTATGCTTATAGTTTCACAAATTTCACTTTTATAGTGCCTAGACAAAAACATAACGATTTCTGATTCAGGTATGCTTGGTACAAGGTATTGTGCCTGAGCATACACCTGTAAAGCATAATTAGTTAAATTATTGCGTTGTCAGTCAAATTTACCAAAATACAATTTTTCCCGAACTTTTCCCTGCTGTAACTCACCCCAAAAATTGTGTAAAAACAATTTTTCAAAATCATCCATATTCTGAATTTTATCTTCCTTACAATTCAACCAAAGTAAGGCCTGACCTGTTAAATTACTTCTCAAAAATTCGTGAAGATCTCCAGTGTTTTCAATTCTCCTGGCTCTACTTTTGATTGTTTTTATAAAATTTATAGGGTGTACCTTTCTAAAGTCACCACAAAATTTTGTAGACTCATCAACTTTACTATTACAACTAAAATACATAGAACCTGATGACTCACCAATAATACGATTATCTGATAAGTTTTTTACTTCTGCTGTAATATTTGTTAATTTTTGTTCTACCTGTCTCCTAAAATTTTCCATTAGTTCATTGTTGTTTGGATTGTTTCCTTGTATGCTTTTTTTTAACTCTTCTCTAAATCTTGCTTCTGTCTTTTTGTTTTCGTTTTCGGCCAGATCCAATGTTGTTTGTATTTCCTTTCGAACATCTTCTTCGAAATCTGTTATTCTCTTGTTAGTTTTTATATTTTCATTAGTTTGCCTTCTTTCTATCCGTTGCAGATCTTCTTTGAATATCTTTTCTTGTTGCTTGGCTTCTTCTCTTAAGCTCTTGGTCTCTTGTTTTAAGCTTTTCTCCATACCATATATTTTTGTTTCTTGTTCCCCCATTTTATCTTCTATCTTATCGATTCTTGCCTGATGAAACTCATATCTTCTATCAAAATTTTCTAAAATTGCTTGTATATCAGATTGTAACTCATTTTTCACATTTTTTATATCTCCTTTTACTCCTTGGATTTCACTTGTCACCCCTTGGATTTGACTTGTTACCCCATGGATTTCACTTGTCATCACTTGCATTTGACTTGTCATCATTTGCAAAAATCCTTTTAATTGTATAATATCAATATTTTCTTGAGGATTAGTCTGTTTTGGGCTTTCTTGAAGAACTCGAGTATCCTGTTTCTCTTTTTCTTGAGTTCTTCTGTCATCATTGTTACTCTCCTCCACATCATTTCCCAATATTTTGTCCTGTTCATCCAAATTTTTCAAAGTTTCTTGTTCCCCCTGTATATCTCCTTTTCCACATTCACAAGATTCCATTCTGATGGCTTCAATAAGTCTCTTTTGCAGCTCTGCTTTCTTTCCACTATCACTTAAATTCCTTTCCACCAAAAGTTCTTTCAATTGTGCTATCGTGTATTCTTTTATCTCTAATTCTCGCTTATCAGACATGTCGTTTTATTGTGTATATTATAAATTTACTCTACAATACTGATGATACAAAACAGCAAAAACACACCTGAGACGTACTAATCAAGCAAATAGCAAATGTTTCACAGAATCTGATAATTATTTTAATATTATTTGTATAAATAAATTGTTTCAAAATGACTACCTGTAATTATTAGTTTATCTGAAGTAGATATTGTTGTTACTAGGAAAAGGATAACCTTACGTCTGGAAAATTATTTAGCCCTGTTTTTGAAAAAAAAAATACCGCACCACGTTGGGCTGACAAAATTGTGACGATATTTATTTCTATTGTAATATAAATTTGGAAAATTAATATGAAATTTTGTTTAATGTCACTGTCAAATTATAAATTGTCACACTTGGGCTTTAACAAACAGTTTATTTTATCAAATTTGAATTTCTGGGCTCCGGCTATATAATAATTTTCACTAGATTTAAATTTTAGTTTTATGTAACTTTATCTTAATTGAGAACTCTTTGCTTCCGCACTCTGGGCGTACGGGTTCAATATCTCATTTTTCCAGACCTATGGCCTCCAACTGTGTCAGACATTCACTATATTATAACACACAATAAACTACTCCAAATAAAAAAACTAATCAATTCCAAAATACGTCTATTACTTTGTTAAGTTTGTAATTTTGAATAACGAATTACCAAATTTAAGTTAACAATAAATATACATGAAGAATTAAAGATTGTTATTATTGGACGTAATAGATGGAATGCATTCTCTCTACTAAATAAAAGAGAAGAAACTTAACCTATAAATTTACAATGAAAAATACTGAACAATGATGATTTCTTGGACAAAATATTAATAAAGACTTGTTACCTTGCAGTTCAATTGTCAAATACACTTAATAAAGGAAATCCTCTTCAATAATCATTGAACTCCTCACTAAACCAAAGCATAAGGTATGTACCATTTAACTTTTATTATTCCTTTTATAAATTTTGGGAAATTATCCCCTTTACCATTCATATATCTTTCAAATATTTTCTTATATCTTGAATTTACATATCATCCAGGAATGTTCATGAAAATTTTTTATGCAAAACGAATCCAATTCAGCCTTCTTTCTTTTTCTCTTTATATCTTATAGTGTATGTTCAAAAGACCTTCATTTCATCAATTATATCTCTTTTTTGAAATCTCTGACCTCTTTTAAAATTATTTTAACTCTTGACAGCTCTTTCAAAATTTTCTTAATGACACTATCCTATTTATCTCTTAGTCACCTGAATTTGTATCTTTTGGTTACCGCAAACAATCAGAGAGTAGTCATTAGACAGAACAAGTATCCTTTCTCCTTACTCATCACTAACTTTCTTCTATAACCTTAAATTGTGACCATTTGTCACCCGCACTTGACAAATATAAATTTTATAACATACTCTGTATGTTCGGGTAAATTACTCTACCTTCCTATAATTAAAATGCTACACAATATCTAAAATAATTTACAATCAATAAAATAATCTTCTATACTCCTGGACTTTGGTCAATGGCTTGTGAAGGTATGTTTCTATATTACACTGTACCATTTTGATTTCATTTCAATTTCAAAATCTTAACCTAACTTCTGATTAATTACTTAGGTACTTTTCAAATTTCTACAGTGTGTGCCAAATTTATCTAATATTTTATAAATCATTTATTGTTATTTGGTACATTATTCTAGCTAAAATTTTCTAAGACAATTTATTTGTCTTAATATATATATATATATATATATATATATATATATATATATATATATAAATTTGTCTCACCCATCGTTATAGAAAAAAGCTATTTAAATAAATAATAAGAACAACAAAGTTGGATTCATTTATAACAATGTTTTGAATTGACCACAAATATCACCAACCAGCGTATGTTCTCCTTAGACACATTTTAAGAAAACGCATGCTCCAAAAATGTTTTCCAACTCAATTCACACCCTCCCTCCAACTTCACTATGGTGAAGCCATTACTCGACGGGGTTACAGTTTTTATGTGGTTTCCTTGTAATCTAGCCAATTAGTCGACGTCAGTCCCAGCTGTACCTGTCAATTCCAACTAAAATCACCTAATATATGCCAACTATTACCAAATCAATATAAATCTCACAAATTCCAGACTTGCTCTCCTAGATGCATTCAAAGGAGCCACTCTAGAATCACTCCTGTCACAAATCATTACCAGCATACGGCCTGATCGAAAAACCCACCAAATTCTGCTTCAACGGCCATCTAACTCCGAACGGCTGTATCTGCCAACCAAAAATACTCTTCCTCCACACTATTGTATGGCTTATGAACTTGAACATTGGCAATATACATATGAAACTATTTGCAGCTTTTTACCTACGGTGCTATAGGAGATTCCTACGAGAATCATGAAGGAAGGGAGTGAAAAATGAAGGAGTTCTTGTAGGATCAGGTCAAGCCATAAGTCACTAAAAGGGAAAGAATACTTCAATACGCAAAATATCCTCTATAACTCAGTATGGAAGGTAAAACTAGAAGAAAGAGAAATGAGGAAAACGAAACATATCTTGGGTTAAGTATTCGAGGAAACTATGATTGCATCAAATATCTAATAGGAATGGAACTGGAAGAAGAGAGCCCTTATGTTAATGAAGAGTCGACAACCAAATGAAAAACCAAATTACTAAACACATTTGGCTCATATGGCTTTCTTTCCTTATTTATTATTGACTAATCATCTGACTAACGAGTGAAATCACTTTGTTCGGACGATATATTAATCAACTTATAATTGAAACTTCAATAGCAGGTGAAAAAACCAACAGTAAATTAATATCTTCTCACTACCATTCTTCCGTTTGATTTGTTGTTCACATCCACTTGTTTGTACATTCCCATATTTTCTCCGAGGTATATGAATATATTCGATGACAACCAATTATTTTATAAAGGGAAGTTTCTTGTAACTTTACCAAATACCAACCCTTTGAATCCAGTTTACAAAATGTAAATAACGAAGACCAACAAATTTTTCACGGTATAATGCACCTGCGACATTCAGTACGAAGAATTTCACGCTTATCGAAATTATTTAAATTTTAGTTGGTCTAAATTATGACAATCGGAGAAATGTTTCACCTGTTCGTGGATCGCCCTACAGAGGAAATAAATGACATATTCAACAATATACACAAGTGTGTAATGGAATAGTGATTCATTTTCTATTAATTTTTTTGTCGATTTTAATCACAGACTGATGTGAACTGAATCGACAGAGACGTATTTGAGACAAAATGCTAGGTTCAATGACTGACTTATATATCCAACATAATCAGCAATATAAGTTACTGATCTCACTCTATATCATTTCTTAATGTATGTTACTAATCTTACTTTATATCATTTCCAAAAGTATGTTACTGATCTCACTGTATACTATTCCTTTTTTTGTTGGCCTTCGGGCTGAACCCATGCAGCCTGAATCTATGTGCGTAAAAAACTAACCACACTTTATAAATATAGGCGCAGTAAATCTGAGTGTATTAAAGGTATAAAAGAAGTATTAGTTACAGAAAAAAAGTGAAAAAACAAAACAAAATTATTATATAATTAGTATCTTCTAAGGGTACTAGTATTAAGGACTTACATACTTGTAATTAACTAGCCTAGCAAAGAGAAAAATACGGGGTATACACTCTTCTCGCCCAGGGGTCGTTCCGGGCATTTTCTTTTAAAAAGACAAACACAGGTAGACCACGGGTAGGTAGGTATATATAGTTGAGTTATACAAAGGTAACGAGACTAGAATATCTGATGACTTACAGATTAATTTTAGCTTCAAAAACAAAATGTATGAATGCATCATATATAGTTTTGCCGTTTGTGGATAGTAAATACATAATATTGAAAGGGCATGGAACATTCAGCTGAATAAGACTTTGTAATAGTTTTTTAAATTGTTGTTCATAGCTCCTACAATTGAAAAAGATGTGGTCCAAATCGGAAATTTCGTTGCAATTCTCGCAGATGTTACTTTCCAGAATTTTGATTTTATGCAGGTGTGCAGGATAACATGCGTGTCCAAATTTCATTTTGCATATAGTTGTAATATATTCTCTAGGGTAATTGTAATTCTCATACCAATAATATGTTTTTTTTCTAATTTGGTTGAAGTAAGTTGTATCGAGTAGGTTTTGTTATGCAGTACTGTTGATATATGTTTGACCATGTTTTATACATATTACTTCTGGACAAATTTATTTGTTCCTCTACAGTAGTTTCCACATTATTGTCTTCTACTGAAAATATACTGCTTTCTGCCAATTGATCTGCTACTTCGTTATACATAATTCCTGTGTATGCTTTAACTCATACAAATTATGTGTTCATTTGGAGACTTAGCAATTGTGTTTTTTATTTTTACTATGCAAGGATTATTGAAACTAGATGTTTTATTTCTTTCTAACGCAAACTCTATAGCTTTAAAGATTGCGAAAGCTTCAGCAGAAGGAATAGGAGTTGTTTTATTCAATTTGAATTTGGATTGCTCTTGTGACGGTATTATAAAGGATGCGCTGGTGCCATGAATATTTTTTGACGCATCTGTGAAAATAGGTGCGTAATCGTTGTTAGTATCGATAATTTGTCTGAAAATTATATTGTTTGAGTGATCTATTTTCGAGTATTGTGGGGTGATTACTTTGATATCTTTTAAAAAGCTATCCAGGTCCATACTTACTAGAGGTGGAATAAAATATGTATTGTATACTATTCCTTAAAGTGTGTTTTTAGTAATACCCATTCTCAAATGGCGCGAAAAATGTAGGTACATTGACAGAAAAAACACTAACAAATTTTGATAAATGATTCCAAAGAAACATATTTCGGAAACAAATAACAACTCATTTAGTCGTTCCACTCTGTTTGGGCAATTGTAAATAGTATTACTCATTGACCTGTCGAAATAGAAAATTGATATGTTGTTCATCTAAAGACATTTACAGTTTTCCCACCTTCTGAATTTTGAAAGATATTACGATGCTTATATAAGTTTGAAACCGATATGACAAGTAAAAACACAAATAATAATGTGATAATATGAGTAATGGAACCTAAGATAGCTAAGATTACAATTACTAGAAACTTACAAAACTCAAAATGCTTCTTGCCATCATTTATTATGCAAAAATTCAGTCATTTCTGAGAAAAATTGACACGTCACGAAGTTGAATCAACAGGAATACTTAGAAATACTTCACGAATACTACTCCTAATATCCTTACGTGTTACTTTTGTAATAAAATAAATTTCTAAATCTTGAAATATAAGATGACATTGTTGATCATTCAAAGTGAGAAAATACTCTTTTGTTCAAACTAATTATTCGAAGATACAGTATATGCTACTTAATGCGAACCGCAACTATTTTGTTGATTGCACATTCCTGATAAATTTTGACAAATCATTAGTTCAAATCCTACCTTCCTTCCGTTACGGTTGCCTCAAAAACAGGTCCGATAATCATTTCATTAGAATTATCAGAGTTTGAGCATAGACACAATTTGCCAGTGTGAGTTGATTTTACTAATTTGGTTGCTGTGTGATCATTACTAACTGATGAGAAAATTTGACCTTTGCATTTAGACTGAGAGTATCAAACATTTTTTCAATCAGTTGCAGTGGTACAGTCGTCGATCACAATGTGTTTTTTCTGATTTCTGGTGTACTATTGTTAAATCAAAAAATAAAGATCAAGATACCTATAAAAACATCACATTCAAATATCATTCACTCCCTATAAGAGAGCCCCCCTTAAACAAATCAAATAACCATATTAGGTACATATGTGTTTTGTTTTGAATCAACTCTTCCAAAGAATTTCCTGATATCCATTTGACGGAGTAATATTTCCAGTTGTTGCGCAGTAAACGTAAATCTCGTGTCGCCGCAACTAAACGATAAGGCACTATGGCGCATGAAATATTCGCTGGTATTAAATTCCGAACTGAATTGAATTGTATTCGAACTGAATTGCCTTGCTCCGCCTCACGATCCCGCTTATATATACAAATATTAGAAGAGCTCCCGAAATACGTAGAAAATACTCGACTCTATTTCCATCCTTGTCTCATACTTGCTATCACTGTCTTTCCTTTCGAGAATATTCCATGCTAGAACGTTCTTCGTGGTATTGCTATTCAATGCAAGATGTCGCTATTGACCGTATAAATTGATGCTATTTCTCTTTACTGCAAAAAGTACTGTCGTCCGTAACTAGATAGCGCTAGATGTTGTTTTCTCCAAATTATATTCGGCTTTAATCCTAGATGGCTCTGATTGTCTCGTCGGGAGCGGAAACTACGAGATGAGACGGTTTCGCTAACAGTATACTATATCGAATGTTGTAGAATGCTTAATTATAGATAAAAAATAAAATCAAAATATCTGACTGAAAAGATATTTTGTTTCCAACACTTCATTTTGCGCAAAGTAGATAACACGTTTTTAATTCCCACTTGCCAGGAAAATTGAAGTTTATTTTATCTTCTAGGGAAGGGGGCACCTGGGTACACCCTTGTGTGGAAAAGTTAGTTTTAATCTTTAAAACCGTTTATTTTTTCCTCGTGATTCCTTTTCTATTTCAATGTATCCTAATAATCTCCTTTCTCCATCTCTTGTTATGTTTGGTGCAAATATTGTTTTCAATATTTCCGTTTGTGGTATTTTTACATATCCCTTTTTTTGTTTATGCTTGTGTTGTGCTTCTATAATCTTGGGTGTTATAATTGAGTTAAATGCGTTACTGACGTCTATAAAAATGACGTGTAGATAATTATTGTATTCCAAGGATTTTTCAAGGATCTGCTTGATGGGGTGTATTGCCGTTACTGTTAATTAACCTGGTGTAAACCCGTTTTGCTAGTCTCATACTATTTTTTTCTGTGTACGCTTTCAGAATTTGCAAGACTTTTGTAGGTGGTATTGAGTAGGAACTTTGCCTGTGATGACTGATGGGTGGACTGAGTCGCCCAAAGGTTGTCACAGCCGGTCTCCAGCCCGGGCAAAAGAGGTTTTTGGGTTAGGCCAGCTACCTACCCGATATAAAAAAACATACAGCTCATGGAACCGAAGACACTGTCTCGGAAACAGGACGGATCGCAACGAAGATGACCCATGCTATGACAAGGAAGAAAGGAATAAGCGAAAATGGAAAGCTGAACACAATATCACCAAAATCACTTGCTGGAACATAACATCGTGGAATGGAAGAGATCAAAAAATCATTATTGAAATGGAAGAGCACAACATAGACATCTTCGGGATCTCGGAAATGAAAGGAAAAGGACAACGAACATATAAGCTTGGAAAATACACATTAATCTACAGCGGAAAGGCTAAGTTTGGAAGTACAATCGGTAGTTGGCAGTCTATTGCGTGAGAAATATGCACAAAGCATCGAAGATATAGAATATATCAACGACATATTACTGAGAACCTCCTTGAAACTGAACCAAACCACAATACATCTTATAATCGCACCCTTGAACAATATACTTGCCTCAACGAACTTACTGTTAACAATTCTAAAATTATGTGTTCCTTCAGAGGCGGCCACAAAATAACAAGAAATTACGAATTTCTGTTCAACAAAGTAGAAATTGAGATGACTGACCACTATACATACTTAGGTGTTACTCTCACTTGCTCTCCATTATTTCGCGAACACGCAATGAATACCTCTTACAAATGTAAACAAGCCATAGGTGCTGTCATGAATATGCTCTCGCGTTCAAAAACAACTTCCTGGCAATCGCGCATAACCCTGTATCATTCCATAGTAATTAATACACTCGCCAATTCGGTCCCTGTCTGGGGTCTGCGGTATCTTAACATTGTTGAAAAAACCCAAGTTGTTTTTTCAAAAGATTGCTCTTATCAGCGCTAAACACTCCTGATTATTTAGTACGTCTTGAGGTGGGCGTTGTTAGGCTTGATTATACGGTATTTAAGTTGTGCCTCAATTGGTTATTAAAAATGTTTTCTTTTGCAAACACTAGATTGCCAAAGATTGTATGTCTCAGGCTCTCAGAGTAAGAGGACTTTTACAGCCCCTGCTATAACTGGGTCCTACAAATGAAACTGATTTTTATAGATCTCGGGTTGACCGACATGTGGAATAACCTCTCTATTGGTTCACTAAAAAGCCATTACGATGCAATTCTTGAGAATATTAAGCAAAAATTGTATAGTTCTGACTCACAACGCCTTGCTAATAGTAATTACTGTGTAATCTATAAACATTTAACAGTCACTTCAGGTCCTGCAAATTATCTAACTAGTAAACTGCCGATTAAATTAGTTCGAATATTTTGTCAGATCCGTTTATGTTCGAACACCTTTGTTAGAATAACGTATAAGGGAAGTATTTATACCATCAATCAAGGAGAAATTTGTACTCTGTGCAACTCGCGTCAAAATAAAACACTTGAACATATTGTGCTTCAATGCAGGATGCATGATTGTATTAGAGTGCAAATTATTAAAAGTCTGCAGAATTTTGATGATTTCATTGCCTCATTAAATACTGCTTCTTTGGCGGATATCAAGCAAATTTCGAATTATTTCATTGGCGTACTCAAAATTCGTTCATTTATTATAAACGAATAGCTAGGGGTTTTACACAAACTTTTTTTTTCTCTCTTTTATTGTTTATTTTCATTGTGATTTTGACGCATGATCTGTGTATTTATTTATAGACCCTGTACCGAATTTCTTGCTATATCGATCTGTATCAATTAGAAGCAATAAAGATATTGATATTATTATTATTATTATTCTTATTATTATTATTATTATTATTATTATTATTATTATTATTATTATTATTATTATTATTAATATTATTATTAATCACGTACGCTCCGGATATATCCAAACCTGTTGAAGACTCAGAGAAATTCTACCGAGAACTACAGACCTCATGTGGAGGTTACTTAGTAAGTGTCCCTCGTATACTTGACGTTTACCGTACAGGCATATTATCATTGAGGAAACCACTTACCTAGCAACCAGTATTCGGGAATAGAATAAACAACATCACATTTATAAAAATCACTGGGTCGAGTTTTTAATATGTTAACTACACAAATATAAAATATCTATCGACTTAGTCAAAGTATTATTAACAATAATATTTCCCTGGTTCGTTCACTCTCATTTTATAGGAAGTGTAGCTATATTTTGCTACGTACATGACCTCCGTCTATAAGTTGTACGTGTGTGTTTACATTGCAATTAAAACGTGCTTTAAACATATGATTTTCATTGGCCTTCCTAGATCAATGCTCGCTAAATACTGTAATTAATATTAGTGTTTTTAAATGAAACTCAAGGTCTCTAGTTAATTCCACAATGTATAGTTATTGAAAATTCTAAAAAATTGACAATTGCTTCGATAAATCAATATCATCGTCAGAATGACAGAAGTTACATTTCATTTTATGCCTACCTGATGTTTAGTAGTTATATTTTTGGCTAGACCAAGAAGTAACCTAACTTGTGATTGGCTTAATATATGTTTATAGAAAAAAGAAGAAGATGTGATATTACAAATATTGAAGCTTAGATATTATTAGCCCTATGGTGATATCCTGGATATCATTTTTCCAATTAAGATCAGTATAACTGTGCAATGATATAGAAAACCAGGAAAACTATATCTGCTGATCTTTACAATTATCACTTAAGAAGACAGTTTACTAGTGGAGAATTCCCTAGATTTAACTGTTCATTGACAACTTCATATTGTGGGTTTCTTGAATGTCTTCTAATTTCCAGTTCTTCAAGGAAATCCAGTTCTTGTTTCTTTTCACAAAAATGCAGCACTTCTAGTTCTGTGTTAGGTGTCAATGAATGATTGGTGTCAAGTAGATGTTTTGCGTAGTGGGATTTATCTGGTTGTTTTAATCTGTAAGCTCGTAAGTGCTCACTGTATCGTATTTCAAAATTCCTAGAGACCTTGAGTTTCATTTAAAAACACTAATATGAGCATATTCCACGAAGTAAGGGTCGAGACAGTCAATTTCAGTAATTAATATTAACCTAAATTTAAATCTTATTCCTAAGCTAATGTCCTTTTGCCGTTAATCTCCTTTAGGGATCACTACATCATCCCCTCTTGGAAGAGAAAAATTATCATTTTAATTTTTCGATATCACTTATACCTTTAACTGTTTTTAATGAATGTTTTGTATTGTCTTTGTTTACTAAACACTATCTGTTCGTTTATAAACACACTTCACTTATTTACAAATGTTTCCGTTCTTTGTATATAAAGATTCGATTCTTATGAACAATTTGTTGTTTATTGTCTGGAGATGTAATCTCGCAATTTACTCACTTTATTCCCGTTATTTTAAACGGACCTAGAGAATGTGGATCAAATTTATTTCTCCCTTCACTTTTCAAAATAACTAATTCCCCTATTTTAAAATTTACAGGTGAAGAATCATTTTCGCTATTATTAACTCTACTTAATTTATTATTTATTAAAAACTGTCTGGCCCTTTCATTGGCGTATTGCAACTTGAATTTCAATTCTTTATCGTATCTTTCAAAATTGTAACACGGTTCAATTTTTACGTCTAAAAATTCTGGCAAATTGGGTTTTCTCCCATATAATAATTCAAAAGGAGTGTATCCGTGATACGTATTTGGTGTTGTATTATAGCAATATGCGAACATTCTTACAAACTCACACCAGTTATCCCTAGAATCTTTGATAAGGTTTCTTATATATTCGTTAAATGTTCTATGTAATCTTTCACAGCTGCCTATTGCTTCGTGATAGTAAGCTGTTATTTCGTTCTTAGATTCCGTCCCTTCATCCGTTCTTATCTCCTTCATCAATCCGTAATTCGGTATAAAGTTGTCGAAAATTGCTTTTTCTATTGTGTGCGCTTCTTTATTCTGAACCGGTATCATAACTGCGTATTTAGTTAATTCGCATAATATTGTAATGCAATAACGATTCCCGTAGTGACTTTCTACAAAAGGACCTATTGTGTCTATGTAAATAATATCGAACGGTTTTATAGATGTATCTGTTATAACGATTTTTTTCTTTATGATTAGGTTTCGCTTTATTCACTTGACATTCATGACAATTTCTTACATACTTCCTTACGTCTTTCTCCATGTTTTTCCACTTGAAATTTGCTCTTAGTTTCTTCAATAATCTGTTATTTCCTACATGTCCTCCAAACATTGGATCATTGTGGTATCTTTCTAATATCTTTTGGATCTCTTCTTTTTGCTGTACCGTTTTTGGTACTTCGCATATACATACTTGAATACTTTTTAACCTTTGATTTCCTACTCCTATAAATTCTTCTACTATGCACTTTTTGAATATATCATCATTCGTATATGTTCTCATTCTTTTTACTTCATTTCTTACCGATAGCTCTTCAAGCTTTTCCAACGTTCGTCCTAGGTCGAAGTTGTGTAATCCGGTATTTAAGGCTTCACTAAATTCCAATTTATTTTTGATCCGGATGCTCATCCTAAGTGAGATACGGTTATTTTCAAAGTGTAAAATTGGTAATTTATGTGCCTCAAGGTTATTTAAAACTTTTATTACTGCAGGTTTTTATATTCTTACTTCCTTTGTTTCTACTTTATTCCTTTGATCCGTTTCTGTTTGTACATTTTCTTTTTGCGTTTGTGCTCTTGTGATTGCCAAGACATGTGAATTATTTATGTATAAATCCTTAAGCTCTTCTATGGATATTCTCGATATGCTATCCGCGTAGTTCGCTATACCTTTAACATACTGTATTTCAAAATCATATTCTTCCAAATCGATAAAATTTCACGTTTTTTCTATACAATTTGTTTACCTCTTAGTTGATTAAATTTTTTATCGCTGAAAATTTCATCCAAAATTTTCGGATTAGTTTCGTTATTTTCCTTATATGTGCATTTGTTCCATCCTGTATGTATTTCAAACTGATTCTTCCTTTCTTCTAATTCTTTTAAACTTTACACGTTGTCATTAATCATTAATGTATTTTCAATTATCTTAGCTTTAGCTCCATTTTCTCTCGCCTGTTTCATGTATCTTATTAACTGTTTTCTCTGTTCCAATATATCTTTTGGATAATCTTCATCAATGTATATCTTTGTTTTTTTTTAGTTTATTCGTTCCGTTCAAAGTCTCTACTTTCTTATTCACATCTTCCATCATTATTAATACTGGTCTATTTTTGTTACTGGCTTTGTTTCCTAATCTTTTACATTTCAAAATATCTGTTTTAACATCTACTGGGTTATTAACCTTGTTCATTATATCTTCTAATTTGTTTTCTAGTTGTTCCTCATCCCCTTCGTTGTCTTCTTCTATACCATGTATTACCAAATTCTTCTCTCTGAAATTTTCCTGATAATCTGTCATGTTTCCTTGCAAAAATTCTGTTTTTTCCTTTAGTTCCTCATTTTCCATCCTTAAATCGTAGTTTTCCTTCTTTAACTGCGCTATTTGTCTACTCATTTCTTCAATTTTCTTTTCTATCTTGCATATTCTCACGTTATTTTTAGCTTGATTATTGTAATTTCCATTATTATTGTATTTCCTATCTTTATTAAAATTTTCGTATCTGCCATAGTTGCTTCCTTGATTATACTGTCGAAATGTTCCTCTTGAATGATTACCGTTATGAAATCCTTTGTTGTTTCCTCTCCGGTGATTATTCCTAAAGTCAAAGTTTGACTTCCTGAAGAAATTCCTGTTATCTTTCATATGTAAGACTTGTTGTTGTCCTACTATACCTTCTACTGAAACCAGTTTTGATAGTACCTCTTGTGTAGTTTCAAAACTTCCCGCTGCAATTATTGTTTTGGTTGCTTCCGTTGCGGCATTCATAGTTACTGCCTTAATCGTTGCTTCCTTCGTATATTTTTCGGCTAGCCGTTCAGGCATCCCTTCCGAAATGTATGCTGCCTGTAATCTTTCCGCTAGTTTCTCTTATTTCTGTTGCATACTGTGTCACATCCTTTCCATTTTGTCTTATTTTACCAAGCTTCGCTAAGAGAAGGCTTGGATTGTCTCCTCTTATCCCTGTTTTAAGTTTATTCTTGATGTTTGCAATGGAGTTTTCCGTCGTAATCAAACTTCTAGCTTTTCCTGTTAGTCTCGTTTTTATTAGTAGAATAGCATTTTCCTCATTACTAGTCGCGTTTATTTGTAGTAAATCTAATGAGTCTAAGAATGACTGTAATTTGCTTGCTACGCCGTTAAACTCGTTCGGTAAAACTTTACTCGCAAAATTAAAAAAATCGTTCATACTTGTCGCCATTTTCAACTGTGCGCTTATTGTTTGTAATACAACAGTGTCAATTTCCTCGAATATAGAGGTAGGTATGCCGATAATACAATTCAACGCTTGAAATGCCCTATCAGCTTTATCCCTAATCCTACTTGAATAATTTTTACAAGTCTCCTGTTGTACTTAACTTGATTTTTTCCAATTTTTGGCTATTAACTTAGCAAAATTATTATAAAGACCTACTATGCTATTAATTATTTCTATATGTATATCAGGATTTTTAGGAGTTTCTTTCTTCAAAACACTTTTTCCTTGTTTATTAACTTCTTCTACGATTAATCGTAACTTATCTCCAAAATATTCCCACGTTATTGACATTTAAGAAAAAAATTCGTTCATATGCATATGTACTTACAATTATTTTTACACGGTGAGAGTTCCTGTGGCCTGCTTTACTGCATTGCTTCGGTTGATATCCCTTTTCAACGCTCTTCGGTGCGTTTTCCATAATGAACAAACAAATTTTAAGATGAAAGCTATAGTTATAATGTATAATAATACCATTATGTGCATCGCGACATTATCTTGCTGTACCATGAAAGTGTTGTTGACAATTCCTGTTTTTTTTGCCTCCTGTTTGGTTGATGATCCTCCCATTGTTTCTCTTCTCCAAGGTCCCAAATTTAAATAGAAAACCATAAAGTTCTACTCTTATAACATCAATTGTACCATAATTTTTCGTTCGCAGAATGAAATTTCACCATTTACTTACAGGATAATTTACCATAACCATTTGTTACCATTATACCATTAATTTTTACATTACCATTTCCATTTTACCATTTACTTCGCAGGATAATTTACCATAACCATTTGTTACCATTATACCATTAATTTTTACATTACCACTTCCATTTTACCATTTAATTTTACCATTAGTTCCGCAGGATCGCCATGCAGTGGCGATTACCATTTTACTATCAATTTTAACATTTCCATTATACAATTACCATTTCCATTTAGTTTGCAGGATCGCCATGTGGTGGTTACTTAGTAAGTGTCCCTCGTATACTTGACGTTTACCGTAAAGGCATATTATCATTGATACCACTTACCTAGCAACCGGTATTCGGGAATAGAATAAACAACATCACATTTATAAAAATCACTGGGTCGAGTTTTTAATACGTTAAATACACAAATATAAAATATCAATCGACTTAGTGAAAGTATTAATAACAATAATATTTCCCTGGTTCGTTCACTCTCATTTTATAGGAAGTGTAGCTATATTTTGCTACATGGCTGGCCTCCGTCTATAAGTTGTACGTGTGTGTTCACATTGCAATTAAAACGTGCTTTAAATATATAATTATCATTGGCCTTCCTAGATCAATGCTCGCTAAATACTATAATTAATATTAACCTAAATTTAAATCTTATTCCTAAGCTAATGTCCTTTTGCCGTTAATGTCTTTTAGGGATCACCACCAGGCCTAAAACAAAAATACAACAAGCCCAATATCAATGAGAACGAAGAGCTTTTAATCGATTTCTGCACAAGAAACGAGATGGAGTTTAAGTACACATATTACCCACACAAAGATCAGCATAAATATACGTTCAATAACTCCAGAGGACAAATATCAATGATCTATTCCATCATTATCAACAGAACAATCACACCATCGCAAGTACTCGATGTAAAGGCCCTAACTTCAGCCAACTTAGGGACAGATCACAATGTTATCCAGTATAAGTTACTAATGGAGCAGCCACGAAGAATCAGAAAATCGCCAGTAAACATAAAAAAGAATAACATGGAATCACTGGAATTAGACAGCACTCGGAAACTGTAAGAAAACAGATTAATGCAAAAAATGAGTAAGATTAACAAAATGTTGGTGCATACACCAGGCTACTGAAGAATCTATTGGCAAGAGGAAAATAAACATCACTGCAAAAAAACTCCACCAAACCAAGGTTCTGTCAAGAAGTGAAGGACCTCGCAGAAGTAAAGCGGAAAAGCTTTCTAACATACAAGAGCACTCATGAAAAACACACCGAGTATGTACAAATCAGGAACCGAGTCTACTCATGAATCAAAGCGATAGAAAGAGAACATTGGGCCAAATTTACAAGTGACATAGGATCATGACATATATGGTGCCCCAAGAAAAGTGTGGAAGATGCTTAAAAACAGGAAAAAACTCGTAAACGAATACGTACAAGTTAAATGAGTATATATGATGCCGAGGGCACACATATGGCAGAACGTTACCAGACAGCATCTAGCACAATAGTTACCGAGATGGAAACAAGGGCAAGATTAAAAAAACTAAAGAACAGAA
This sequence comes from Galeruca laticollis, assembly GCA_963921935.1. Taxonomy (NCBI): domain Eukaryota; kingdom Metazoa; phylum Arthropoda; class Insecta; order Coleoptera; family Chrysomelidae; genus Galeruca; species Galeruca laticollis. The sequence continues at coordinate 19,446,595 of OY998184.1, forward strand.
AAGCTCCAGGTACAGACAATATACCAAACGATATTCTATAAAATACGGAGGCCCAGGACTTGCAGCAAGAATAACCACACTGTTTAACAAAATATTGGGCACTACGGAAATCCCGAAGGACAGGCACTCCAGCATCACAATTTCCAAATGCAAAAAAAGGGAAGGAACAAATCCTGAAAACTACAGAAGATTTACTCTACTATTCTCAACAATAAAGTTGTTTACAGGGCTGCTCAAGGACAAACTAGAAGAGCAAATCAAAACCAGAGAAGAAAATCAAGGATTCAAAAAAAAACGACAACTGACGCTATATTCATTACGAAACAAATAAAGGAAGAAGCAATGAAGTACAATACACCAGCATTTATTTGCTTCATCGACCGTACTAAGGCATTTGACAGAGTCCGCCTAGACGCCATAAAAATCCTTGAGGAAAATGAAGCCCCTGCTAACATAGTAACAACCTCAACACCACTAACAGAACGCAAATCAAAGCTGGAGAGAATATTACATCTAGCCTCCCCACTCCAGGAAGAATTGGACAGGGATATAGCCTTAGTCCATTTTTATTCAACCTCCTGATGGACAAAATCACAGAAGAAGTATCATTCCTGAACTTGGGATATAGAATGAGCAACAGGGCTATCAGCATGGTCTGCTACGCCGATGATGCTACAATATTCGCAGAAAGTGAGAATGACCTACAGATATAGAGACAAGTTCTACCAGATCAGTCAGCAACTCAATGTGGACGTATCCATAGGAAAAATGAAAACCATGACCATTGCTAGGGAATCTATGAGATGCAAGCTGGTAATAAACCCATGATAAAAATAAAAATATATAATAAAAAATAATAATAATGAACCCATACAGCAGGTCATGCAGTTTTGATACCTGGGCATAGATATATCCAGCGCTCTGGTAATACCATTCGCTTCTCCTCTGTAGTCCCCATCTCACCGCATTCTGTACGTGGCTTTGTGCTCTGTCTGTGTTTCTTACGTGATCCCTTCTTGTTTCTCCGTCTATTTTTCTCAGTACTAACATTTCGGCGACTCGTAGCATCCTCTTGGTCTTGTTGGCATACTCTCTCGCTTCTATACTATATGTCATTATTGGCCTAACGCATGTCTTATATATTTTGATCTTACTCTCCATTCGCATATGAGGATTAGCCCATACAGTTTCCATTAGACCACCTGATATTATGGGTAATAAAGGCATAATGGGCATAAAAGTCGTGAATAACGTCCGTTTGAATCTTCGGAACACATACAGGCTCCGTATGCCTTTTCCGAAGCGTCGTGAAAGCCGTGCATTTCTATTGTTACTGGATGACTACAAATTACCTGTCTAGGTACTTCAAAATTTGGTGAGGTTTTTAGTTGGTAACAAAATTGAAACCATTGGTCATAAAGCTCTGGTGGTTATATTTAGTCCCAATGTAACTTTAGTAACCAAAGACTTTGTACAATAATTTTCGCTTTTATGACAACTTGGCCAATTAAACCTAACGGGACGTAAATCTTTGCAATTACTGAAAGTATCGCTCGTTTAGTGACATATGCATTATCAAACTTTATGTTAATTGAATACAACAAAGCATCTTGTTCAGGAATCCAAGCAATTCCTAAAGTTTTTAATTCTTTTGTTTCGGGTCTAATTACTAAATTTTTGATATTAGAATACATGTTTGCAATTTCGTTAACGAGAGAATATTTAGTCGAGGTCCATTTTCTGCGCTTCCTAAAATTTCGGTAAGCTCATAGACTATTTCCATAGCTCATTGATGAGTTTGTATACTGACCAAAAGATTGTCCATATAAAAGGATTTTGAAATTACATAACACGTCTAGGATATTTATTTTGAAATCTATAGGCCAACTCTACTGAACATCGGGTTGCGAGAAGAGGTGCACAACTAGTGCCGTACGTTACAGTAGCTAATCCAAAAACTTTAATAGGTTCGTCACTATTAGATCGCCATAAAATTTGTTGATTATTTCTATCTTCTGGAGCGACTAGGTTAGGTTAGGTTAGGTTTATAATGAGTGGGTCAATGAGGCCCTCCACGGCGACTCGCGAGAGTCTATTGTGGCTCATAACTATTCAAATTTCACCAAACAAATTCAGCTTCTTGACGAAGCCGATCAATTTGTTAAGTGAATGATATTTCAGGTCCGAGGGCAAGAGAGTGGTCCTGCCAAACATCAGATACCTGATTTGCGCCGCGGCGGGGTAGGCACAAATTATATGCTCTGCTGCTTCATCATCTTCCAAACAAAGACGGCAAATCGGATCGTCCGACAGTCCAAGTTTCAGAATATGATGATTCAAACGACAGTGGCCTGTTAGGCACCGTAGATTGTGTCTATTATAGCCTAACATTTGTTTGGATACATTATTCGAAGGATGTATGAAGGCCTTTGAATGAACCAATCCTGGTATATTATGCCAGAAGTCTAAAACTCTTCTTGCAGTCCAGGTATTTAGTGTTTGTTTGACAACACTTGTTGCGATGCCAATTGTAGGTCCTGGTCCGATAAAGTCATGAGCGGCACCCTCTCTTGGAAGAGAGTCAGCCTTCTCATTACCATCCATACCAGAATGGCCAGGGATCCAAACCAGCGATACCCTGTTGCGTTCTCCTATTGAGGCGAGTCTTTTTTGGCAGTCTAGAACCAATTTCGACGTTACACGGTACGAGCTAAGTGCTTTCAAGGCCGCTTAGCTGTCCTTGAAATTTTTTATTGATCTATGTGTGTGGTTCGATTGCCCCAAACTCTCCACACATGAAGCAAAGGCATAAATTTCCGCCTGAAATACGGTTGCATAGGATCCCAGAGATATTGAGATTTCTGTCCTAGGTCTTCGACCGTATACATCCGCACCAGAGCCTGAGGGTGTCTTTGATCTATCAGTGTACCAACAGATGTCTGCTCTTGAGAGTTCATCCTTGCGGAGGACCCATTCATCTCTATTTGGGAATAGGACGGTATAAGGCAGATTATAGTTTACTGGAGCGACTAAGATCAGTTTAATATCCGCGCTTAAAACTATTGGTCTTAACCTTAAATGTAATACAATAGAAAACAACTCGTCTTGTAGATAAGGATCTGATAATAATATATCATTTAGCGATAAACCGTCATTAGATTTTTGAGACGCGTCAAACACCACGCGACACTTTGTAGTGAGGGTCGACTCTCGAATAACCGGGTGATGTGGGACAAAATAACTTATATTTTTGAGACCTTCAATATTTTCAAAATAACCACTAAAATTCATATGACTTAGTTTTTCATATTCATTTATGAATTCGAAATATTTTTAAACAATTCTTTATCTCGTTTTAAACGCGTTTCGATGCTTAAAAACCTTCTTAAGGTTGCTGCCTTGGAATCTCATAGTACAAGTTTTACGTTTTCATACAGTAAATGAGCAAAGGGTAATATTACTATGAAACGACCTTCACGCGTTTGAGTTGTTGTATCTTTGAAATATTACTCACAAAAGGAATCTTCTAGGGACAATGATTAAACCTGAGGAATATCGTCTAGTTGCCAAAACTTAGTCAACTCCATGTCTAAATGTTTATTAGATATATGATTAAAGTTTCATAATTTATTTGAAACCAATTCGCTATTAATGATTCTTCCGCTTAGAATCCATCCGAAATGCGTTTCTATCCATACTGGACCATGTTTAATTTAAATTTACTGTTTAGTGAAATATCATAAAATATTTCAGCCTCTAAAAGAATATCGACTTCTTTTGGTTTGTTAAATTTAACATCAGCCAATTTAATCTATGAAGGATTTTGATCAAATCGCTATTGAAATCTGTTACTGGTAAGTTTTCCGTGATTTTTGGAATGACTAGAAATTCCAAATGTGCATTAAACTTACTTCATTTCGATTTAATGTTCGTTTCCACCTTGTATTCTATTTTTGTTTTAGTTTGCCTCATACCTACGATCGGAATCAACGTGTTTTCTCTATAAATTTTAAGTTTATTAGAAAATGTTTTTAAATTCGACTGGCTTCCGGAATCTAACAATGCCGTGCATTCTACAAGATTTCCTGCATTGTCTTGAATTAAAACCGTGGCTGTAGATAACAATACTTACTAACTATTATCATTCTAAACTTGACATATTTTTGCGAAATTCATTATTTGATTATCCGATATTAGCGACGACCTTTCTTTTGATTCGCTTGGTATGTAAGAATGATTAGATACCGCTGTATCATAGTGAGAATTATTCTCTTCTACTTTAGAATGCACGTGCTTATTCTCGTCGCTAATGTGTAAGTATTATGCTTGTTTTCGCATTTTTTCCGTGATTTTTGGAATGACTAGAAATTCCAAATGTGCATTAAACTTACTTAATTTTGATTTAATGTTCGTTTCCACCTTGTATTCTATTTTTGTTTTAGTTTGCCTCATACCTACGATCGGAATCAACGTGTTTTCTCTATAAATTTTAAGTTTATTAGAAAATGTTTTTAAATTCGACTGGCTTCCGGAATCTAACAATGCCGTGCATTCTACAAGATTTCCTGCATTGTCTTGAATTAAAACCGTGGCTGTAGATAACAATACTTACTAACTATTATCATTCTAAACTTGACATATTTTTGCGAAATTCATTATTTGATTATCCGATATTTGCGACGACCTTTCTTTTGATTCGCTTGGTATGTAAGAATGATTAGATACCGCTGTATCATAGTGAGAATTATTATCTTCTACTTTAGAATGCACGTGCTTATTCTCGTCGCTAATGTGTAAGTATTATGCTTGTTTTCGCATTTTTTGCAGCCACTCGATTTGCTCTGAAATTTATAATGTCCGAAAAGCAGGCAATTCCAACATAATTCAAGCTCTCTAACCTTTTCCAATTTTTGTTCAAGACAAAGTTTTAATAACTCCGAACACTGATATAGGAAACGTGATTCATTATTACATAGTCGACGTTCATCAAATTTCGTTACAACATATGATTGTGAAACAAACCTGTTTTTCTTATCCATATCTTTTATTTCCGTGCTATATCTTACATTACCCTTAAAACTACTATTCTCTTTCTAAAATTCTACCTTTCCGTTAAACGATTCCTCTAATCTGCTACATTTTTTCACGAAAAAACCCTTTAATCTTTCTAATGTCGGTAACCCATCCTCGTCTTGGAGATCATCCCACTCTTGCCTTGTATACCTGTCTAACTTTTTCAAAATTAACTCAACTAATAATATTCCCATGCTTGAGTTTGTAAATTCACCTTTTCTAAAACACTTATGTGATGTGTAACCGTGTCTAATAAATTTCTTAAGTTTGTGTGCGATTGTTTTGTTACTTCCGGTAAGTTAAATAATAGACCTTTCACGTGATGTAAGACTAATTGCCTTCTATTTTCAAATCCGTCGTTTAAAACTCTGATAGCTTCTTTTGTAACTTTCATCTGCCACATCATACCTCTCTATTACCTTGAAAGTCACACCTTTACAACAACCGCGCAAATGAATAAGTTTTTGAGCCTCCGTTAAATATTTCCTATTATCTATGCATGAATTGAATACATCCAAAAAACTTTTCTACGTTTCAATAGTTCCGTAAAAAACCGATAATGGCACATCTGGTAATTGTACCGAAATACGACCTGGAGCCAGCCATGACATCCCCGGCTGCGACCAAAGGCGTTGGCGTTGGTGTTGCCACCTTGTTCAAACCCTGCCGGAGTAAGTCCTTTGCGCGAGCAATGCTATTATTATATCATTTCTCTATGACCTCACGCTGTTCACTTTCTACTGGCTCTAAATAGCTATTCTAATCGAGATTGCATCATGTTAAAATTTTGAAAATCCGTTTTCATGTCTTTCAATCTTGTTTCGATTTGCGCCAATTTGACATAATTTTCGGGTACTCTTATAAACGCTTCAAATCGTGTTAATTTTGATTTCAATATACCGCGTCTTTTAACTATTCTTGCTTACGAATTTCAACTGTATTATTTTCTTCTTCGGCAGACATTTTATTTTATAAATAGTAGAAAAAACTGTTTAAATGTGTGAAATTTATTGACAGTTGAAATATCTTTGAATACAAGAGAACGTGACAACTCTTAAACCTTTAAATACGTTAAGAAACCAAATGACGAGAAAACCTGTGTAAAATTATTGTGAAAATATCTACCTGATAAACCAATGTACGAGAAAAATCCTTGTAAAATATCTTGAAATAGGTACGTGATAAAATTAAAATACGAGACAAATATTTATATTGTAACTATATTATCGAGCACTAGTTGAATCTAATAAGTATTTCACCACAGATCGGACATGCAACAAAGGAATAAGTAAGGTTAGGAATGTGGAATGATAGGTACGTACTCGTGTTTCCAATTTCAATATCACTTTTTCATCCGGTTCCTTGGATCATTTTGTCGATAGCTGGTTCGGGAGTTTTATTTTTATGGAAATAAGTGAAAAGTTTGAATATAACTTTATTCTTACAAAAACAACGTGAACATGACAATGAACGTAAATCTTCTTCTTTTTGACGTCGTTCAATTTCTCTTGACAAGCATGCGTGAGTGAGTGGACTGTGAACTCTCTTGCAATGTTGCCGTTGTGATATTTATAAAACAATAATACAATATTCATGTATTTAAAGCGCAGCGACAGCAAGAACAGCGAGACATTATATAAGGGAATGACCGAGATATAAAGAAAACACTGATAAAAGGAAGAACGTGGTACAAGCCAAATAAGGCACTGTGGAGCTGAACAACAAGCGAATAAGTGAAAAATTATTGTATGCTTTATAAGATCACTGAGATAGATGGATGGAACACACACAAGGTCCCACATGCTAAACTTGCGAAGAAAGCTAGCTTAGAAGGGAAAGGGGTAAAATAAGAAGGGCGATCTAACAAAAATGGCGGATGGAACTGAAACAAGATATTGCAGAGGTAGAAACGAAATAAAGGTGATGAAATCGACTTAACAATGACGAGACCAACGATAAAATAAGTCCGACAAAACGAGTCCTGCTGAGGTAAAGTACCGTAAAATGTTGAATACCTGTAGTATCTTGAAATTATGAGGAAAAAAAAATTAAGCCCATGAATTATCTAATGAAATATTTCTACCATTCATAGAAATTATTAATCAAGTAATACCATGGTATTAAGGTTGGGATACCTATACAAACTTTAGTCAATGGTAAGTTTTTATAGTTTAGAGTGAGTTCAAAGCATTAACAGAATGAATAAGTAGCATTGAATAAATCATAAAGATTAAACCCCCCCGATGTCTAAATAATATCCGCATCAATTCGTACCAACCCTGTTAATTCAAAAGAATAAGGAAAATGTATTGCAATAGAGAAAGGTTTCTATTCTGATCAACTATTGAAGTCTCCAGCCCTAACTTCTCACGTGTACCAACATCGCGATAAAGGATCTTCATTTCTTCCCCCTTAACCAGTGGCAGCGTCTACTAGTTTCTGATAACATTTATTTTGATATCATTACTTAATATTATATAAATTATAATGAGAGTTTTTTTATTATGTATTTTTATTCAATGAAGAGTTCGGTTTAGGTACCAAAAATTGAATATAAAATAGATAGAATACATTATGATAATTACAGAATAAAGCCAAATATTGCAAAGGAACCATCGTTGAAGACAATCTCTTGAATATAATAACAAAGCATCTCTAGACAAAACTATATCAAATAAACGAGAAGCGCCCAGAGCGATAACCCGGAATAACAAATTAGTAATAAAAAAACACCGAAAGGAATGAAAAATAACAAAGCGCATGTAAAGAAATGCTTAAATACGGAGGAACAGTGGTCATCGATATTAACCCTTCAACTACTTCTTAATAAAACACAATGAAACAAATACTGGAATAAATCCATAACCATTGACCATAAGACTATACCTATTACAGGCTACAAAGTTCGCTATAAAAATACTAATTCATGTAACGAAGTTCTCAGAACGAATATATTTTCATGTTTTTTGACCTCCGTATAGATTCTCTACTACATTTGTGCATGATTTATGAATACATCTCACTGCATAGGATACGATACGAAGATTAATTAAAATAAAATGACATACAGCACTAAAGAAATAAGAAGCAGATTACATAGTTTTTGTTCCCCGTATAGATTTTCCACAACATTTGTGCATAACTAATAGATATATTACAGTTCACACAGTTCATTTATAGTTAATTCATCATTATCAATATAAACTGATATAAAACACTCAAGAAAGAGAAGGTGTTACGAAGTTCTCAAAACACATAGTTTCTTTCTGGATCATCTAACATAGTTTTTTCTACCAGAATGTATTTCAACAAATTGCATACTCAAAATAAGTAGTTCGTTCGTGTTTATAATGCATTGAAATTTTCAAAATATATTTTTGTTTTCTTAGTCTTTGTACATTGTTTTCCACTTTTGTCTATAAAATATGGAACTATTCAACTTCATAGCACTTTTTGCAACATATTATCACAATAAGAACCATGACGAAGTTGGGAAACTTTCGAAATAAGTTTCTTGTTCCAGTAAAGAAATTATATCAATCAATTTAAATTGTTAATAATAATTGGGAGAGATGAACCTGCAATGATAAGAAATCTTGATTATGCAGAAAATATACTCATATACGTTTTTATACCCCTGCATCTCCGCCCTTGTTTTTCACCCTTAGTGACGGAATATCTTGTAACTTGCGAGGCGGCTGGGGAGTTCTTTGTTTCTCTTGCCCTTCTTGCTTGCCCATAGCAAGTTCTTCCTTCCGAAAAGGAAAAGGTCCTTACGCCAGGACCAGTTTAAACTACGTAGAACGATTATCAAAACAGAAAAGCAGCTGGCCAAGGGGTGGTGATTTGTATGGTTTAGTTATGCGTAAATAAATTTCAATTGATTAGTAATGGAAGAGGTTTATTGTTTGAATATGGTGATTAATTTACGAGATAATCTGTCAGGTGTTGGCTACCACCTGAGGAAGTTTTAGTAAAGTTTACAATGAGAAACATATATGGCATTAACATAATCGTCGAATTTCACGTCATAGCTGGATATAATCAACTGATTTAACTGCATTTATTCGGGATTATATTAATAGATATTGATATATAAAGTTACAAGAAATTCGATACTATAATATTTCTCTCTAAACACATCCGCATACCTACTTGTTCGAAGTTAATGTGAATGCTGGTAGTGTCGTAAACTTTACTTTTCGAATAAATTTTAAGTGACAACGTTCCTTCGGAAATGACAGTAATTATAAACATACATCATATATTTTGTTTTATTGCGGACAACTATCATTAATATTCAAAAATAATGAGGAAATATAATTCATAGAGATGTTATCTACCGTTATCATGTATACTGTATACAATGTGTATTAACAATTATCAGACATTACATTCGAAAAAGTACAGTGTGAAGAAATGTATAATGGATCGATCAGTGGAACACGGGTTCTGTATTATCATCTACTCAAATCAATTGTATCACCTCTGAAATAGTAGATGTACGCCAAGGGATGACAGTGTTGATTTTTGAGCTTGATGAATGTTTTTTTTCTTATAATTTGCTCTGTTATGTTCCTTGGTTACATAAGTATCTATGTACAGTTGTTTTTAAAAATGAAGTAAACAAGCAGTTCGTTAATATTTTCTAACAGTAGATTTAAAAAATTCTATCAGATTATGGGCTCAAGTCTGCTGAAACGATAATAGAAGTATACGACAACGAATCGGATTTGTCAGTTTCCAGGTTTTTTTGTCTGATGTGTCAAAACTAGGTTGGCAATCTTGGGAGGCGGGATCAAGGCAACAATACATAAGAACAACGCTTGTAAACTGTTTTGTTGGAATTTGATTTCGAAATGAAGCCTTTTGCCAATTCTTAAGTAAATTAATGCGAAACAGATGGGTTAAATGTTTGAACCACCACAACCATTGATCTTAGATGGCAACATCTCGGAAAACGGAAACTTTTTGTACACAAATTTGATTACTTCATGGTTGCAACAGAGTTAGAAACAAAATCGGAGGAAAGGCGAGTGGGTGGGTTTCTGAACATAAATGCAGGTTTAGAAGTATATTATTGTATTATTTATATATATATATATATATATATATATATATATATATATATATATATATATATATATATGTACCAAATTCGGACATCTTAAGGAAAAGCTTTACTCATTTTCTTGGTAACTTTGTTCGTATGTGTGACACCCGAATGAAAAAAATTAGTCTGATTTCTTGAACATTTCATTTATTTATGTTAAGAACTGAAAACTGTACAGGAAAATAATTTTTTTCTTAAAAGATGAAATATAAAAGTATGAACCATGATCCTAATTCGAACACATATATCCAACTAAAGTGCTAAAAAATGACACCCCTAGGTACAAAAAAACGGACAGTGTCGGTATTTCGGACACAAACTTAACCTAATTGTGACATGGGAGTAAAAATGGTTATAAAAAGTTGAAATTATTGTATGTTTATGAACTTTTCAATTGCAGGTACCCTGAATAGACCTCTCTTATTATTGTTTATTAGAAGAGGCTTCCTAATTTTTTCTTCAATACTGTTGAATATGTACCAAATAATATCTTTTTTAGAAGGCCAGTTCCAGCTGCTTCCACTTGGGGTCATAGCACTTACGTAAGCCTCCTGTTCGTCACTTAATTCAAGTATTATGTCTGAAAATTTTTGGTCAATGTAATTAACAATAACAAAATCTTTTTTCTTGAAATTTTTCTCTAGATCTACAATAATTTTGTCTTCATGAGTATTCATTTTTTCGTTGGCACTCTTTTGTTGTGGATGTTTTTCATTGAAATTCGTCTCTTTTAGATCGGATCCGGTATTCATTTTCTTGAAAATTTACTGTCTCGACCCTTACTTCGTGGAATATGCTCATATGAGTGTTTCCAAATGAAACTCAAGGTCTCTAGTTAATTCCACAATATAATACAAGTTATTGAAAATTCTAGAAAATTGACAATTGTTTCGATAAATCAATATCATCGTCAGAATGACAGAAGTTACATTTCATTTTATGCCTACCTGATGTTTAGTAGTCATATTTGGCTAGACCAAGAAGTAACCTAACTTGTGATTCATTTTCTGTTTTCTTGCGTTTCTTGGTTTTGATAACTTTTCTTTAGCTTTTCCAAGCGCAATTTCTTTCTACCTTCTTTTTCCTGTTCTATCTGCTCTTTCGCCCGTTTCTTACCAATATCAAATGCTTTCCACTATTCTGAACTAGCAACTTTAACTAAGTTCTTTTTCTTCGTTCCCTCTTTTGATTTTTCAGGCCAGTATAATATACCTTTAAACGGTGACGGTACTATAGATTTACTAGAGCTATATTCTTTTGGGATTTGGTTATCACTTCCTTCTATTAAATTAACTTTTACTCCGACTTCTTTTGAGCCATGGTTGTTACTTTCTTCTACTGAATTAACTTTCTCTTTATTTGTCTCTTGGTAACTTCCCTTTTCTACTTGGATCATTGTTTCTGTAGTTTGCAACTATTCAGTTTTTATTACTGATTTCTCCCTTATTTCCATTTCTTTTGGTTTTTTATTGCTGGACTTTATTATTTCTGACGGTTGTAGTGCCTCTCCCTCTATTACCGGTTCCCGTTTTGTTTCTTTTAGTTCATTATTGCCAGACTTTAATATTTCTGTTCCTTATAGCGTATAATCCTCTATCACTGATTCCAATCTCATTTCTTTTAGTTCTTTATCACTTCACTTCATTCCTTTCCCTTGTAACATATCTTCCTCCACTAATGATTCCCGACGTATTACTTTTTCGCTCGTATCTGTATTGATTACCATTTCTATTTCTATTCCTTGTTCATTATCTACTACCGATTCCATCAATAATTCTTCATTAGTTTCAATACTTTCCCCTCCGGTGTCGTTTGCTAATGATCCAATAATTTCAATGTTCTCGTTAGTTGTATTGAACAAATACACATCGAGCCACTAGGCTTCTAAAACAAAAGAATCTTTTGGTACATCGTCTGCAACTTGCAAGTTCTCATTAGTGTTCTTTCTATTTTGTATATTATCTGCTGAAGGTTTTTCTTCGACATGCTGTTTTAATTTTTTCCATAAATTATGTAGAGAGTCATCTTGTATTGGACTTGACCATTCACTCACAGTGGAAAGAGAATGTTCAAATTTCTCAAGTGTACCTTTTTCAAAAAATTTCTCGATGAAATTCAAATGGTGTGTATTGAATTCAACATTTTCCAGAGTTTGGATCTTCACTGCATTGTCTGTAATTGTAGTATTTGTTGTAACTTCTGCAGTTACTAGCTTACTACAATTTATTGCATCTGCATCAAATGGAAATGATCCACAAGTTTTAAAGGCATTTTGCACCATTGTAGGTGTAATGACGTCTTAAATTACAGTATCCAATAACGGAACAAAATTGTCATTTCGAATTTTTTGTTTTGAGAGGTTTAAAAACCCCTACATCCATAGGTTGCAGTATATGAGTAGAATTAGGAAACAGACTAATTAAAATGATACCTTTTTCTGAACAAAACTTGCTAAGATGCAATGTCAAGTGCGACTTGTGCCAATCTACATAAAATATTACAGGCAATGGTATGTCATTTTTAAGAATCCATGGGTACAAAATATTTGACGTATATTCGAAAAAACTTTCGCCTCTCATCCAACCCGACTCCGACTTTACCAGGCCCCAACCGTTTGGCATTAGTGCAACAACACTTTGTGGAATTCCTTCATAGGGGAACATCACCATAGGAGGCGCTAACTCTCCTGCCGCATTTGCTGTAAAATGAAAACAGTAGGTAAGTACCATAAGTATGTAAAAAAATGGTTCTGGAATAAGACAACTAGCCGTAACAAGAGTTCTTAAACATTCCTTCTCATTGTTAGCTGTACTGTTGTAAACGTTCCTACATTCTTTGAGTGCAAGATCGTTTTGGACATAAGAGAAAAGCAGTCTCATCTGCGTTAAATGTTCGTCTAGGATTTTTTGCAATCTCCATCAAATTTTCGACAAGAAAATATGATTCAATTGCTACAAACCAGTTTCGAAGGCTTCGTTCAGTGATTTGAGCCCTAGCGTGAACTAAGTTTTGAGTCATTCGTGTAGAGATTTCCTTATGACGTCGCAGAAAGCCTTCATACCAGTGTCTGCCAGGTAGGCAAGTTTTTTCCTTGTTTTTCTTTATTTTTAAAGCACACATACACTTTACAGTAGTTGTTCCTTGGTTATCGGAAATCCTACTTTAGCTACCGCTGTCATCCACTTTGCTAGGGTGTCCTCTTCTTCTTTCGATAAAGTTGTAGGGGCTCCAGCTTTACACTCAACAGGATACTTTCCATAAAATTTTGAGTGAAGGGTAGTTTTGGGAATATTATATTCTCTACTTGTAGTTTTTTAATAGCCATTCCATTTTTTATAGCTTCTAATGCGGATATTAGTGTGTCTGGTGAATATTCACAATTTTTCTTTAAGGACATTCTGTAACAACGATAACATTACATGTACATAAAACAGACATCATTGGATGTAATTATGACACCCCGGGTCCGAATTTGAACACCATACTTCAATTTATAAAAATGAACGAAGAACGTGGAATACAATGCTCCTTTTATCAGAAAAAAAATGTGAGATACATACCTGAAAATATTGGAATACGAACATAATTCGGACACCCCGTGTCAGAATTCAGGAATAGCTATTTCGGTTGGCCGTAATACTGACACCCTAATAATTTGAGGTAATAATATAAAAAAGTAATTATTTCTCCAAAATAATGTACAGTTATCATATAAAAACATACTACAGTAATGAATTATGTTTTTGCAACAAAAATGTAATAATAATCTTACCTGAAAATATAACGAAAAGTCGTTAGGCTTATAACACAACACACCTATCTACGCCCTATCAGTTTCAACGAGCTGCTAGAAATGATTTGTTTGGTTGGCTAGCCTGTTATTTGAAATATATTATAACCACATGATCATAGATGACTCGACATGTATCTAAATCGTCGTTTTATAAACTGAAATCTTATTCTACCAATTAACATGGAAAGTGTCCGAATTTGGTACAACTACCATATATATATATATATATATATATATATATATATATATATATATATATATATATATATATATATATATATATATATATATTGTTTTAACAGAAACGAGTCTGACAACTATGAAAGCCAAATTTGAAGCTAACTGTGCGCCTAGAAAAATTAAGTTTTTGAGGGATTCGTCTTTAATAACATAACTCAAAAGGAACAGCAACCATTTAATTTGTTTGTCGCAGAATTAAGAGAAGCTATAAAGTCGACTCAGTACAATGATCAAGATTAAATGATTCAGGATAGGGGTTTTCACAGTAATGACACCCAAAATAGGCTTTCAAGGGAGTCTGATTTGATATTGGATAAAGCTATCAACTGGACAGGTTCTGTTCTGAGGAATATACAAGCTATATAAGCGTTTGCACTTGCATCACAAAAACATGTACAGATTGAGCTATCGAAATAGTCAAATCTGTTGCTATCCATCGAGGAATTTTAACAGAAGGCAAATGAGATAGATCTTGTAACCATTTTACAAATGTTTCATGAATTTTTCCATCGATTTCATCATCCCAACCCAAATTTAAAAACCAAGTCTTCTGCAGTAATTGTTTTGGGATCAGTACTACTGGACATGAAAAACCAATTGGGTCGTAGATTTTATGAGCTGCAAATAATATCGTACGTTTTGTTAAAATTCTAGTATCCTTTTTGTCAAACCATTCTAATGAAAGTTCCAGAGTGTCTAATTTGCAATTCCAGATAAGACCAAGTATTTTTCTTTTTGCTTCGACTTCAGAGTTTTCTGGTAAAGAATGCTCCCACCATCTCAATTCAAACCTTCCATCAGCCAAAATTTTAGTTGACTGTTCAATGAATCGGTTGAGAAATTCTTCATTTGGTACACTTGTTAGGACATTATCGACGTAACAAGATTTCATTAACCTTGAGATCACTTCGAGAATATAAGAATTTTCTTTACAAATTGAATTTCTCACGATTTGATTCAGATGAAATTCTAAGACTGCTCCTAATGAAAATGGACTGCACGTTACTCTAAATACTACATGAGTATGTCTAAAAATCTAAGTTCTTATTTTTTTCATACCAAAGAAATTTTTAATAATTTCTATCACCTCCTTGTAGACTGATCTGAAGAAATGCCCACGTTTACATGTACTATTCTTCGTTCGTGGGCAACACATGTTCTTCACATGACGATTTGTGTCTTTGGAACTAATTCAATCTTTTTATTGTATTTTCAAGGTTTGTCATTAACCACTTCCAAGGAGAAAACTTCATTTTCTTCTTTTTCAATTATACTTCAATTCTTTCTCTTGTCATTTTGAAGTATGACATGTCTCCCATGTACAGTTTCCGCTATGATAAGCTTCCATATTTTTTCTTTACTAATAATGTCACATGTTGTGAGTGAAGTGGATTTCTTTCAGTTCAATTTCCCGCGATTGTGATGGACTTTCCATCGAGGCATTATGAGCCCCTTGTTTTTCGTTTTCTTGTTTACTACATTGTGCTTATCACTTATTTATAAGAATTCCCTGTCCAAGGAAGTAACTGTTATCCAGATTTTTTCACCTTCATTTTCCTTCCATTTATATGGCCATTATGGATTCTTCTCTATGGGAATCGAGGATGACCATCCCGGACTCTTCCTTCTAGGAACCGATGCTGTATATGTTCTACTCTTCCCATTGAGAATAGAGGTTATTTATGTTTATATAGACAGGAGGTCCCCTTCCTCAATCTCATACTCAACTTCACATTCATTTATTTGGAAACAGTTTAACTCTTACCCCCCATAAAATATTTTTTCATGTGTTAATCTCTCTTTTTGAGCTCAACTCTATCACTCCTTTACAAATTTATTAATTAATAGTAATAAAATATTTTTTTTCGTGTGCCACATCCTTTTTTTATACAAGAAAGTAAAACTTTCCAATTTCTTTAGCAATTCAATTGACGAGAGAAAAGGTTTTTCAAATTTTTCAGATTTTTCAACTTTTTCAACTTTTTCAACTTCCAATTTTTTATAATTTTTCAAATTTTTCAATCTTACGACTTTTCTCACCTATCTCCGACAATAATTTTGATGAGCAGCGTGTGTTTCCCACGTGAGAAGTTTTTTCGTATCAGGT
The DNA here is from genome assembly GCA_963921935.1 of Galeruca laticollis. NCBI lineage: Eukaryota > Metazoa > Arthropoda > Insecta > Coleoptera > Chrysomelidae > Galeruca > Galeruca laticollis. Next base: position 19,462,921 of record OY998184.1, read on the forward strand.
GATGTTGGAGATTTTTGTAGTTGTTTCCTATAATTGTAACAATATGAAATTTTGTAGCCTGAAGATGGCCGTTATGTAGGCCGAAACTAGTAGCTACACCATTGTCAATCATTAAAAAATGCTGTGACACTGACTTTGAGTTTTATTCACCAGTATTGATGTCAGTCACATTTGAGTCATGGATAATATTCTCCTTCTAAAAATCTTGAAGTTGTTTACGTTTTTTATATGGTCAGGAATAGAATTGAACACCTTGGGTGCTAAGTAGAAGAATGATCGCTGACAAACCAACCTGCTCATTTGGGGGATAACATAGAGGTGTATAACATTCAAACAATATAGTTGTCTCAAATCCCGTATCCCGCATTCCTCGTATAATCGATCTGTAGGATATTGGTGGGGTTTTCTTAAAATCAATTTCAGGAACCTTTTTCGGATAATCTCCAGTGGTTTTATGCGTGTTCTTAGGGCTCCACCCCAACCTACCAAGCCGTAACGTAAGTGACTTTCCACTAAGGCAAAATATAATATTTTCATATGCTTGAATGTTAATATTTTGTTGAGGTACCTGAATTTATAGAGAATGCTCTATAATTTCTTGATGATGTACCTGATGTGAGCATCCCATTTTAGACTACTATCAATCATTATACCTAAGTATTTAATTTTATCTACAGGCAATATATACTTCGATTTCGTAAAGTAATGATTTCAAGATGATCAAAATCCGGTCTGCACACATTATTGCAACTGATAGACAGATAATAAGTTTTTCCTACGATCACTACCCAAAGTAGGCTTTTGCACACTCAAATCAAACCGCAAAGTTGATGTTTTCCGTAATATGTCATAATTTGACATTATTTCCGCTCTAGAGCGTACTTTTCCGCTCGCATGTTTTCATTTACAATAAACTAAAGAAAGTTAGTAAATAATAGGTATATTAATAGTACATTATACACTAAGCGACTAAAGTGATCCATTTAATCCCGCGGATGGGACCCATTCAATCCCCGAGGGAATCAATCCATATACATTTTTAATAAAAAAGAATACTACTTAGGATGGCTGGGCATCGATGATGCACTTTTATGAAATGAAACATGGCTGGGCATTGAGGACGGACTTTTATGAAATGAAGCTTGGCTGGGCATCGAGGACAGACTTCAATTTTTTTGTAGTAAGTCAAAGTGCGCCAATAAAAAAATAGCGTAAAGTATTCGTGGATAACTGGTCTTTCAAACACGCGCGATTTTTCGAGCGCGACGGCGCAGTGTTATAAGACCTTACAGATTAGACTGATTCAGACGTCACTTCAATTATTATTTTCTATCTTATAAACCATCCAAAACACCTATGTTTATAGTTGTAGTTAATATTTAAAAATATTCAAAGTGTATAACTAATTACTTCCAATATTTTTCGAACCTCAATTTGTTTAACCTTGTAAATGTCATCTTAATGTCGTTTACGACTTTTGTAAGTTTTAAATTGTCATTAGTTGCTTTCACGCCGTTTTTAATAGGTTAGGTTAATTTTCTTCTCAAAACCTTGACTCAAAACATCAAATTGCAAGAGGTTATGGACACAGGACACGCGTGAGACACCATTGAAGCTTCTGGAGTTTGTAATTTGTTGAAGTTTTGTGTTAATAAGTGATATCATGAGCCAGCTTCCGCTGATCGAGCATCTAAAAGGGCACGAGAACTATGGTACGTGGAAATGCGCGGTACAGATTTATTCAGAACACGAAGAGCTTTGGGACGCAGTAAAAGGATTTTTCGTGTTTTTTTTAATTATTTGTTTAAAAATAAGGTGATCGTAGAAAAAATCTTGTGTACAATTCGAGCAGAAAGTGCGTTGCCGCTTTCGACAGATTGCCCCCAACTCTCTGCCTCAAGCGGCAAAGTATCACTTTCCGCTCTTAATACACAAATAGCTATTCTCAAGGTTAACTGTCAATAGTTTATGCTCGAGCCAATTTTTTACGTTTGAAAAATCAGCCTGAGCATTATCTTGAAGTGCCTCGCAATTTTCAGCATCGTATACTATTGCTGTGTCATCGGCAAATCCAATTATTTCACCACTGCTTTTTAACGAGAACATTCCGTTTATATAAATATTGAATAAACGTGGTTCCAGAACACTACCTTAAGGTACACCATACTCAACAGTTTCTTCCTGACTGTAGACATTGTCTACCTTTACTATCTGCCGTCTATTGGTAATATAGCTTTTAAATAAGTTAAAGTTTACATTCCTTATACCAATGTCCTCTAATGCTTGCAGAAGCAGGTCATGACACAGTATCGGAAGCCTTCGATAGGTCTATGAAAATACACAGACAAGACCTGCTGTCATTCAAGGCATTATTTAGTTTCGTCATTAGGGCCAGAATTGCATCCTCTGTAGACGTGTTTTCTTTGAAGCCAAACTGCCTGCCAGACAAAACTTTATATTTTTCAACGCAAGAAGTCAACCTGTTCTTCATTTTTGATAGGTGTGTTAATACTGATATGGGTCTGAAATTATTTATTTTATCCCCCTTCTTATGAAGTGGTATTATAATGTAAACCTTGAAGGCTGATAGCTATATACGACCGTCTATGCACTTATTGATTATGTGACATAATGGTTTCATAATAAAATCACCAATAATTTTGAGAGTTTCAGCTCTATTTCCGTCAATCCCAACCGATTTTTATCCTTCAAACCTTTCAATATCGTTTTTAATTCGTTGTCGTTCGTAGGTAATAAGACAAACGAGTTTGCAGTAAGATGCCTACTCGGAGTATAACTCTGGTCTTTAGTAATTTTATCAGCAAGGGTTTTTTCCGTATTTACAATTTTTTTATTAAATTCGTTGGCGATAATATTTTTGTTGGTTATCATCAAACCTGAGTCAGTTTCGATGGAGCGTATTTGAGTTTTAGTTTTTTTACATCTACTCAAGTCGCTTATCACCTACCATAATTTTTTCGTGTTGGTGCCATTTTTTATTATAATATTATTATAGTAATCAAACTTGGTTCTTTGTATCAACGAATTCAATTTATTCTTGTACTGTTTGTATCCGTTTTTTAGTTCCACGTTTCCCATATACTTAAGGGTATTTTTGAAGGTTTTATTTTTTTAATGAAATTGACTGTCTCGACCCTTACTTCGTGGAATATGCTCATATTAGTGTTTTTAAATGAAACTCAAGGTCTCTAGTTAATTCCACAATATTGTTTTATTTTTTGTATCTATTGATTTCAATACAGCATTTGTCACCCAAAGTTCAATTTTTGTATATTTCCTCGTACTGCTTTTGATAGAGTATCAAATTGCGTAATTTTCAAAAGACGTTCAGCTTTATTTTCGTTAAAAATGAGATTAGCTTGTCGTCACAATCCATGTGGTGCTAAAGAAGAAAAAAACAAGATCCGGCCGACTTTGGGTAAGGACTTGGCTAGCAAGACGCGATTTGAGAGGAATACACTTAAATTTACTTCATGAGTTACAATCCGAAGATATAAAAAATTACAAGAGCTATTTAAGAATAGATGAGGAAACATTAAGTTTATTGTTTCGAAAATAGCTCCATCAATATCCCGGCAGCAAACCCATTTAAGAAATCCTATCAGTGTTGAGAAACGTCTTGTGGTTACCCTTCTATTTCTGGCAAAAGGAGAAAGTTATGCTAGCTTACAGTATAGCAGCCGTATACCTCATTGTACCCTTCCAGCTATCATTCCAGAAACGTGCAAGGCAATATATGAAGCATTGAAATCTGAGTTTTTAAAGGTAGGTGTTTAGTGAAATAGCCCCTCAAATTTTGAAACGAAAGTTTTATTTCTTTTTAACAAAAATATATCGTGAACATGAAGCCTTTTTCAAATGTTTCATATGACTTCTAACTAAAAATTAAGTAAACTAGAGAAATAAGGCATATCATGAAATTATTTTTATTCATATTATTTCATTCATTACACCTGCACCTGCCATAATTAGTGCATCACTAATCATGTTACCAAGTGCAGGCTGTACTGGTCGAGGTAGTGGTAACCAGGATCCTTCGGATGAAGCTGGACTGGGTGGTATGGTCGTCCGATTAATAATATCCCAGGTGTCCATTAAGACCTGCTGGATTTTACGCTTTGCTTGTCTAACGATGCAGTTGCTGCTGGCACCCTGAATTTCACGTAGCTCAGTTGCTAAAAACTTTCCAAAAACATCCAAATCATCATCAGAGGCTGGATTATGGACTGGTGGTTCTTTAGCAATTTTGACTATTTCTTTCATAGTAGTGGAAGCTTGAGTAAGTAGGTCATCAAACGGAAGAGTCTTTTTTCTCTTAAGTTTTGGAGGCTTTGGTGTACTAATATTATCCATAGCAGGTTTACCAGATGCAGACGTAAATGCTGTTGTTTTAATCGCTCTCCCATCATTACTCTGCATATCCTAAAACAAAGTATAATGCAAAATTTGTAACTAGACTTTTGCATCTCCTAAATCCAAAAATAATGCAAAATTTGTAATTTGACTTTTTCTATACAGATACCAACCACCAATAAGGAATGGGAAAATATTGCTCAGGAGTTTGAAAACAAATGGAATGTATTGAACACGATCGGAGCCATGGATGTAAAACACATTCGCATGAAGTGTCCTGGAATGGGTGGCTCTCACTTCTTCTATTATAAGTCTTATCATAGTATTATATTATGTGCCCTTACTGATCCTGACTACAAATTTCTGTACGTAGAAGTTGGAGCAAATGGCCGAATGGGTGACAGTGGAGTGTTTGCGAAAAGCCAAATAAGAAAGTGCTTGTCAGATAGTACAATATTAAACATACCCGATGGAAAAAATCTTCCAAAAACCAACATTAATATGCCGTATGTTGTCTTAGCTGATGATGCTTTCCCACTGAGTTACAACGTTATGAAGCCGTATCCCTTAAGACATATAAGCAAAGCAGAAAAAATATTTAAATACAGACTATCTCGTGGAAGAAGAATGGTTGGAATTAGCTTCGGAATATGAGCAAGCCGGTTCAGAGTTTTTTTAACTGCAATTAAATTAGCACCCGAGAAAGTTACGTGTATTACACTTCCGGCTTCTACATTGCATAATTTGTTAATTGAAAGGAGAAAGCACCTATATACACGCAATGAAGTTGTTATTCGAAAACAAGATCATCATCAATACCTCATCGTTCACACCAATGAAGCCCTTCAGGAAAAGCAAGCCCTTGCTAGACAGGTTGACATTGGGGTGGACCGTCATGGGCGTGAAATAAGAGATTTAAATCGTACTATAACGATGTGGGAAAAGTTCCTTGGCAAGAAAATTATATTCAGCTATTCTACTTACATTAATGTTTTCCGTTGCTTCGTCTGTTTCATATGAAGTTTGCGAATGATCAGGTTGGATGCCGACATTTGATTGTGATTCATCAGTCTATGTTGCTTTATTTAGAAACTTTAATAAAGAAAACCAGTAGACCTTAGGCCTATAAACATCGTCCTCCTCATCCCCACTTTTAATGCTCATGATAATCTTAGAAATTTAAAAGAAAGCGCAATATATATATATATATATATATATATATATATATATATATATATATATATATATATATATATATATATATATGCAGAAGCTAATTGCAGTTTTTATGAAATTTGAGACTAATTTGTCATTTTTGATGTTTATCTTAAGTGAAATAGTAATGTATAGAATTTTAGACAGTAAAGTGAAAAAGTTACTCTATTTTCAGATTAACAGCAAAAGTAATACAATACAAGTCTCGCCTTACCTTCATTTTGTCCGATAAGTATTGGCTTCTTAACCCATTTAATTTTTTTTATATCCTGTACCGTGCACTCCTTTCCAACTGTCCTTATTTCTTGGACAGTGTTTTTGTATATGTCCAGTCTTTTGTTCCTGTTTTTATAATCGAGATGATGATGATTGTACAACATTTCATATCTTTCGTATTCAGAAATCAATAATTTTGTTGAGGCCACGCAAACTAACTTATCTAGCGCCATATTGTTTTGAAACTGTCAAACTTTTATCAAATATAATAGGCTTGCTATTACTTTTTATAAAAGATCTTTTACAGAAGAAATACTTTATAAAATATGGTATACTCATATTACACTGTCAAATTTTTCATCAAAGATCTTTGACAAAGAAATTTTATAGTGTAATACCGGCCTAAGAGAACATTTACAATATGGGGATATCAATATTCAATTTCGATTTAATGTTTTCATGGTTGCTGATGCTTTGACAAAATCATTGCTCCGTTGTAAATCGGAATATCACAAGAAAGTGTAGGGTCTGATTGAATGATCATGTTTAAGTGGTACTGTTTATTTTTGTCTTGTTTTGATGTTCTTTATTTTCCCTGTTATGTTTCTTTGTTACATAAGTATCTATTCACAGTTGTTTTTAAAAATAAAGGTAAACAAGTAGTTCGTTAATTTTTCCTATCAGTAAAAACTACAAAATTCTATCAGATTCCATCAGACTTAAATATTTTTCAAACACATTTTCACGCACCGGTTTCAGATCTTTCGATTTTCTATTAACTAAGATCGGATTATTTGAAGTGTTAAGATGGGCTTTAGAAAGGGGAAAAATCAGATGGAGGTATTTCAGGAAATTGCGGTAAGTGTTCGATGATTTTGTTGGTGAAGGTTTTTGGCCAAAAATTTGTTGACAATGATATTCTTCTGAGAAAGGGCTTTAATGCAATGCATAATCCACAAATTGTTTGTTGATTTTTGTCGTATCTTCTCTCAAATTACGAATAATGTTCATAGAAAAATCGAGAAAAACTTATCCTCAATTTTGTTAAATACAATTTTTTGGGTTTTGGTTCAGTTGGATGACTGTACAGGGCAGCACATTTAAAATATGACTTTTTTTCTATATCATTATTCCAAGCAAAATGCTGAAGCAAATCATTCAAATTATTTCAGGCACATAAGTTTCACTATGCTTCTAAACAGTTGTTGATAATTCCGTAACTAAAATATTTTCGGAACATCTGTCACCATACTTAGTTAATAATGTCGTTCATATATCTGTCTAAACGATCTTGATAGAATAGTTCAAAAAATCCCGAAGTTCACTAGTGATACGAGATATGTTTGCTTTCAATATAAACGTGTGCTGCCGCAATGCCTTGATTACTCAACATTCTATTAAATTATCAAGTTGTTTTAAAAATGTGGAAAGATTGTCTATCATCTCCAGTTGAAAATTAGGGGAAAGTAGCACAAACGCTTAAATATAACAGTTTTTCGACGTCATTGTGTGAACTTCTATCGAATATAATTGAGAAATAGGTGAATTATGACTTTTTTGTGAAAATAGGTAACGAACAAGAAGATCGCTGCTGAAGATTTTATCAGTAGGCTTTTCCTTCCTTTCTGCTCTGAGGCTCGGAATTTTTCTCAAACAATTGAAATTTTTGTATCAAAATTCTGGTCACAGTGCCAGATATGTTTGTTGCATAGGGTAATTCGAGGATAGTTGTTGGCCCAGCGTGTGAAGTTTAATTTTAATATTATTATGCATCGAATTAGGATTTTTTTTTTCTAAATATTGAACTTTATTGTGTAAGGAACATGTATTAAGTTACAAAAGTGGTTACAAAAATAAAACTAACAACTTATGGAAAAAATAAAATTAGTTCGCCAACGCCATCCCCCCCACACCACATTCATGACAAAAGTTAACAAAGTTGGAGCAGGAATCGTTAAACCATTTGGAACGACGTGAGCATTTAACCCAGTCGTCAGATTTTGTGGTTTGGGAATACACCTCACCACAATCAGTGCAAGATTCGTCATCGTCGTCCATATTATCTATCCACTAAATCCTCGTCTAAAGATGAGTTGGGAGCGTTGTTAGGTGTTCACATAATTATTAAGTGGCATCAACAGCACAGAATAATTTGACATTTGTCGGTTATGTTATCAGATATAAATGACGCACGGGTTAAGATCCAATAATTCAATTGTGAATATATCTGAAAATAAACGGGTTTAAAGACTAAAACTAACTTTTCCGCATCTGTGAGATATCCTGAATAATATTCTATCATTAAATTACCACTTGTTTCGGGAAATATATCGTGCTAACAAATCGAAATTTCTCCAAAAATAACCAAAAATGTGGTATATCTGGATTATAGGACCCGCTGTTCTCGCTCTAGTCAGCTGAAAATCAATAGGGTACTTCTGTGAGACACCTTAAAAAATATCCAATTATAAAATTGGTCAGTTGTATACACTCTGGAGACTGTATCGTGCGAACAACCTGAAATTTCTCCAAAAAGGACAGGAAATGTGACACTTCAGGTACCATAGCACTCGTTGTTCAAGATCTAGTGAGATGAGGTTCATCTATAAAACGACCTGAACAATATTTAATCATAAAATTGGTTACTTGTATACACTCTGGAGGCTGTATCGGGATAACAAACTGAAATTCCTACAAAAATTACAAAAATGTCGTCCTTAAAGTACTATAGCACCTGTTGTACTGGGTATGGGGAGCTGAAAAACGATAGGGTCCATTTACGAGACGTCCTGAATGATATTAAATCATAAAATTGTTGCACTCTGGAGGCTGTATCGTGCTATCAAACTGAAATTTCTACAAAAATTACAAAAATGTCCTTAAAGTACTATAGCACCTGTTGTACTGGCTGTGGTGAGCTGAAAATGAATAGGGTCCATTTATAAGACGTCCGGAATAATATTAAATCGTAAAGTTGTTGCACTCCGGAGGCTGTATCGTGCTAAAAAGACATGTAACGAAAAGTGGCCGAAGACAACGACGACTACATACATATAGGATTTTTTCTCCAAAAATCGTTTTTTCGTGTTGTTCTTGACGAAAAACGTAAATTTTTCTTCAATATTCCAAATTTTTTTGGGGTAAACCTATACTTTTCTTGGATATTAAATAGGTTGGGCGGAAAAGTAATATGCTAACCATGATATAACAGTAATAGATGAAAACAATATTTACTTCGAGGTGCAGGTAAACGTAAGACATTCAGACGGTGTAAGATGGTACGGTAGTACCATATTCAAAACTAGTAATGTCGCTTCGTTTAAAAAACATTTATTCAATTCCAATAGGATTAAAAATCTAAACACTTTATTTGGAATTGAAATACGTAAACGACAGCTTGGATATATTTTAAAAAACGACTGGGCTCATCCAATTAAAAAATATCACTAGATTCTAATAGATTATTAGAGAGAATCTCTACAGACACTATAATAGTAGCAATACCTATACTCTGACAACCACATGTAGAGAGGTTTCCTATATATTTTGAAACAGGTGCCCCCTAGTGAGGAAGCCATAACTTTCCTTAATTATTATTTATGCATTAAACGGTTTCGTATGGCATTAACAGACGAGGCCAATGATACGAGGACTATCATTACTATCGAAATTAGATATAATTAAGTGGTTCAAGAGAGAGAGAATAATATTTAGAAAATAAATTACATTTGGATCAATTCATAAAAAATTCGTTACATTATTTCATCAGTAACTGTCTATATTTTTTGTATTTGTTTTTTATTAGAGGCTAACGGCTTCATAGTAATTTTTTTGGTACTTTAAAACTATATTTAACATTCTGTCAGTAGCACTCTATTGAGTATAATTATTGTTTGAAAATATTATTAATGAATATGAATGATATATTTATTCATAGTTACACGCAGTTTTTCAACGTATGAAAATTTCCTTTTTAGTTTATTCGTGGTAATCGGCCAATATAGTTAATAATTAAAAATGAATAGATTTTTTGTATTGTGTACATTCTGTTCTTATTTATTTCATTTTCTCAACTACGTTTCGGCGTACTGCCATTTTCAAGTATTCATTTTTCTCTACAATGAATACTGTATTACATAATTATAATACATTGAACAATAAAAGCTAAGACAAAATTAACTTAAAGCAATGAGCTATTGAAACTTACACATTATAAATCTGCTGTCGACTGTGGACATTCCGTTCTAAAATATTTCAAAATAAAATAAAGGTACTCCAGCCTGTCTGATTTATAAAATCATCAACAAAACATACAAATAATAGTCATAGGCGGGTAAGATGCAAAACACAGCTACTCTATCAAATAGTTGTAAATTTTTTAGAGACTTTGAAGGTCCGTCTTATAGTTAATTGAATTTTTGTTCTTATTGATATAAATCATTTCTTTGATATCACGTTTGATTCTGTTTTCTTCTTTGTCTGAAATTTTAATGTTTTCAAAATCAAAACTATGGTGGTTTACGATTGTGTGTTTTGATAGGGCTGTGGAATGATCATTGTTGGTTTTTATGTTGTATTTGTGATTGTGAATTCTGTTATGTAGGTATTGATATGTTTGACCCACGTATTCACCATGGCAATCTTTAAATTTGACATTATACACTACATAACTTTGTTTCAATTCTTCGGTTTTCGGTTTAAGTTTTGTGAAAAACGTCTTGGTATAATTATTAGGTTTGTGCGCTACATTTATATTATTTTTTCTCAACAGCCCTTGAAATTTTTTTTATGCACCTTGTACATAGGGTAGACTAATATATGTTTTGGTTGAGATATTATTACTTGAGTTATAAGTATTTCTATTGCTTGTGTCCCTTGCATTATTATAGTTATAAATTTTATATATTCGTTTTTACTTTTCCGCCCAAACTTTCAATATGCGAGAAAAGTATTGGTTTACCCCAAAAAAATTTTTTTGAGTTATTCTTACGTTTTCCATCAACAACAACACAAAAAAACGGTTTTTGGAAAAAAAATCCTGTGTGTATGTCGTCGTCGTCGTTGTCGTCGGCCACTTTTCCTTACATAACTTGTTAGCACGATACAGAGTCTGGAGTGCAATAAGTCAGCAATTTCATGATTGAATATTGTTAAGGACATGTCACAGATGAACCCTATTGATTTTCAGTTCACCAGAGTCAGTACAACGGGTGCTATGGTATTTGAAGTACGACATTTTGTCATTTTTTGAGAAATTTCAGTTTGTTAGAACGATACAGCCTCCGTAGTTCAACAAGTCACCAATTTTATGATTGAATATTTTTCAGGGCTTCTCACTGATGAACCCTATTGATTTTCAGCTTACCGGAGCAAATACAACTAGTGATACAGTACTTTAAGTACGATATTTTTGTCATTGTTGAAGAAGTTTCAGTTTCTTAGCACGATACAGCCTCCAGAGTGTATACAAGTGATCAATTTCATTATTGAATATTGCTTAGGAAAACAGAGTCTGGAGTGCAATAAGTCACCAATTTTATGATTGGATATTATTCAGAACATCTCACTGATAAACCCTATTGATTTTCAGCTCATCAGAGCCAATACAACAGGTGCTATAGTACTTTATGTACGTCATTTTTGGAGAAGTTTCAGTTTCTTAGCACGATACAGCCTCCGGAGTATATACAAGTGACCAATTTTATGATCGGATATTATTGAGAGCGTCTCAAAGATGGAACCAATTGATATTCAGCTCACTAAATCCAGTACAACGGGCGCTATGGTACTTAATGTACCAAATTTTTGTAATTTTTGGAGAATTTTCAGTTTGTTAGCACGATACAGCCTCCAGAGAGTATACGATTAATCAATTTTATGATCGAATATTGTTCAGTGTCTCTCAGATGTACCCTATTGATTTTCAGTTGACTAAAGCGAGTACAGCGGGTCCTATAAATCCAGATATACTAAATTTTTGGTTATTTTTAGAGAAATTTCGGTTTGTTAGCAAGATACATCCCCCGAAGTATAATCAAGTAACAATTTTATGATAGAAAATTGTTCAGAGCCACAGATGCGGAAACGTTAGTATTAATCTTTAAAACCGTTTATTTTATTATAGGATTGTAAAAGCTAACTTTGTAAAACTTCTTCCATCTTCTTCAAATTATCCGGTCTGTTATTAGGATGTGAGAGTTTTAGGGCTCTGTCTGTAAGGTTATTAACAACACTTCTTTTGTATGTGATTGGTATATTAGAATTGAAATTTAAATATCTTTCAGAGCATACATGTTTGGTAAACCAATTTGTCTCAATTTTACCGTTATTATCATATTTAACTGTTATATCCAAAAAGTTTATTAGTTTTTCGTTATCTTTCTCAATTGTATCCTGGGGTGAAAGTTGTTAAATTTTTTAAGTGTATAATCTAACTTGGATGATGATATGCATAGAAGGCAGTCATCCACGTATCTTTTATAAAAATTTGGAACATAATTTAATTGATTTATAACGGTATTCTCCAAATCCTCCATTACTAGATTTGCTATGATTGCTACAATTGGTGATCTCATGGCTATACCATAAATTTGTGAAAAAAATACATCATTATATTTAAAATATGTCGAATTCAAACACAACAACGTGGCCTCTATGAATTCGTTTAAGGACAAAAAAGTATATTTATTTATTTCTAGCCATCGGTTTTTTATACAAGTTATTGCTAGATTAGTTGGAATATTGGTGTATAAGGAGATGACGTCAAAGGAAACTAGTATATGATCTTCAGGAATAGTTCTATTTTTAACAAATTCATTAAAATGCGCCATGAGTCTTTGATATAATAGTTATTGGTACCAATTATGTTGGTCAAGATATCAGAGAGAAATTTTGACAGTTGATATGTTGGAGTACCAATATTACTAACAATAGGACGTAAAGGTATATTATTTTTATGTAGTTTCGGTAGTCCATGAATTGATGGAGGTTAACCGTTATGGCTCATAAGTTTGAATTTTGTACCTATATTTATTAGTTTTTCTTTAAACCATTTATTGATTAACGTGTTTATTTGTTTTTGAATTTTGTTAGTGGGATCTGAATTCTCTTTTTTGTAGATAGTTTCGTCACTCGGTAATGTGTTCATTTTGTTGATGTATTCTTGTTTATACATAATCACAGTTTATTACATTTATCAGCTGCTATTATTAATATGTTGGTGTTATTTTTAATAAATTGTTGAGTTTGCTTAATCAAACAGTTGAATTATTTTTTTATTTGGAAATTTGAATTAGCTATTTTTTATTTGTGATGATTTTACATATTTTATTTCTGATTTCATCTACATGATTGTTATCTATATTGCGGAGAGCACTGTCTACGCTACTGATGATTTCATTTGTTGGTAATTCAAAATCTGGAATTGAAAATTTGAGTCCAAGACCTGAAAAGTATTTGATGTTTTCAGGAATAATAATATTGGTTAAGTTTAATAACCATTTATTATTTACCTGTTTTTTGTTTTCATATTGTTTCTTTACTAAAAATTCTATTTTCTTTCGGTGTCTTTCTTTTACTTGTTGAAATTTATATTCGTATATTTCGTTTTTCCTTTCAAAATACGCATTGCTATAATTATCTGAGTATTTTTGATAAATATTATTTTTAAGAAAATTAATTCTGCTATTAAACGCCTTGATATGTTGAAATCAATCATCAATACATAAATTCAAAAATTGTAGATAAAAGCGACATAAAATGTTGTTATATTTTGATTTGCAATAATCACATTTCACTATGTATTTTTTACATAGTAGATATTACTAGAAGACGAACCTTCAAAGTCTCCTAAAAATATACAACCATTTGATAGAGTAGCTGTAAGTGTTTTGCATCTTACCCGCCCATGATTATTATTTGCATGTTTTGTTGATGATTTTATTTCGAGTACCTTTATTTTATTTTAAAATATTTCAGAACGCATGTCCACAGTCGACAGCAGATTTATAATGTGTAAGTTTCAATGGCTCATTGTTTTAAATTAATTTTGTCTTAGCTTTTATTGTTCAATGTATTATAATTAAGAAACACATTATTCATTGTAGAGAAAAATTAATACTTAAAAATGGCAATACGCCGAAACGTATTTGAGAAAATGGAATAAATGAGAAAGGAATGTAAACAATACAAAAAATCTCTTCATTTTTAAGTATTAACTATATTGGCCGATTACCAAGAATAAACTAAAAAGGAAATTTAAATAATAACGGTCAGGAAATACACACTGGAAAACGTATGAAAGTAAAAAATTTATATGTAATTTATTTTCTACATAAATATATTGAGTTATTTTTATTACAATTATGAATAATATTACAATTATTAATAATAATAGTATTTTTTCTCTCATTGCAATACAAAGTGTCCAAAAATAATTGCAACAATTAAATTGATCTTGGTATTTTCTGCAAGGAACTCAGTTACCTTAACTACCCTGACCGGTGACACTTCATCGGCCTCAGTTGAAGTATTCTTTTAGCTTACACTGGGATGGTGTGAACAATCGATATTAACTTGGACGTAACCAGCCAAATCAAAGAAACAACATTCAAAGTTGATTATCAATTTGTCAATTCCTTGATAAAATAATAGCAATTTGTGTACCTAGGTGTGAAAGTGCTAGTTTTCCGGGCCGACAGAGGAAATGACCAGGCGAGGTGTAGCCGAGCCTGGCCACTTCTGGAGGCCCGAAAAACTACTTTCGTGACGTGGAACACACAATACTTTTTATTCTACACATAAAATGATTAGATTCTAAAATGACAAATGAAAGGTGGGAAATATTTTGACTGTACCGTTTAATGTTATGAGATAATCGACTCACAAAAAATGGCAAATATTTATAGTTTTGGTTATATTTTCCTTTTGACTTTTTAGGTAGCAAATTTAGTGTAATCCCTTCCAATGTAAAATAACTGCCGTCGGATTCGTTCATATTATGTAATATACTATTTTCAATCTTAGTTTTAATGTCAACAAAACCTTAAAGGTACATTCACAATGAACAAATTAACAATTACCATTAGCCGTAGAAACTTAAGCTGCCATTGCAGTTCAGCATTCATAATTGAACATATTAGTAATTATACTTAACACTTTATCTAAAATTGTCATGTAAAAAACAGGTACGATTTGACACTATTTTCAGTGTCATGATGAGGTATATTACCGCACTAATGCGATAATAAGAATCAAGAAAATATTAACACCAGGATAAAATATTTATTTTATACTTATTTATTGTATATATTGACAGTGCACTCCTTACGATTGTATAAATAAATTCCAGACGCTGACATACCCAACGCTTCACTACAATAATTGCTCATATTTTGATTTTGAATATTTCCTGATATCGAAGGAATGTTTTCAATTTGTCCCAAAATTTTCATTGCTGTTCGTTTTTTATTTTCAGAAGGCATTTCGATATAGCCTTCAGCGACAGAATTACTGTTCCAGCCACCATGTCTTCTTATATCCAAAAGATCTGACCCAGAATCAGCCAAAAGTGTGGTTGAAAATCTTCGAAAGCAATGTCCAGTATATTCTCTTGGATTAGGCAATTCAAGAAATTGGGCAATTAATTTCGGTACATTACCAATAGTATTTATACCAATTGGTTGTTTTGTGTATTTTCCAGCGCGGTATCGAACAAAAAATCGCTTATGTTCGCAATTTTTAGGTCTCAATGCAACGTAATTTTTGACGAAATCAACTAGATTCACGCCGCCAATATTTCCAGATATTATAAAAAATCCTCGAGACACCTTTGTTTTGGTATTTGGTATAGTAATTGGATAGCAAATTCCTTGATCTTTATATACACCTTTTTATAATCTACACAAGAGTCTTACGTACCTTCACGCACAAATATCTCTCATCGTTCGCATTTGTTAAAATCTGGTTATTTCCTCCTTTGTAAATACCTTTGACTTTTTAGTTTTGTACCCTTCTGATTTTCGTTTCAGGAATGCTATCAAATGTAAGTATTTCTTGATATCGACATTCTGTTTAAGTAATAATTCTGTTCGTAACATGGAATAGTAACACCAAAGGGATGAAGGCTTCTGTATCTTTATTAACTCGTTAAAATAAACTGACAATGCTTTTTCACAACTCATATTTCCAACCTTCCTTTCTCGACACTATTTCTCGTCAGCCGCTGGTGTTTTTCTCGTGATTTCTCTGGCACAAGATTTAAAATAACACTGGAATCTGTATTTTCAATATCCGAAGGGAGATTGTCTTCGCTTAAATCCATTTTTAAAGATTTTTCTTCATTCAACTTTGACAATATAATGACATAACTAATTTATTTTATTTCCACAGCTCTGTTTAACTTTGTTACTATTGTTACAAAATAGGATCTACAGTACCTTGTGTCTGCAGTCAATATTATTTTATTTATTACCTATTTAAAGCACGCCTCAGCGTGTTTAAATAGAACTTTCAAACACGCACGTTTTTTAAAGTCCCTATGGCAACAACAACAACTCGAGAAACGTAAGTATCAATGACTTTTTTTATTAGTTTTTATATTGGATATTTTCATTGGGAACCAATGTCTCATTTGGTTTTTTCTGCAAAATTTATGTATTAAATATGAATGCTATTTTATTTTATATAATGCCCCACGTTGGGGAGCAAGTTAAATATGATTAACTATGATTATTTTATAATAATAATATTTATTTATTTTGAATATGAATTTGTTATATATATATATTATATATAACTTGGGCTTGCAAACTTATATATATTTTACCTGTAATTCCTCCTATTTATTATGCTACTTAGTAGCATGTAGTTTATTTGATTCCTAAACTTTTATTACCTCGGCTGCGCTTATTCATTCACTACTCTATAACTCAGTAGGGCTCTGGGCATATCATAATAAAATCAACCTTACTTATCAATGGAATTTATTTATGTTACTGATTAAAAGATAGAAAAATTTTAAAACATTGAAAACATTACTCATATGTAAAATATTATTGACGCTTCATTTTTCTGTTGGATTCATATACCTCTTATGTGTAAAAATAAATGATTATTCTTTATTATTTCTTAAAATTCTTATGTTCTAAATAAAATAATGGATTTTCTATATATATCCAAATTTCCACATTAAACAAACTTTCTGTATATTATAAAAATAAACTATTCATTCTCTTTTGAGACGACTTTTGCAGACTCATTTGCATAACCTGGGTGAACCGTTTGTAAACGTTAGATTTCATAGAAAAATTATACGACCACCTGCGTTTTAAAGTTGTTCAACTATTGTAAACTTTTTTTCTGCTTGTTTTCTAAATAGGATTATTTGAAATATTTTAAAATACTATTTTAGTTTTATTCGGTACGTGAAATTGAAAGCATATCTGAAATATATATCTACTCAAATTTGATCTTTTAAAAGCATTATTTAACGCATTATAACAATTGTGTAGGTAATGAAAAAGAACTGAAATTAGTTGTGGTTTGTTGTTCAGTGGAAAGTTTTATATATATGATTGGAGAAAATTCAACATAACAGAAATTATACATCTATCTACAAATTTTATATTGGTAAGTTTTTTTTATTATTACGTTTCCTGGTATATTATAATCATTTCAAATAAAAAACTTTTACTACCAGGTATTTATGATCTTAAACTTCACTTTATTATTTAGTACCAAATATTTCATTTAAAACACACCACAGACCTTGTTCTTTTTGCTTAAATATAAATGAAGAAACTTTTTGATTATTGATCTGACAGCAGTACCTCGTAACGTCAAATAAAAATAAATACAATTTAGGATGGACTTTTACGAAACATGGCTGGGCATCGAGGACGGACTTTTATGAAATGAAACTTGGCTTGGCATCGAGGACGGACTTCCATTTTTTTGTAGCATTAATATAATAACAATATTTTATGATTTCAAAGTGCACCAATAAAAAAATAGCGTAAAGTATTCCTGGATAACTAGTCTTTCAAACACTTGCTCTATTTCACGCGTGTTTGAAAGACCTCTTTATCCACTTATACTTTAATATACTACACAAAACGTTGGATTGAAGTATTTTTAAAATAAAATTTTATGATATAAGTGCTTTTAATAATACCTACTAATAAACAGTTGTTGATAAAATTTTGTACGTAACACGTGGGATAGGAATTGTTAACGAACATATGTGAATAATCGACTCGGCCTACGGCCTCGTCGTGCAAACATTACATGCGTGCGTTATTAATGTCCATATCCCACTAATTACGTAAATAACTATTAACATACGCAAACGTTATCTTATTTTGTGAGGTTAGACGTTATATTTGTTATCAATTTTTCCACTACTTTGTCTGATTTGATGGCTTTGACACTTCTACATTGACAAATTATTGTCAAGCGTCAACACTGTCAACTGTTCTAAACCATAATTCAAAGAGGGCGCAACCAATAACCAGCTAAATATTACATTAATTTTCTTTTTGTGAATGCAAGATTTCAATGTCGTTCCGAGTTTATTTCTTCTAAGCAATAATTGTAATTACATTTTGAATGAAGCTTTAACCCACGATTTGAAATTTAAAAGTGACAGTCGCGTCGTCATTTATAATAGGGTGCCATCTAGTGTTGTTTTTGTGAAGTTGTTTCCCCTGCCTAGCCATTATTTGCAATTTGTCTCACCTGGTCGTGCAAATACCTACTTTCCCGTCCCGATAGAGCCACGAAAATTGGCTTTTTCTCCTACACCACCTTTAAAATTATTGACCTTTACCCTGACGTCATTAGTATCTGATAACATAACCGACATAATTATTAAGTGGCATCTCTTTCTATTAATAGTGAAGGGAAGAACAAAATAATTTGACATTTGTCGGTTATGTTATCAAATATAAATGACGTCAGGGTGAATGTCAATAAGTTTAAGTATGAGGAAGTTGAATTTTGCCAGCTTTACGGAGACGAGAAAGTTACCTTTTACCTTCTAATTTTTTTCAGTTCCAGTCCAGGTTGATATATATATATATATATATATATATATATATATATATATATATATATATATATATTGCTCCTGTCACTCAATGCAAAATTTGCCTTAGATTCGGACACTCTGCCAACTCTTGCCGCAGTGCCAAAAGGTGAAGTAGATGTGGAACAATCCATTCTGACCCATGTTCAAATTACTTACACTGTATTTATTGCTCTGAACAGCATCTAGCTTCTGACCGCTCTTCCAAAGAACTTAATAGGCAAAAAAACATTGATGAAGCAATGGCATTCCATGACTATTCTTACTTCGAAGCCTCTCAACTTTTCCCTCCTCTTAAATCTTCTGTTGAAAACTCCTCTTTTGATAGATCCACCACATCCTTTCCTCAATTACAGACTTCTTCCCCTTTTCCAATCTCTTATGCTCAAAAAGTGACACAAAGTCCCCCGAGTAACAAATTCACTACTCATAAACGCAGACGTCCCACCATCTAAAAAAAAGGAACTGGATTTGATAAAGATACACATAATGCAGCTCTATTTTCCTCCTCATGCAATGAACTCTGTCAGTCTCCGATAACAAATAAATCTGCACTTAAAAACAATGCTTCATCTCCCTCTTGCTCTCACATTGAAAGAATTGATATGGACTTCACCCCTTCTGATACTCCGTTTTTGTCTGATTACTCCCTTTCTATCCCTAGCTCTCAAAATTTCGCAACTTCTCAGCTTACCTCTCCTCAAGAGGTGAGTAGTCATAATATAACTTAAATTTCTCCCTCCAAGTACCTCCCCCCCCCCTTTTTTTATTATTTCATTCTTTACACTATTGCTTGAAATTCAATCGTATTCAGGATAATACCTTTAAATATAACATACTCCAATGGAATATTCGCAGTTTTAATGTTAACAAAGAGGTACTTATTCCTATTATTAGAGATGAGAGTATTAACATTATATTACTAAATGAAACTTGGTTGACCTCCAGGTGGATCTGCAAATATTAATAATTTTAGCTGTTTTAGACATGATCGACAGGATGGCTACGGAGGTGTAGCCACTTTCATCAACAACTCGATTCCTTGCAAAAATTTTGAACACAAAATTCCAGTTCCTCCAAAAATACACTTGCTGGTAGTAGAACTCCAAGATCTATTCATTATTAATAGCTATATTCCTCCCGACCCCAACATTCCCTTCCCTCACAGATCGTTTAGTCAACTCCTACAACAAATAAAACATAAGAATTTTATCTTAATGGCTGATTTAAATGGCCAAAATCAAATTTGGGGCTCTGCCATTAATAACCCTAAAGGAACTGCAATCTGGGACTTCATCTCGCATAATGATCTCACCATCCTTAATGACGGATCTCCAACCCATATTCCCAACCCCAATGTCAATAAAAGCTGCCCGGATATTACAATTACTTCCTCAGCCATAGCTCTAGATTGCTCCTGGAGAACGATCCAAGAATCAGGCTTCAGCGACCATTTTCCTACCCTTTGTTCCTACAAAAAACAAAATACTGTGCCCATCCATATGAATTCCACTCACGTCAAATATAACACAAATAAAGCCCACTGGGATGAATTTCAAGCATATATTGAAAATAATATATATCATAATGATATGGAATATCCCTTGTTCATGGAGGTCTTAAGAAGAGCCATCTCTTTATTTATCCCACTTAAGAAATCTTTCACTCCTTCTAAACCTTATCTTCCCTGATGGGACAAAGAGTGCTTTCAGATGGTACAAAAGAAAAAAGAGGCTTTTAAACTATATCTAAGAACTCTCTCCATGGAAAATTTCATTCATTTCAAGAAAATAAGAGCTTAAACCCGACTTTTTCTGAAAACAAAAAGATCAGAAGGCTTTCGTAAATTCACGGAAGAACTGAACCCCGGAACACCTGTTAAGAAGATTTGGCAATCAATAAAAAATTTCTCGAGATCTATTGAAAATCGTAATTTAATTAACACCCCTCCCCTAGACAGTTTCATATTCCAAAGTCTCTTAAACAAGTTAGCTCAAATCCCTTTTCAAGACCTCAACACTGTTCCTCAAGCCATTAACGACTCCATTACTCACCCTTTTACAATAGAGGAATTGAATTTCAGCTTACTAAACAAAAATGATTCAAGTCCTGGATTGGAATCCATCACATATTCAATGATCAATCATCTTCCCAAAATAGCCCTAGAAACTCTTCTCTCTATTTTCAATAAAATACTCAATAAATATCATCCTATCCCTTCAGAGTGAAAAAATCATGTAATAATTCTTAAAAAAAACCAGGATCCTAATGATGCCTCCAGCTGGAGACCCATAGCCTTATCCAGCACCATAGGAAAAGTTTTCGAAAGCATGATTAAAAATAGCCTTGACTGGTCTCTTGAAAACTCCCTAAAAATTCACCCCTCACAACAAGGTTTCAGGAAAGGCAGAAGTATATCTGATAACCACATTTTCATTTATTGCGAAATATTATGTGCATTGTCTGCCAATAAAAACCCAATTGTTGTTTTTCTCAACATTAAAGGTACATATGATAATCTTCTTTTGTCCTCTATTTATTCATCTCTAAATTCCCTTAATTTACCTCATGACATTTGTTACCTCATTTTATCCTTTCTTTCAGATCGAAATCTATTCATTAAATCCACCCTCAACAATGAACTTATAGGCCCTGGTGTTTCTTGTAGAGGTGTCCCCCAAGGTTCTCCACTCAGTTCCCTGTTATTCAATATATTGTGCAACTCTCTTCAGAACATACTTCCACCCTCCATAAAAATTAGTGGTTATGCAGATGATCTTGCTGTGATATGTGCCGAAAACACCATCCAGGAGTCTATAACATCCCTGAACACCTTCCTTTCTAATTTCAATCTTCATTTATTGTCTATGGGTTTGACACTGACCCCTCAAAATTGTGCCGCCATGATTTCTCAGAAAAACCATAAGCTTAGTCCAGTCCATTCCATAGTCATTAATGGTCAACCTATCCCTTGGAAATCTCAAGTCAAGTACTTAGGAGCTATATTTGACGACCAACTTAACTGGAAACCACATATTGAATTCATTTCCTGCAAAGTATCAAAAGCTATTAATTTAATTAGATCTCTATGTGGTAAATGGTGGGGTAGCCATCAAATCACTCTTTTAAACATATACAAAGCGATCATACTTCCATTATTTGATAATGCGTGCATGCTATATGGTGGCTGTTCTAAATACCTACTTAAAAAATTAGTTCGTTTACAATATCAAGCCCTACGGGTTCTAGCAGGCTATCTAAAATCTACTCCTATCAACATCATGTTATCTGAATGTGGGCAGACCCCCCTGGAGGTACGTAGAGAAATCTTGTCAGTTAAATATGTATCTAAAGCAGTTGCATATAAAGATCTAATAAAATCCTCACTTATCGAATTAATCACAGAGTGGGCTGCCGATCCCATATACTAGAGACCGAGAAATACTCCTCCTATTATATTTGCCTTTCAATCAGTATCTAAATTCCTTCCCTTCATTGAATCGTTCAACAAATTTCCTTGTCATCACTTCTCGCTCGAATCTCAAATTAGTCAAACTAACACGATAGATCTGGAAATTAAAAAACATTCGGACTGTAATCAAGTCTTTCTGGCCAAAATGAATTCTATCAACTTTTCTGGCCCCATTTTCTTCACTGATGCCTCTAAGACTGACAGTAATGTAGGATACGGAATTTATTCTCCTAACCTCTTATCATTAGGTGACAAACTCCCCTCTCATTTTCCCATCTTTTCAGCAGAATTCCAAAAAACTTGACCTTTCCAAAGCTATAATTTTTTCTGACTCCCAAAGTGCCATAAAATGCATTTCTAAAAAATCCTTCTCCTCATCTTCTAATCCATTTGTCCTAAAAATTAAGGAGCTACTACACAAGTTGAATCAGCAAGGGAAAGACATACGAATTGGCTGGATTCCCGGAAACAGTCTTATACAAGGAAATGTTAGAGCCGATGATCTTGCAAATCTTGGGAGAACTATCAATCTTGCCACCCTCCCAACTGGTCCCCATTCGGATGTGGTGCATTCTATTATGAAATCAATCTTAGATAAGTGGAATTCTACTTTCTCTGCACTTAGCTTGACAAAAGGAAATCTATACTCTCAATTCATAAAATATCCAAGAAAAAATCCATGGTTTTCTTCACTTTCTAATTTGTCCAGAAGAGATATCTGCATTTCTTCAAGAATTCGATCCAACCATTGTGCCACTTTGTCATATCTACACAAATTCAACTTAGTACCTTCGGATTCATGCCCATGTGGTGAAAAACAAGATCTCTCACACATGTTTTTCAGCTGTTCCTTAAATAGTGTTAATACAGATTTTCTTCATAAATCTTTTAAGGTTCCTAATAATGTTTATGGCCCCTACACACTGCAAGACAGTGCTCAAATTCCCAAACAGTGAAAACATTAAACTCATCTCCAAATTTTTAAGTGCTTCAAACATCAAAATATAACCTCAAAAGCCGAACAGTTTACAGATAAAACTTTGAACAATAAGTGCGGTATCACTCTGTTCGTATAAACTATATTATAGACAATCATAAATCATCCCGGACGCAAAAAAACAGGCCGAATAGCCCTGGCAGCTGAGGCCTTAAAACAGAAGAAGAAGAACTGAGATTATTTTCTTAAAAAAAAATATTTATTTTATTAAAAATGTTTTCTCCGGTAGTATTTGTGTGCAGCGATGAACTCATAAGCATGTTTTCTTCAGAAGAACTTTCACATGGATATCTCTCGATAACCAACAAGATAGCCAGACCAGCGACATCAGTCGACTCATCCATTTGCAAGACGAATCGTGTTTTTGTAGACGTGTAACTAGTTTTTGTTTGACGTAGCATGCCAGATCAGGAATTCGCAGTGAAACAGTATCGTTTGATAGCGGCACAGTAGAAAGATGCTTTTCAATTTTTCATCAAGCATACATTTTTTTATGTCTAACACACATGGCTTTATTAAATTCTCAGCGATAGTGTGTGCTTCACCTGCATGTGCAATGCGATAACTAACTAAATATGATGCCCCCGTGGCCTTTTCATTGATAGTTTGGGTTACAGGAATCAGTTTTTTAACTTTCCAATAAATGTTCTTTTTTACTTACAAAAAATTCTTAATCCCTTTCTTCAGACTCGGGGTGTACAATTTCCAAATGTCGGCGCAACTTGCCAGGTGCTATGGAACTATTAGGAAGCAATTTACTACACAACATGCAGAGAGGTGAACCGTTGGAATCAACAAATCCAAAACTGATATATGATTCATCATACTTCCTTTTTTTCAACTTTGAAACCGTGGAGCTCGACGTCGTTGCATCATCGTCTGGATCGGTAATTGTTGTATACTCCGCGCGTACTGCTTTTGAACATTCGGCTTCGTTAGAAGATGTTGTTGCAACACGTTGAACGCCTTTAAGCCAACGTTCCATTCTTCTTTACTAATAATGTTACTGCGTAGAAGAGTTTAGTCCAATTGTTCAAGATTCGCAACTCGCTAGCCAACTTGTAAGTAGGTAGGTACTTATCGCTCCGAACGCTAATCGTCGACTAATGAGTGTTGAGGCGCGATCGTCACTTTTATAGTCCTAACCTCGATCTCCAACATTCTCAAAAATACTCGAGTCGGCGCCGTTGATAAATGAAAAGCGGAAATAAATATAGAAAAACAAAAAATGCGGTGCAAACAATTTCGAATATGTGAGCGCGCACAAGTAGATATCGGCGGTGGCGTCATAGTAAAATTGTACTGCTGCGGGTAGCGACTAAGTTCGGCTGCGCCTCGTGGTACTCCCGCGTTAAAACGTTCGACCAGCGAGAGGTGCTTTGATTATTTTTTTCAGAATTCTTGCGGAACCCCTACGAGGGAATCGCGGAAACTTAGGGCTCGGTGGACCACATTTAGAGAATGGCTGTACTAGACAGAGTTGCCCAGTATAATTTGAATTCCTACGTCTACCGGTTAGGGGTCGTAACATTTTTAAAAATAAAATAGGGGGTGCGAAAAACAAAAGTTGGATAACCGCTGGCATAAATCCTTCGGTGCTAAATCAAACTATCTATACCATGGGTGGGAAATAGTAGTGAGTAACTAATTTTTAGCATACTATAGGTATCTCAAGAGAGGCAAGGGAAGAGAGAAGCAATTCCAGTGGCGGAAAGAATTCATTTTTAAATGAATAATGTGTAATAACTATAATGGAATAGTAATAAGTAAACTTAGTTACAGACAAATATGTACTTTGCATATTTAGCATATTTTATACAAATACTTTGCATATTTTCAAAAAGATAGACATGTTATTCATAACAATTTCTGTTTAGACAATAATTTTATTTGAGGGTAGATTTATCAATAGATAATCAGTATCGAAAACTTTAAAACTTCTTCAGGTATGTAGGTATTGTTTGCAGTTTTGGGTAAACATGAATATTTTCGGAAATATCCATTAATGTCTGGGTAGGTTTTAGGTAATTTAGTCATACTAATGACAGGAAATTGGTATTTGGGATTTTTAGAATTGTAAAAAACATATTTTTCAGTAAAATGTTTCAAATATAATTATAATTCGTAATTGTTATTTTCTATTATCAAAATATAAAAGGAATCTATGAGTTTCGAAAGATTTAATAACATGAAAGTCATAATAAAACTAGAAGGATGTATTTAGTTTGAAACCCGGTAACATACTGAATTATATGTTGCTGTAAATTTTAATTACTCTCTTAAAACTCGATACCACAGGTAGAAGGGGTTCTGTTCAAACCGGCAGCTAGACAATAGGCATTCTGTTACCTTTGTGCCTTATGGATTTTTAAACTCTGGAAAATGAAAAATAAACATCACCACAAACCTTCAGGTTAATTACTCCTTATCTGAGGAGCAACCTCGTAAAGTTGTAAAGAAGCCTATCTACATAAGAAAATTCAATATAGAATCTTTGTCTACCGAAAGCACAAGACAGCTTTACGAAATTAGATTATCAAGCAAACTGAATAACATCTGCACATCAGGTGAAGTTGAAGAAGGATGGCAACAAATAAAAACATGCATAACAGAAGCTGCAACAGAATCGATGGGAGAACGCACAATCAACATAAACGCCAACAAGAACATCAAGTCATGGTTTTGTAAGGAAGTGAAGGAACTGGCAGATATGAAACGTAAAAGCTACCTATTGTATTTAAGTTCACCAACAGAAACCAATCGAACGAGATACGTTGAAAACAGAAACAAAGCCAATGCAGCTATCAGAGCCATAAAAAGGGAACACTGGAGACGATTCACCAGTGAAATGGAACACGACCTTTATGGAGCCCAAAGAAAGGTTTGGAAGATGCTGAAAAACAGAAAAAAACCAGTAAATGAATACGTTCAAACTAAAAACATATCACCTGACATCTGGGAAAAATATTTTACAGAGCTGTACCAAGTTGAAGAAACAACTGATACATGGGTGAATGAAGACGAAACACCCGATGATGTTTTGATAACAGAGGAAGAGCTGAGAAAAAGAATACAAAAGCTGAAAAACAGGAAAGCCGCGGGTACAGACAACATCCCGAATGAATTGCTAAAATATGGGGGAAAGAAACTCATCGAGAACTTGCTAACTCTTTTCAATAAAATTTTAAATACATCACAGATTCCCGAAGATTGGCGCAGCAGCATCACTATTCCCATCTTCAAAAAGGGGCAGAAGACAGCACCTGAAAACTACAGGGGCATAACCCTGCTAAGTACGTCCATGAAACTGCTCACTAGCATCCTAAAAGACAAATTGGAATCACGTATCGAGAATAGAGAGGAACAGCTTGGTTTTCGAACAAACAGGTCAACAACGGACGCTCTCTTCATAATGGAACAACTAAAGGAGAAATCAATAGAGTTTAACAAGCCTGCTTACATCTGCTTCATAGACTTAACAAAGGCATTCGACAAAGTGCGCTTGACAGACGTCCTACAAATTCTAACAAAAAGACAGTCCCCGTCCCAAATCACCAAACTAATTAAAAACTTAAACACTGGAAATGTGACAAAGCTCAAGTCAGGAGAACAAACTACATACAACATAAAAACACCAGGCGGAATTAGGCAGGGTGACAGCCTGAGCCCTTTCCTTTTCAACCTCCTGATGGATGAAATAATACAACAAGTCACATCCTTAGATTTGGGGTACAGAAGGGGCCACTCAAAAATATCTATGGTCTGCTATGCAGACGACGCAGCTATTATAGCAGAAACGGAGAACGATCTTCAGAGACAGCTGTTTGAATTCTATCAAGTCAGCCAACAACGTAACATGGCAATTTCAACATCAAAAACCAAAGCTATGACATTCTCCAGAGAACCTGTCAGGTGTAAAGCGGTTGTAGAGGATAAGCCAATAGAGCAACTCAATGTCTTTAAATATCTAGGCATGGACATCTGCAGCTACCACGATCCGGCGAAAGAAGTAAGAAGTCTTATAACTAAAGCAGCAGCTCTGTCAGGATGTCTTAGAGATGTGATATGGTCAAACCAGCACATGGGAACAGATAGCAAGATGAATATCTATAAAACTTGCATCAGACCTATTATGACTTACGGAATAGAAGTACGCGAAGACACAAATAAAACAAAAAGTATGCTGCGCTCGGCCGAAATGAAAATCCTACGAACTATCCTAGGGAAGACCAGACGGGACAGGATAAGAAACACTGACATACGAGCTCAATGCAGCATAGTAGACATAGTCAGATAGGGCAGACAGAGACGAAGAGAATGGTACGCGCACGTACGAAGAATGGACGAAAACAGATTACCGAGAATAATGATGGAAAGCAAGCCACACGGAAATCGCCCACCAGGAAGACCCCCAAAAAGGTGGCAGGAAAGCTGGCAGTCCACCTCGCAAGAAACCATCCAGAGACGGCTTCAGCAAGCAACAGACCAATAGGTCTATCTAAAAGAAGAAGAAGAAGAAGATCTGAGGTTTCATCGGAATTTTTCTCAGAATCGTCACTATCACTATTTTCGGAACCAGGAGTAATAATAAGAGGTTCAATCATAATTTCGACGTGAGTATCCAAGTCCCACATTTTTTGAACTTATAACATGTCCAATACACTTCTTCCAGTTATCTACTATCACGCCATTTATAGTTTCGCTCAACAAAATTTAACGTCATTTAATTTAAATGTTGTGTTTTTTCTCGCAACTTCACCTTTCATCACTTTTTCTATTTGATTTATGGGGTAAGTCAATTGAGAGAGCATATGAGAGAACTTTTTCCATTTGATTTATGGGTCAACTGAGAAAGTATTATGTAAAATTATTTATTTCAATTTTTCAGGTAGATTAATTAAGAAAAATTGGAAATCTAGATTTTAAACTAGAGTAATAATCATTTTATCTAATTCATGAAAGTCTTACATTTAAGTCCTGCCGTACTTTTGAGCGCGTGTGTCCCTCATTTAAACAAGTCTCGTCAGTATAATATATTCCTTTACCTTTAAGCCTATGGTCACGTATTGCTTTTAAAATATTTCTTCCTTCTATCTTTCTATTATAAAGCCTTTGCGATTTCGCTTTAAATACCGAAAGTTTCAATTTTGTAATGTTCGCTTTAAAAATCCAAAGGATATTTTAGGTAAAGAATTATCAGTACCTAATTCGGCGTTGATCTTCGTCAGGGTTGACATTCTATTTTTTTTAAAACGTGCACTATTCGGCGAATTACATATTTTATATCATGCTCTAAAATAATATTCTCTCTACCCCTTATTTCCCCGCAAGCATGACTAAGAACAACGAAAATGCTGGGAATTAACCGAATCCATCATTCAGTGCTGCAAGCTCCGCGCCGCCATCGATAAATATCAATACAATTACGGACGTCGAACACTAACTTCCGTTAATTGAACAATGTGCTTCAAATATTCCTACGCTCTATTGCACGAGTCGAGATAAACTTGGCACCGGTGCGCGAATACATATATTTTTCACTCATAATTACACGAGAGCTTTTTTTGTCGAATTAAACTTGACATGTACCAATACGAATTTTTTTGCCTGGCAATTTAACGAAAAAAACTGCCTCTGAAAAAATTACAAGTCCGTAGGAAGAGTAATTTTTTCTGGCAGTTTTTTGAGTTGAATTACTTAATGGAAACATAATACGTATTGTAAATGTCAAAAGTTTACTTCGACTTAAAAAAAGCTAGAGCGTAATTCGGTATGACATTTTAATGAATATGTTAATCAATAAATTAAAAAATGAGATGTTAATTAGTTTATCAAATTTAACGGAAAATTACAATTGTTGAAAACACAATTATTAAAAATATCTCGATTTTCAGAGCTTCCTTGTCTTTTGTTAATATTTTTCTGCATGCTAGTATTTTGAGCGGTAGTAGTAACTGTTTCCTGGATGGTAGTACGAATGGAACCAATGATTTATCTATGATGTTCTTCATCTAACTGAAGGTGCGGTTTTATTGACGATGGGTTGCTATGTCCCGTAATTTCCACAAGTTTTTGTTCACCTATACCACTCCTGGACAATTCAGTTACGGCGGCAGCTCGAGAATGGTTCGCAAATTTCATCTGCCTGATATCAAGTCCAATATTTTTCGCCGAAGATTTGGTCCATTTAGATATTTCGTTGATCCTAATAGGAAAATTCCTATACCATCCTCTCGAATTTGTTTTTTGCCAGAAAGGATTTGGAATGAATAAAAACTTTTCACGTGTGATATGGTTTCCCCGTCTTTCCATAATTTGTTTAAACAATCTTACTGGACATACACAATCTTCTGCAGTGTTTGCTAACAACCATTTATGTCGGCCAACTTCTGATTTCCCCCTTGTGCTGTCTATGTAAACACTGAGTTATATTCAACTCTTCCGGTCTCTCTTCCACGATTGTCTGTCTCGATTTTAAAATAGCATACCTTATAATTTGCTGCTTCTCCACCTCTTCAAGCCAATTCATACGCAGCAATGTGATAAAATTTTCTTTGGAGGCCTACAGGCTCTTCTTCACTCCAGGACAATGCCATTTCAGAAATTTCTCGTTATGTGAGAACACTACAACTCACCTTCCTTTCATCTAGGATTGCTTGTAAAATTTTGCGTTTTGTGTCGCGTGCATTTTTCGCTTTCTTAAACTGTATATCCGTGAAAGGATTGAAAATTCTTTTATAACCTTCAAAGTACTTCTATTGTAACGTTTTTGTTGAAGTGTTCCAAATCGTCTTGACTGCACTCTCTTTATAATGTTCTCCATTGTTCTTCTTCAAGTTGAATGCCCAGTCACATAACATAGAAGCTAACTCTTCAGTGGAAGTTTCTGCAATGAGTTTATATTTTTTCCAAACAAAACATCTCAAATTGTCGCCAAATTGATGTAGTTGAATTCACAGTATTGCGAGGCACCTTATCATTGATGGCTTCTTCAATTTCTCCACTCGAAGTCTCTCCGAATCGCGACATTTTCTCAAATGAAAACTGTTCTGACAACGCAAGTCTGAGAAACATTTTTGATGACATACCGTCATCAAAAATTTGTTTACAATGCTGGTTGTCATAGTTTCAAAAGTTGGATTCCGTTATTGTCGTTGGAAAAAATAAGGCAAACTTTTTTCGCTGTCATAATGACAAAATCACGCGGCTTATGGGATTTTTTATACATGAATTAAATTGTCTGTAGAATATTAAATATTATTTTGAGCCGCTCTTATTGTACTGTTTCTGGACTAATGCTGACGTCAGTGACTATTATTTCCAACACCTGGTATAGACAGCCGATTATTGTCGCCCAAAGGAAAGAATACATCACCAATAAATGTCTGAAACAGTAAGTGAATCGTCTTACATGACACGACTGTATCATAATTTATTTGGGAAGAAAACGTTAACTTATCATGTCGCGATGTCTGGAGGCATATTCTTTGTACGATCAGCATTGTTTTAGTCTTCTAGACACGAATCCGTCCATTTTAAGTTTCAGCGGAGGATCGTTGTAGAACTTAGGTATAAACGGATTCGGAATCACCATAGTCTCAAATCTCCCAATTGAGAAAAAGTCTTCAGTTTTTCATACATCGTCATTCATTAAACTGAAATTACTGTTTAGGACACACTGTGGCGTTTCCTACTTGTGATCACTGAATAATGATACCCAATATATATATATATATATATATATATATATATATATATATATATATATATATATATATTATAGTGGATATGTTTTATATTTTAATATATACTTATATGATTTACCTTTATTTACCCGTTTTTACCTTCGGCTAGCCCTATATAATTATATGAAAATTTTGTATTGTTTAAATTTTATACTGTAGTCGGAAGCATGAGACTTCTCTCTTTGAGTCCTGGACACCTATTAGAAAAAATTTTTACATATATGAACATTTACTTATTATGATTTTGTGATAGGATAATCGAATGAATGATTTAAACCATGTTCGTGAAAAGTGTTATGGACATTGACTGGAATAAAAAAAATACCAACACTTAAATAAAAATATTTTAATAAATTGTTGATGAAATCTTCAAAATTTTACACACACAAATATTCCTGAACCTCCTCTGTATTCTTTGATGGTCATGCGCACTGAACGCTTATAGTAGCTGCTTCGGCGCAACGGAGCAACTCTTCCGGTACAACGTTTCTCGTCGTCATAAAATTATAGTACGCAGTTCACATGGAGGATGCAAACGTTTCACAGTTCAATGTGCATCAATTTAGTGCATTTAGAATAATATGGTTGAAAACTTATATTAAACAGTTACATATATAATTCAAGTTGTGAATTAAGTGTGTGTTTGATAGTTATAAGAATAGGTTAGCATGCAAAGCGGAAATTAAGATTGGAAAAGCATTTATGAGTGGTGTGAACTTTGATTATTTTACAAACGAAAAACTTTTTACAAGTAAGTACATATTTAATATCTAAAATTATTGTTGCAGAAAATTAGAGTTCTTTAATTATCCATGGATAAAATTTGGTATTAATTATTTTAAAGTTTCTTTGGCCAATTTTAGATTATTCAAATTTAAATGTTCAAATTAATTTCAAAAGTTCACTTTTTCTTTGTTTGTTTGGAATTCCAAATTAAAAACTCAAATAACACAGACCTTATATTCCATTCTCGGCGTGGTGGACCTGCAACATCTCGTCTCTTTTCTTAGGTATTCCTTACCCAAGAAATACTCGTTCGGCACGTTTCACTTTTTCACAGGGTTTAATCGACATTAATATCATGAATTTTTTATTGATTTAGATTTAAAATTATAACTTTTACTTTAAAGTTTTTACAAAAACCTTCTCAGAAAATTACATCCCAGTTCCTCATTCCCCAACTCACTCTCGACTCTCTTTTTTTTTAAAAATCAACAACATTTTTACAATCTCTAAAACACAGCCTCCTAATCTGTTATTTTATTCAACAATTGTCAATGATAATGTTTTTTTATAGAAATACTGAATTCTTCAATTAAAATAGTCTTGGAGAGTGAAATCACTTGTATAAATGGTTTAACAATATCTTATAGAATATATAAATAATCTTTCACATGTATTACAATGGTTTCAATCCTTGTAATTCCTTTTTTTTTTAGTAAATTTGTTTACAATTAATATACAATTTCTACAATCTAAATTTATGATTTATATATATGGAACTGTTTATTTTTTAATTCTTTAATTAGCACTAATTTCGCTTTATATAAACTCTAACTTAATTTCAAATTTACATTCTCTGTTTTATATTAACTTCCAACTCATTGAATTTAGGTTGGCAATATTATAACTAGATTCAATCACTTCCTTCATTGATTTCGATTTGATTACTAGATTTATATGACATACAATATGGCTCTTATTCCGAATGTCATATTTCATACAGTTTTATTTTTATAAATTACTTTTTTCAAATTGCAACTTTTTATTGTATTTGCATATCGTTAATAAATTAGTGATTTGATTATTAATTCTTATTATTTTAGGTTTTGAACAAATTAACATCCTTTTCCTGATTCAAGTGTGGACATAGCAGCGTTCAGATTGATTTTAATGAAAATTGTTGACATTGACTTGACCTTAGGATTTATTTGTGAAGGTAACATTTTCTTAAGAATTAATTTCTATATTATCATTACCATTCTATTCCTTATCCTTAATCCATTTCTTAAATTGATGTACTCAATATTTTATAATACATTTGCTTAAGTCATTCATTCGTTTTATGTTAAATTTTGTTCTTAATTAGGTAGTGTCTAATGATACACCATACGTATATACAAAAAAAATTCCTTTTTAATTCAATCTAATATATGAATATTTATCTATACTAGAGGACTGGCTTAATATATATATATATATATATATATATATATATATATATCAAACAGTGATTCAAATGAATCGAAAAAATAAAGTACTATAATTAAAATGAATAAAAGATAACGCTGACACTCCTCATAAGTCTGGAGGATTATTGTGCTAATTAACCGATAAGGAATAATATATTCTTCAACGAGTGTAGAATGGCTATTATTCACGCGGATGAAGTTTCCAAAACGAGCGAGCGCAGCGATTGAGTATTGGAATCATCCAAGTGGATAATAGCCATTCTACACAAGTAGAAGACTGTACTTTCTCCACGACTATGCATAAAAAAATCTTCTATTGGGAATCGAACCTCGATCTCCCGCGTGTAAGAGTCAAGTATCTCTCTACCACTGAGATATCGACCACATTTATTTACGAAAATGTAAAGAACATAGATAAAGTAACTCGAATTTTTAATAGAAACCTTCACATTTTTAAATGAAATTATAACCTTATTAGGAATAATAATAGAGATAATATAAATATAGGTATTTAATCTAGATTCATTCTTTTGCAAAATTTATGGTAAAGTTATCACAATTGCTAATATTTAATGAGGTTGGTAATGAATTATGATTAAATCTGATAGTGCTAGTACTGCTAGTCTGTGCGGTGATTCCGGTTTGATTTATCGACTGAATTATTTTGTTCGCAGTGTTCATTTTATTTGTCATTAAGTCATCCAGGTAGACCCCAGCTACGGATGTACTTTTCCAGCCACCGTGTCGTTTGAGAGCTGTAATATCTCCCCCCGCATCAA
This sequence comes from Galeruca laticollis, assembly GCA_963921935.1. Classification (NCBI taxonomy): domain Eukaryota; kingdom Metazoa; phylum Arthropoda; class Insecta; order Coleoptera; family Chrysomelidae; genus Galeruca; species Galeruca laticollis. The sequence continues at coordinate 19,496,995 of OY998184.1, forward strand.
TTAATAGTGTGTACAGATTTACATTTGATAAGTTTAGGTTGGCTACTTTTTGTCGGCCCATTGATGCAAATGTGTTGATGCCAATTCTCTGAACAGTACATTCGCCGCGTTGGTAGTTCAAGAAGGAATAAGTATTTGTTACATTAGTTGGGCGTAGTGCTATATACTTTTTGCATATTTCATTAAATACACCTGTTACTGTAAATTTTCTCACAATCTTTGTTTTAGTGTTAGGTATGGTTATTAAAAGAGCTGAATTAATGTCTTGAATGTCTTCCATTTTCATTAAATACATTTCGTTATTACGACAAGCACCCATAACCCCTATGATTATTGCAACCTAAAAAAAATTCTAATTTCAAACTTTCACATCTACTAAGTGAAACAATTAAATTTGTTACCTTAGTTCCGAGATATATATTGTTACGAAACAACACACTGGTATAGTCCCTAAAACCGACTCTGTCTAAGCCAGGTATAAAAGTTAAAATTATGGCGGATACGTAGTTATAAAAAACTGTTTACGAGTTTAAGACTATCTTATGTAAACATTGTTTTTGTGACCAGAGTTATCTAGAAAAGGCCAGAAAAATTATTTGCGACTGTGTAAGCCGCAGCCCAGAATTTACTAGTAAAAACGGCTTTAATATATAAGGGACTGATCAGGAAGAGTTAGTTTAGTTGATAAAGTGATCTTGACAAATAAACAAGTAAATTAGTGAATACAAAGTGTTTATATAAATTAGTTTGAGTGGATATACAGTTGATATAAATTAATAATTAAGTGATTAGTTAAGTATATATAAATTAAGTGTTAGTGAGTTAGTGTTTAAATAAATTAGTAAGTAGCCATACCGAGCGTTTAAAATTTATCCCACCCGTTTATTGTTTAAATTAATAACAAAAACATTACATTGGTGTCAGGTGTGGGGTAATATAAATAAATTGCTACGTAAAAATGGCCAAGAAATTAAGGGATCTGAAAGTGGCGGAATTAAGAGCAGAATTGGAAGATCGTTAGTTGGAAACGTCCGGTAAGAAAAGCGAACTAGTAGAAAGACTTAAAGTGGCACTGGAAAATGACGGCTTTGATCCAGAAACAGTTTTATTTAATGACGATGCTTCCACCTTAATCTCGTTCATTTCTGCTAATATTTCTGCTAACATGGACGAGAAGATTTCTGATATGAAGAACGATATTTCTACTATGAAGAATGATATTTCGGCTAACCTGGACGAGAAGATTTCTGCTATGAAGAACGACATTTCTGCTAATATTTCTGAGAACATGGACGAGAAAATTTCTACTTTAGAGAACGATATATCTGCCGATATCTTATTGATGAAAAACGACATTGCTGCTGACATTGAAAATGAAATTTCGTCACTAAAATCTGAAATCGAGGATAAGATGTCAACGATGGACGAGAAAATCGAGAATAAAACGTTATCGATGGACGAGAAAATCGAGAATAAAATGTCAACGATGGACGAGAAAATCGAGAATAAGATTACAACGATAGACGAGAAAATCAAGGAGTTAGAGGAAAAGATTGCCGATTCAAGAACGCGAGGCACGCCAGAGGAAGAAAAGAAGACCGAGCAAACGAAACCTTGCAAGCCTGAAAGACTACCTAAGTTTGAAGACATTGGCAGTTTTACCCGAGTCAAGGCCCAAAAGTTCGATGGAAAAATGTCGTGGACCAATTATGTGAAACAGTTTGAAGCAGCCGCTAGAGTGAATAATTGGTCCGATAGAGAGAAGGCAGTGAATTTAACCATCGCGCTTCGCGGAGATGCCTTAGATGTACTTCAGACGATACCTTTGGAAGAAACGGACGACTTCGAGCAGCTGAAGAAGAGGTTGGTCATGCGATATGGTCATGAGCATCTAGAACATTTGTACCAATCTCAGCTGAAGAACCGAAGGCAGAAACGTGATGAATCCCTTCAAAAATATGAAGTGGACATCGCCCGACTAGTTCGATTTGCTTATCCGTCAGCGCCAGAGAACATGATGGAATGTCTGGGTATTCAGGCCTTTATTGATGGCTTACGTGACCCCGATATGCAGAGGACGCTTCGTTTAGCCCATCCGAAAACATTAGTCGCCGCATTGACAGCTGCCCTTGAATATGAAGCAGCCACGATGGCTTCGGGATACAGCAAAGGTAGGACCATACAGGAAAAAGGTGACGATGACAGACTTGACCAGATCGTCAACCTGTTGAAAGGTATGGTAGACGTGAAGCCGAAGAAGATCAGGTGCTGTAATTGTGGTGAGCTAGAGCATGCACGCAGTTCGTGTAAGCGTCCTACGACTCCTGTAAACCAAGAACCTCTTAAATGCAAAGCAGCCACGGAGGGCTCGCGGTAGAACAAAGGTAGGACTATGCAGGAAGAAGATGACGATGACAAACTTGACCAGATCGTCAAATTGTTGAAAGGTATGGCAGACAAGAAGCAGAAGAAGATCATATGCCGGAAGTGTGGCGAGCTACAGCACGTACGCAGTCCGTCTAAGCGCCCAAGACTCCTGTAACCCAAGAACGCCAGTCACAGGGGAAATCAGACGGGGGTCAACATCGAGCTGATGTGAATTACCGAAAAGCCAACTCTTTGCCTAGACGGTCATGCCCTGTAGACTATTCACAATGCAACAAGTCGAAATCTACGGAAGTTGCAGTGTCAAAAATAACAGTAATCAACGAGGAATGGTCACCCACCAGGATCAGAGAAGATCAGGAGAATGATCCTCACCTGAAGATGATCCGGCAATGGAAGGAGGAAAATCAGCGACCTACCTGGCAAGAAGTGTCAAAATTTTCACCGAAACTCAAGGCGTATTGGGCTCAGTGGGACTCCCTTGTCCTGGAAGAAGGGCTGCTGAAAAGAGTCCTTGAAAACGATGATGGTTCTGAGATGAGGAGACAGCTAGTTATCTCGAGAACAAGAGTAGCTGAGGCACTAAAGAAGTTACACGACAATCCATCGGTGGGTCATCTGGGAGTGAAGAAAACCCTTCAGCGAGTCCGTGAAAGGTTTTATTGGATGAACAGCTTCGACGATGTGAAGGACTGGTGTAAGAAATGTACGACATGTGCTACGAATAATGGACCACATCGCAAGAGAAAGGCACCCATGGAACAGTACAATGCTGGAAGCCCTTTCGGAAGGATTGCTTTAGACATCGCTGGGCCATTTCCAACGACAGAAAATGGTGGCATATACATACTGGTTGTAATGGATTATTTCACAAAGTGGGTGGAAATTTACGCTATCCCGAACCAAGAGGACACAACTGTTGCGGATCTATTGGTTAAAGAATTTATCAGCCGATATGGAGTGCCCTTGGAAGTCCACAGCGACCAGGGAAGAAACTTCGAAAGTCATCTATTCCAGGAGATTTGCGAGAAGCTGGGAATGAAGAAGACCAGAACAACAGCATTACATCCACAATCAGATGGAATGGTCGAGAGAATGAACAGGACTATTGGAAAATACCTGTCCAAAGTAGTATCCAGCCATCAGAGAGATTGGGACCAGTATCTCTCCCTATTCGCATTGGCTTATGGATCCGCCATCAATGAGTCCACGGGTGAAACACCTGCGAAAATCCTGTTTGGACGTGAAATGAGGCTTCCTTGTGACCTGGAATTTGGCTGTCGGCCTGGAGAAGATCTAGCAGGCGAAGACTACGTGATCCAATTGAGAAGAAGGCTGGACGATATTCATGAATTAGTTCGAACCAATCTTCAAGTTGCCAGCGACAGAATGAAAAGTCGGTACAACATGCAGGCCACAGAAGGTGGTTTTGAAGAAGGGGACAAAGTATGATTACACAACCCGACGAGGAGAAAAGGATTTTCTCCAAAATTACAAAAATCCTGTGAAGGCCCATACTTAATCAAGAAAATGATCAATGATGTTATATATCGCATAAACAAGATCCCCAACGGAAAACCAAAAGTAGTTCACCAAAACCGACTAGCGCCATTCGAAGGAGACCATGACCTGGGGGAAGGAGTAAACCTTATTCGAGATGTGTCTGACTCTACCTTCGAGGAATTTATGGGCACGTATGGAGGTACCGGGAAAGCTAGATATGGAGTCACTTCGGAACAACAACAAGATCTGTTCACTCTCCCGGAAGATTATTCACTGGCATATAACATTCCCGGTCGTATCAAGAACGCACGAGGGTTGGCAACCGTCTTTCGAAAGAAGTTCGGGTAATTAGAAAAACTTGAAGACCAGATTCCAGCCCCTGGCAAGACACTGAAACTGAAACATAATTCGCGGTACGTCTTCTACGTGGTAACTAAAGATGAATTCAAAGATCGATCTACCTACCGCGATGTGTGGGAAGCACTTCGTAACCTCCGATACCATGTGTTAGAATCCAGCATGAAGAAACTGGCTATGCCTAAGATAGCGAGTAACCAGTTGGATTGGCGAGTTATCAGGAACATGGTAGAGGTAATCTTCAGAGATATCGGTATCCAGATATTAATTTGCAGCTACAACCCCCGTTATCAGTATCCGATGAAGACGGTGCCCTGCTATTTCCATAAGATCGGAAAGTGTAGAAATGGGGCCAGTTGCCGGTTCAAACATTCAGTCTCGGCTACACAAAAGTTCCAGGAGGAACTTCCATTTAAGGAGGGGGTCATGTTACGAGACAGCACACTGGTATAGTCCCTAAAACCGACTCTGTCTAAGCCAAGGTATAAAAGTTAAAATTATGGCGGAAACGCAGTTATAAAAAACTGTTTACGAGTTTAAGACTATCTTATGTAAACATTGTCTTTGTGACCAGAGTTATCTAGAAAAGGCCAGAAAAATTATTTGTGACTGTGTAAGCCGCAGCCCAGAATTTACTAGTAATAACGGCTTTAATATATAAGGGACTGATCAGGAAGAGTTAGTTTAGTTGATAAATAAACAAGTAAATAAGTGGATATAAAGTGTTTATATAAATTAGTTTGAGTGAATATACAGTTAATATAAATCAATAATTAAGTGATTAGTTAAGTATATATAAATTAAGTGTTAGTGAGTTAGTGTTTAAATAAATTAGTAAGTAGCCATACCGAGTGTTTAAAATTTATCCCACCCGTTTTTTGTTTAAATAAATAACAAAAACATTACAATATTGTCTGGAGATTCTGTAATAAATTTATTTATATCTGAGGTTAACGTTTTCGTTTTCTTTGCTTAAAATCCTTCTCCTTTTCGTTTAAGGAACGCCCGCAATTTTGAATAATTTTCAATGTGTATTTCATTATTAACCTTTAATGTACTCCTTAGTATAGAGTATATTTTCCATAGAGTTGAAGATTTATATTTTTCGGAAAGTTTCGTGAAATATGCTAGGAGAACGTTTTCCGAAAAGGAACTTACTTTATTGGAATGCCACCATGCTATAAATGATTCACAAATCTTATTATAGTCTTGCTTTGATGTCTCCGGTAGCAAATTCATTGTGGATGATTGAGCAATTTGTTTAATGTCGGGAGGCGTACATATTAAATCTTCACTATCACTACTGTTGTCCATTTTATTCTTTATATATACGTAAAATTATGATTATTTTGACGTTTCAAACGACGCGCTGTTAGAAGCGATTTGCGTAGTTGGGTATTGACGTTTCAAAAGAGACGATTTGATTTATTCATTTTAGCGTGATTTCTGAAAATGATAGAATGTGATTGGCTAGCGAGAGTGAATTCTTTTTCATTCTTCACTAGTGTGAAGAATTTATATCATTATTCAGCTAAATATATAAAAATAATTTGTGCATTATTATATAGTCGTGGAGAAAATACTTTATAAATTTCTATTTATTCCCGTTACACTCGACTGTATATCTTGTTTACCTCCCGTATCGAATTTCTTACAATAATCCATTTCAATTCTTGTTGTAATAAGTCCATCTTTGTCAGCCTTACATTATACGAGTACATAGTCCTAATACGGTACAAATACAAGAAACTATATTATCCTTAACTAGATATAATGCGTTGATAGTGGTATAACGAACACCGACATATATCACAACTTTGACAGGTTCAGCCTTAATTAACCTCGATAAAGTTGTAAAGTTACTTCTGGGTACCCGATATAATATATTAATTATGGCATTTGTGTTTGATTTTTGAAAATTTTCTTTTATCTCCTTTTAAAAGTCCATTGCGGCGAAGATTTATGGATTATTCTGGCAAATCTGTGATTTATGTGTCGACATTTGTATATAAAGTGCAGATTGTATGCAATTTTTTTCAACAGATCCAACGTATGGAGCCATAAATTATGCTATTCACAGATACACAACAAAATAATTTAAGCCGCAAATACAAAGAGCTGGCGAGTTATGTTGATGTTAGAACACCTTGTAAATTTGTCTCCTCTTTGATATTTGTTATTCGTAGTGTTGATAACACTGCGAAATATTACTATTGTTTCTCTTTCCAAATAATTATTAATTATGACATGTTAAGTTGTTTAGATACCGTAGACCGGGATTACTTTGCCCTGGTTTTTGTAGTCTTTTATTAGTATTAAGTATATTTCTTAAGCTGTAAATTTGAAAAGCAGCTATGTGAAATTTTCATAATTTTCAAGCAATACTTTGAATTTTGAGTACTATACGACTTGATTTTGTAGCATGTCGCTGAGACTATTTTCATCAATTAATAATAAATGTTTGTTGTTCTTGTAAAACCCAAAATCTACCTAAAGCTGGTGTTATGGGTCAATACGGAGATATTAATTTTCCTTGGCAATGGATTTCCGCTGATCTTATAGGTCCATATCCAAAGTCAAAACCTGGTAATAGATTTGTTTTAGTAATTATCGATTGGTTTACAAAATTATGTCTTGTTCATCCAATACCACATGCAGCTGCTAAGGGTATTGTAAAGTTCATAGAAAATCAATTTTTCCTTCTTTTTGATGTTCCACAAATCTTTTCTGTTTACAATGGTACTGTTTTCACTTCTTCTCTTTTTAAGAATCTAATGTCACAGTAAAAAGTGCAGAATAGTATAGTAAGTACCAAGTGTCAAAAAGGTTACTTTAGTCACGAGTTTTACTAGGTACGAGTGGAGCGAAGCGGAACGAGTTCCTTGTGAAACGAGTGACTAAAGACGTTTTTAAAACGAGGTGCTTACTATACTTTTTCTTCGCCCACGGGAAGGAAAACATTATATTATATTTGAATTATATTCATTACATGACGGACGATGACTGACAGCTGACTGATAAATCAAATGACGCAGAATAACAAAATTATTAAGGAGCGTGAAATTTAACATACAAAAGATACACTTGATTTGACGTTTAAAAAACAAAAGATAAACGAGATGTGACTTTTCGCATTTTAAACACTAGTGTTTAAAGAGTCGTTTTGTGCATGTCAATCCCGTGTTCAAAGTGCGGTTTTAGTAGCGAAAGTAGAAAAAATGTTTTATAACGCTCGTTATCTTCTCCAAGCAAATCACACAGAACGGACAAATGAGACAATTGTTACAGCTCTAAGGTGTTATATTCATGAAAATTCGTCTCATAATAACTGGGACACTTCGTTACATAAAGTTGTACAAGCAATTAGAACCGTGAAACATGACGTTACTGGTTATTCCCCAGCTTTTTTAAATTTTGCTCGAAACGTTCCGTTAAGTGGAGATTTTTACGGTGCAATTTCTGAAAACGCGAATAACATTATTAACACTGGTGAAAAATTACAATTAATTAATGATGTTCCGACACTTCTTAAACTTTTTGTTGAGGTTCGTAAAAAGTTAAGAAATGCATATGAGAAAAATGCAACACATTACAATTTACGAAAGAGAGATTTGCAGTTTCATGTTGGTGACAGGTTATGGAAAAATAATTATGTTCTTTCATCAAAATCTAACAATTTTGCAACTAAATTTACTTCTAGGTACATACCTTGTATTGTCAACAAAGTTATCCCGAAGTTAGTGTATAATTTAAAAGACCTTTCCGGTAATGATTTAGGTAATTGGCCTGTTACAGATTTAAAAAATCATTTTATTGACATAGATGAAAAACTTCCTGATGGTGAGTTTTTTTATCAACATTCTGTTGATACGAATTTATCTGGCCATGATTATAGTTTGCGAATCAGATCAGAAAGTGATTCTGATTAGTTTGGTGATTCATCCCGTATTTCTATATTAAGTTTTTGGATTAAAATTTCTTTACGTGATTATTCCTTTTATGTTAATTTTGATTTATTATCAAAATATTTCTTAAGTATTTTGTACTTATTGTTGTCAACAATTGTGTTAGGTCACAAATGCATTTTGTCTCTTTATTTAGTACAATTTGCTTTTCTACTATCGTATATGTCATAGTACCTCCATACAATATCTTTTGTATTTATCTTTACCGTTGTGAAAAAGCACTAATATCTTTATTTTTCGTATACCTTATGTTCTCTCTTACTTGATGTTGTATCTAGAGTACATTATTTTGGATCCTTGCTATTATGTTGTGTATAATACATTTGGTGTATTATGTTTGTGTTTTTTATATCTCTTTTTTGTTTTTGGGTTTTTGAAAAAACGCCAAAAATTTTTCCCGCGAATGTTTCAAATTTTATATGATTATCTTGCGGTATGCACCTTTAGAAATCAGTTTAGTTTAAAATAACCTTTATACTGAAATATTTTCTGAAATTTCTTGCTTAGGGCAAATTTTGAATTCAGTTAATTTTGAGTAGTCCCCTTTATCTTTTGTTGTGTGCACTGAGAAATAATATTATTGCTTGGTAGCGTTTCCGTTCTCAGTATACGCTTGATTTTTATCGTCCCTGTATGTTGATACGAGTAAAAAACGTTCTTTTGGTTACATGACAATTTATAGATTATTTTGGTGTACTGATACATACTGATTTCATTTTTTTGCGGCCCGCGAACGGGGTAACTGGCGAAATAAGCGCGATTAAATTCTTTGAGAAATTTCCTTTCCATCGGTGCAAAAATTTTTACGATATCTTTAAAGAAACAAAGTTATGGCAACTTTTTGACAACATTTATTTTATATTACAAATGCAAGTTTTATTTTTAAAATAAACCTAAATTAAGATTGGCAAAGTCCGAAATTATAACTAAACATTATTTATATTTATTGTTAAATAAAAGAAAAAAAATAAGAACTAAACAAATTATGTCTTAACTAACGAACGTGTAGAAAAATCGTGAGAAAGCTTGAAATTACTAACAGACCTCAACCGAAACTGTAGTTCTGAACATCAACGTCGAATTGAAAAATTTCTCTTGAGGTTGAACTGGATGATGGTGATGCTAGCACGCATACTACTTCATCAGGAGTGATATGCGCTATGTCACTGGTAACGAGGGAATGTGAATTAAGGACCATTGTTTTTTTTTTAAATCTGATCTCCATCATTCCATCTTCATATAGTTTTAGTACTTGTCCCATGTAATTAACGCCTCGTTTTCTGGCCTTAAAATCGACCAAAACCAAATCGTTAACATTTCTGGCTGGTTAATCTTCAAAGCCATTCGCATTTTCAACTTTTCCCATGCATTCTTCGCCCTCTTTTTGTGTATTTCCAAATTCGTTTGGGTCCTCGTACTTTTCTTCAACTTCTTCTCTAATCACATTTTAGACTTCTAATTCCTCTACATGTACTGACTTGCCTGGTTCTACTTTCAACATCTTCTTTATTTTTTTTTATTTTTAATTTCGGGACTTCTTATATTACTTTTACGCCCAACCTATCTAATATGCGAAAAAAGTATTGGTTTATCCCAAAAAAAGTTGAATGCAGTTATTTTCACGTTTTTCATCAAGAACAACACGGAAAAACGGTATTTAGAAAAAGAATCCTGTGTGTATGTCGTCGTCAGTGTCGTCGTCGGTGCCGTCGTCGGTGTCGTCGTCGTTGTCGTCGGCCACTTTTAGTTACATGTCTTGTTAGCCTGGAGTGCAACAATTCACCAATTTTATGATTGAATATTGTTCAGGACACTTCACCGATTTTCAGCTCACCAGACCCAGTACAACGGGTGCTGTATTTGAAGTACGACATTTTTGCCATTTTTTGAGAAATTTCAGTCTGTTATACAGCCTCCGGAGTGCAATTTCTTCTTCTTCTGCTATCCATTAATGGATGTTTGCGACTGCTTCTGACCATTTCGTTCTGTCTCTGATGGTGTGGAATTATTCTCCTGTGGTTCTCATCCCTGTCCACTGTTTGATATTTCGGAGCCACGACATCCCGACATCCTCTTTCTGTCCCCCTTTTTCCCTCTCTCTTTCCTTCTATTAATAGTTGGAGCAACTGGTATCTCTCGTTACGTATCACATGTCCCAGATACGCTGTTTTCCCGCATTTTATCGTGTTCAGCAATTCACGTTCTCTTCCTACCCTCTTCAGAATTTCCTCGCTGGTTGTTCTTGCCGTCCATGGAACTTTCAAGATTCTTCGATAGATCCACATTTCAAATGCTTCCAGTTTGTTCATGCAAGAAGCCACAATTTTATGACTCAGTATTATTCAGGATATCCCACTGATTAATCCTATTGATTTTCAGCTCACCAGAGCCAGTACAACAGGTGTTATAGTACTTTAAGTACAACGTTTTTGTCATTTTTGGAGAAATTTCAGTTTGTTAGCACGATACAGCCTCTGGAGTACATACAAGTGAACGATTTTATGATTATATATTATTCAAGGCATCTAAAGATGAACCTTATTGATATTCAGCTCACTTAATCCAGTACAACGGGTGCTATGGCACTTGAAGTACCAAATGTTTGTCATTCTTGGAGAATATTTAGTTTGTTAGCACGTTACAGCCCCCAGAGTGTATACAAATGACCAATTTTATGATTCAATATTATTATGGGCGTCTGATAGATGAACCTTGTCGACTTTTAGCTAACCAGAAATAATACAACGGGTGTTATGGTACCTGAAATGCCACATTTTTGGGCCTTTTTAGAGAAATTTCGGGATATTAGCACGATACAATCTCCAGTGTATTCAAGTGACTATTTTATGATAGAATATTGTTCAGAGCATCTCACAGTTAGTTTTAATCTTTAAAACCGTTTATATTTTTATATTTTAAGTAGTTTACAACTGTTTCTCCTATTTTTCTTTTTTGTTCCCTTATTTCATATCTGGTAACATTTTCAAAACCTCTTTAGGGTTGAAAGGATTTATTTCAGTTTTTCGAAACCCGCTTTTTATATTTGCTTTATTCTTGAACTCAATTTTTTCCATCATTATTCTTAAAAGTAAAGGAAAAGTAGGGAGCTGTCACTTCGGTTTTTGATTATGTATGAATTTAGAATTTCCCCAATCTTCTTTTTAAAGGGACAAAAAAACCCGTCAAGCGGTTGGATTAGATGAGTAGAATTTGGAGGCAAAAAGACGAATTTAATATTATTTCTTTGTGCCTCTCACCATATCAACGTCAATGTGACATGAGAAATTGTCTCTCACCACTTTTTTCCCATTTAAGTTTTTCGCCCAAGGTCAACCAATTCTATGGAACCACTCCAAAAAACAACAGGTGTCAAACCAGCCTGATTTTGTACGATTAAGTCGGCTACGAATGGGTCCTCCGGTGCGCCACGGATATTCTCTAGGCTTTATATACGACATACGGAGGCAAGCAACCTCTAGAAGCTGTTGCTGCAAATATAATGGGAATAGCAGTTTATGTATAATTCATTATTCTCTCTGGATATTTGGTGCCTCGCCAAAATATGCACTGCTTCTTGTCATATTTTCTGCGGGAACATCTTCAATGCTGCTTCTTAGGTTCCCAAAAGATTCGCGAAATTCTGTTCCAGTTTTTTTCAGCTCGCACTCATTTAATATTCTTGTTCACAAAATTTATACTTTTTCTTCCCTAAGAGTCGAGATAAATTTTGACTATGACCCTCCAATCAAAAAGGGCAAGCGGGCTGCCATATTCTGCACAGGCGATTAACACATCAACAAGCGATCTCTCTTCAGCTTCTGACAACGTGGTAGGAGCCCCCATACGTTTGGTCTGCTTCTTCTTCATTTTATTGAGCAATGTTCGCTTGGGTATATTATGCAATTGCGACGCTCTTTTTGTACTCAAGCCATGTCGAATGGAAATGATTGCTGCGTTCAGTTCTTCTTCGGAATAATTTTTATATTTTCTTGCACCAAGCACCCTCTTGTACTTGCGAGGCATTTAAATTAAAAAGAACAAAAGAAAACTAATAAAATCCGCCGTTTTCAAAACGAGGGGTAATTTTGCCTACGGCTGTAAAAATGAAAGCAAACGAATTGGTAACATCGCTCGACACATGATTTCCGTCTTAACAAAACATGTAACTGGTGAAATTTCAAAAAAAATGTTGGTAGTACTTTAGCCACAAAAATCACAAAAACACGTTTTCACTTATGAAGCAAAAAAATGATACTTGCCAAAAAGTGCCAACGATAGAGAAGCCGATACCTTCATGCTTCTCGTACAGTACATATATAATATTTATATGTTGCCAGGTCTATAATAATATAATTAATTTTTGGTGTTAACCGGCTTGGCAAAGTTACCCCTCAGGGGCAAAGAAACTCCGCTCTACGGTTTGTTGAAATGTACCTATGTATCAAGAATGAAAGACATAGTCCTACTTCTGGCAGGCTGGCGCCAAACTCCATCTAATGTTCACAAAGATTAAGTTTTTTTTCTATTATCTTTGTGTTGTACACAGTTCTCTCCAGAAAGTGAGACATAGAATAATGGTTATTTATTTACTCCTGTTTTATAATACACTTATTGAATGAATAAAATATGTATCATAATGAAGTTCATCATGATACAGATTCCTATTACGATATAAATTGTCAAGCCAATAGAATCAAGTTAGAGGAAAGTGGCATAATATCGCATATAGTAAAAACCAAATAAAGTTGCGTTTACGTCAACAAGGGCGTATTTCTTTCGCATGTGTGGCTACATTTCCATCGAAAAGTGTATATACTTAAATTTGTTAATTAATCGGTCCTAAAGATAACCCAATCAATAAAAAAACTTTTGTACCAAAATAATGTATAAGCAATATAGCTTTATTGGGCTTAGACGTCCCTCGATGTAACCATTTGTGTTAAAATTTTCATAAAGAAGCCTCCAATTATTGACGGTAAAATAGTCACTGCCAGGAATAATGTCATGTTGCCGCGTTGTTTGTGACTTTTCTACTCGTGTATTGTCATCGATTTTTGAGGTTATAGTTACGTGCTTTATAAAATTTTCATGTGAGAAATATTTATAATCAAAACTGTTTTTGTTTTCAAAACAACAAAGCATTTTCTTCTGTGATTATTAAAATGCCCAAACAGCTGAATAGCCGATGCAAAGAACTTGTGGCTTCATTAGTAAATTATTTTGAACAAGAAAGAAATAATAATGGTCCTTTGTTGCCCTTAAATGCTGTACAAGAGGTAGGTAATACGTGAATAAAATATCCTTATTCACTTGTAAGAACAGTAAGCAAAATTTGTCAAACAAAGAAAAAAGGTGAAGAGTTTGAGTCACCAAAGAAAAAACGTTACGCTCATAAACGAGTAACAAATACAGAAACTTTAAATACAAGCTCTATTCGTGATACCATTCACAACATGTACCAGAGAAGTAAGTATAATTACGACAATTGTATATTTAACATATTTTTTTTGTGTATGCTTTTAGAACAGCACATAACGATTCAATCATTGTGGTCCCAACTAAGAGGAAGATAATTATTCAATGGTAGTACCACTTCTTCAAATAGATTGCTCAAAGAACTTGGGTTTAAGTGGATGAAGGATAATCAACGACGAGGACTTATGGAATTACCTAATGTTGTTTTGAAAAGAGTAGAATTCTTAAGATATTATAAAGAAGCAAAGGACGAAGGTATATACCAATTTGTGTTCATCGATGAAACCTGGATATTTCAACATGGGATTATAGGTCATTCATGGCAAAATGAAAATATCAAGAGTGTTAAAACCACTAAAACGGATGGCAAAAGGTTTGTTGTATTGCAAAACATGAGTGGGTACTTAAACATTATTTAAATAATATTATTACAGATATATTATACTCCATGCTGGAAATGAAAACGGATTTATTGAAGGTGTTGAAGCAATATTTTGTTCAAAAACCCAACTTAATGATTATCATGGGGACACGAACCAGGCAAATTCCTTGGAATGGTTTGAATATCAGTTGCTGCAAAATTTAGAGAATCCTTCTCTAATTATACTTGATAATGCACCTTATCACAGCATGTTATTGCAATAAACTCCAAATACAGGATGGTCAAAATGTACTATTCAGGAATGGTTGACAGAAAAAAACATTCCCTATTCTCACATGATGTTCAAAACAGAACTATTGCAAATAGTTTCTCAGTAAATATACAGATATATTCTTACTTATTGCCATTTATTTTTAACATTTTTTTTTGTTTTTTTTAGAAGTAAGCCACCCATCAAGTATATAATGGACGATATGGCAGAACAGTACGGACACAAAGTTTTACGTCTTCCTCCTTACCATTGCATATTCATCTCTATCGAATTGATTTGGCGCATAGCAAAAAATTACTACGATAGGCATACTGGTAGGGATGGTAACAGTGCGAATAACTGCCTGAACATGTGGCACGAGACACTGCACATGATAACTCCTGATATGTGGGAAAATTCTATACAACATACTGAAAGAGAGATATTTAAATGGTATGAGGGGGAAAGAATATTTGATCGTCCAGAAATTAGTCCGTTAGTTATAAATTTTTCTAGTGAAGAGAGTGACACTGATGTTGAATCAGACGTTAGTTTTTGTCTTTGATAATACGTTTATTATTAAACATATTTTATTTTATTGCTTGTATTTTTATTATATTTATTTATTAAAAGATTTGGTAAGTCAGTAATAACCTTACCGCTTTTATTCTAGAGTTCCTTACTTTGTGAAATCTATTCATAAATTTAATTAACAAAAAACGTAAATGAAAAAACTCCACATTATATTAAACGAAAACTATAAAACTATCGATAATTATGTAGTTTTCATTTATAATATTGTGAAATTTTCTACATTTACGAATTTGGTGAATTCAGTTATTTTCTGTTAATTTCCATATTTCGTGAACACTCTGACAACGCTACAAATGTTCACAATGATGACGAAAACGCAACTTTATTTGGTTTTTACTATAGGTTCCTAATATCGCATAATAAGGTATTTCTACAGTGCCTTTATACAAGACAGTGGCGACAATTCGTGGTCAGTGTTTTGATTGGTCAGGCTGAAATCCGCCATTAATCATCAAATTTTATTTGTTTACATTTGTGTTTTAGTTGTATTCTCGTCGCATTTTATATCAGATCTTTATGTACAGCTAAATTAAAGTGTTTTTTTAATTTGCTTGACTTAATTTCATTACTTCGTTTGCAAATTTTTCTCCCTGATCAGGATTTTGAACCATTCCTATTATAATTTGCAATTGTTAAAAAGAGTAATACCTACCTACGTTGCGGTTTTGGTGTGGCTGCACAAATTATACAGCTGCAATTCGTGTGATGTTAACAATTCATCATAATTGTCGTTAACAAGGTAGGTACAAAAAACTATAGTTTCAAGTGAATATATAAAATAGTATAACTATTGTTATTTGTTTTGGAAGCAGTTGCTCTTTGGAAGTATGACGGGTTGTTTATTCAGCATTGGGCCGTAAGAATTGTTCTACAAAGATATTGTAATGAAGTATTTTCCCAAAGATCCTATTCCTAGAAAGGAATGGAATATTAAAAGGACAAGGGACAATCAAAAATCAATGAATGATTCAGCACTGTGTGAGGTAAAAAGTGTAGTAATTTATTTTTATTAAGGAGAAACGTCTATTACTAAGTTATTCTTATTATTATTATTATTATTATAAACATGTGACTTACATATACATACTTTTTATGATAAAAATTCAAATCAGTTACCTGACGAACTACTCAATAGTTATTGAAATGTTTGGCATTTTCTCAGATGTTCTCTAAATCCTCAGTTATTATTACATTCTGTGATGAATTACAACTGTATTTATGTTTAAGGTACACTTTACCCCAGAAATGTGGAAAAAAACTAAGCAAGATGGCAGCAGGATATTTAAATTAATACCAGTCCCTACAATGTTTGCATTTATCATGGAAAAACGGAAAGAAATGTTCCTACCAAACGGCAAATGGAATCCAAGCTACCCAGAGAAATAATTTCACAAGTTATCTCACTTCTAATATACGTTTATTGACTTCTTTGTAACTTTAATGATAATTATGATCACTATTCCATATGAAATTAACTGTCTCGACCCTTAGTTCGTGGAATCTACTCATATTAGTGTTTTAAATGAATCTCAACGTTTCTAGCTAATTCCACAATGAAAAATGTTGAAAATTCTAAAATATTGACAATTGTTTCGATAACTGAATATCATCGTCAGAATGACAGAAGTTACATTTTATTTGATGCCTACCTAAACATCAGGTAGGCATCAAATGAAATGTAACTTCTGTCATTCTAACGATGATCTTTAGTTATCGAAACAATTTTCAATATTTTAGAATTTTCATTATATTGTGGAATTAGCTAGAAACGTTGAGTTTCATTTAAAACACTATTTTTTAATATATTAAATATTCACCGCATTAAATTCTGTCTTCCCTAGTATTGTAATTATATGAAGTTATTGATAAATTATTTTCTACATATCCAAATGTATGTATTTTATCTTGTGCATTTTTATCATTTTCCTTTTCTTCCCAGTAAGAAAACATTATAATATATAATAGTATAGACGAATTTTGGATCAAAGCCCAACTATAATAATATATGTGTAATTCTCTCTTCAAATATTAAAATTTCAATTCCAGATTTAATGAATACAAAATTTGTTTCCGTTTTTGTTGAATCAAATTATTTACTCTAGCTATTTTTATCGTGAGGTCAAGTCATTTGGAAATCTTTTAAATATACCTAGGTATTGAAATCGTCTTCTTATAACATGAATGAATGAAATAACAAATAATTTCTAAATGAGTGATTAAAATTACCAAAGAAATATATTCTTTGATAGTTAAATTATTAGTCATCTCATAGTATGCATTAAAATTACATTTTATAACTAATTTTCAGCCATAAACAAAATTCAATATCGATATCCATGTAAAATCCTTATTCCGGCGTTAACATTTAATTGATTAATGGCGGATGGGCGGAGCTTAGACTCTATTGCTAGCACAGTCTTGTTTAAAGGCACTGTAGGTATTTTTCAAAGTAAGTAGCCCCATCTAGCTGCAGGTATCTGTGCTAATACTACTCCAAGCTGCTTCGATCTACAAGAATTACAGATCTCTACAGAAAGTTTTTGTTCGCTATTTCATTTGTTTAAATAATTGATGGTGCATTAAATTATTACCGCTGCAGATTAGAGGCTAAATATTATTAGAAGGTAAGTGAAACCAACAAAGGTTGATCCAGCGGTATTGATTTTAGTTGGGCATTATTCACATACTCGTAATATTGACCTGAAGGACTTAGCTCACGAAAACTATATTCGAATTGTGTGCCTCCTCCGACACTCTACGCACATGTTGCAGCCTCTAGGCGTGGATTGTATGTCCCCATTCAAAACTTATTATGCCAACAAAATTGGATCGTGGCTTAAAAAAATTCCTCAAAGGGTAGTAACTCACTACCAAATAGCAGAATTATTAGGGAGGGCATACTTGCAGGCTGCAAGTGTTGAAGTAGCCGTAAACAGTTTTCCGCCAAATAGAAACGTGTTTAGACACGATGACTTTGTTATTCGTGCTTAACGCGAAAGAACACCTCCACCACTGCAAATAACTCCAGAAAAGTTTCAGCTAATACCATCTTAGCAAAGTGAAAAGGATTTACCCTTAGCTTCATTGGGAAAAATGTTTTTCATCTTAAAACAACATCACACATATTTGCCCAGCTGTTCATATGCAACTACCAGCAAGATAGCTACAAGACCTTTAGGAAACACCTCTAATATTAATGAAATCAACTGTCTCGACCCTTACTTCGTGGAATCTACTCATATTAGTGTTTTAAATGAAACTCACTGTTTCTAACTAGTTTCATATAAAACACCTCTAATATTACTTCTTCTAGAAAAAACTTGAAAAAACCCGCAGATATTCGGCCAATACCAACTTGTTCTTCTGCACCTCCCAGTAAAAAAAGAAGACGGGGTTCTACTGCATTAAGAACGGGATCCCCATACAAATTGGAACTTGAAGAGTCTCTAGCTAAAAAGAGTAAAACAAAAGTTAACTGTCTCGACCCTTACTTTGTGGAATCTACTAGCTAGAAACAGTAAGTTTCATTTAAAACACTAATAAATTAAAAGTTGTTTCTAAATACATTTTTGCCGACCCTGGCCAATCAAAGAAAACAGGAACCAAACAAAGCTCCAAACCAAAAAAAGATCGAGATGACATGGATAGAGATGAAGAAGACGCGGAGTGTCTGTACTGCGCTAATTTCAATTCGCAGGATACCAGAGGAGAGTTATGAATTAGATGCAACACGTGTTTTCGTTGGTGCTTTGAGGAGTGGGCAGGTACTGACAAAAAGGCGGCTTATATTTGTGATCTTTGCCTAGACGGATAACTCTACATAAGCGATATTGGGATTACCTCTTATGCGATATTAGGAAACAATTTTTGAAATTGTGATTTTGGCATTCCAAACTATATTTTTTTTATATGATAAATAAATGAAGTTTGACGCTTGATATCAAAAAATATAGGTTCTGGAATGATATATGAAAACATACTCATGATAGGTAGTTGAAATATATTTTTTCTACTACCGTGCGTAAAGTACGTACTTTAGACACACTTTCAAGTGCGTAAAGAAACTTTTTACGTACTAGTGCGTAAAGAAAAACGTTCAATTTGTATGTAGTTTTATCCAGTCTTATAAAAATATAGGTAGGTATAATAAACGTATAATGAATCTTAAGTTTTTTTTAAATCAGAGATTGAAACATATAGAATTCAGTAAAGTACGTACGTAATAATTAATGGGTACTGAAAAATAATAGAATAGGGTGTATACGTAGGTACCTATAAGTTGGCTGTGAGTGACTGACATTTATTTGTGCATTGAACGTGACATTTAAATTTGAAATTGAGATTTTCCGAGTATACCTAGGGTAAGCAAAAGTATTTATATTTAATTATTGAACATTTTTAGGAAACTATGATGTTATGTTAGATTCTATTTTTAGAAAACGGAATAGGCAGGTACATATAATTATAACGATGGATTCCTCCGATGATCTCTCAGGAGATTATTTTGAAAATACACCATCAAACATATTACACGTAGCACAGAATACTTCTAATGATTTATTGCCGCAAAAATCTGTGAATATTTACGAAACAAAATACAATTTGTTCAAAGAATGGTATGGGAAAAATAAAATAACAAAATATTCCGAAAATGTCCGAGTACACAAATTGCACCTCAAATATTAGTATTGTTAATCATTGAATTCGTCTTTTGTTTTGTTAAGTTGTTGGAATTTTGATTAAAATGTTCAAAATATCAATCAACATATAATATATTTTATTAAGAATCAATAGAAGCGTTTTAGTTTCTTCTAAAGAAACATTAAACCTACTTTAGTGTGCAAAGAAAATTACTAATAAGCTTATGTATTTTGATAACATTTTCGGTAGTAGAAAAAATATTGTATGCAATTCGTGTTTAAAGGCCTTTTTATCGACTCATGTGATTGTCGCATTCGCCTGCGGCTCGCATTCGTCGAAAAAAGGCTACTTTACACACTTGTTATATAAATAACTATTTCATAGGTCAATACAAAAAGTATCCAATAATATGCACATTTCCTCTACTTTTTAGTAAAGTGAGACTTAATTTGACAACTGTCAATTTATATTTTTCATAGTACCTATATCTAAATTTTTTAATAGTTTATTTTGAAGAGTCTCAAAGGAAAATTAAATAATCATCCATATGAACACATTGTTCAATTACCAAATCTTTTAAACATAAAGAATAATGTTGATATATCAAAATATACCAACTTGCTTGCTTAAATAAAACATAAATCCTAAAGATTCATTTGTATAAAATCGAAAATATTTTTACCAGATGAAATTAGGTTTTTGGACGAAGCATTTGCAAATCAATTCATATTTTCGAAAGTATCTACTTGAATCAAATGGAATTATTTTTATAAAGAAATTTTGAATACTAAGATCATTTTAAATTATAAATGCAATTTTAATCATTAAATTTACGAGAAGCCGTAGCCCAGTGGTGTAAACGGTAAGTTATGCAGTTTTATGGTAAGGGTTCGATCCCCCCATATCCTACCATTTTTTAAGATCAGCCCCCCAATAAATGTTTGAAATGGTACAATAAATAATTTAGGTATATACAAACAAAGCAGGGTAAAGAATTATTATGTTCAAAAGTTTTAAATTTATTTCATGAATTTCCCTTCATTGTTCATTAATAATTATTAATTAGATGATACTTATTATTGGGAGAATTTTTTATATTCTTTAATATTTCTTATCATAATTTGTCTTCAAAAGTAATACAATTATGACTTGTTTTGAAAATAAGAAATGTGATGCACGTGTTTGTGTGATATTCTGTTGCGCTCCCGTAAAATGGTCTATCGTTTAGTTTCTTATCATGAATGATAAGATAGTATTAATAGTATTGGGAATTAATAATTATATCAACATTACTACCGGTCTACAAAGTTATTAAGTTCCTTAAATTCATTTGCATTATCTGTACTGGAGTCGCTATAAATAGAAAAATGATAAAACTACAACTCAGGACGTTTAATTATGTCTACCACAATATTTATAGTTTTACTCAACACCTTTTATCATTACGTTGATAAGATACCGTCGAATATGGGTGTGAATATAAGTTGAATAAAATTTCAGATCAGAAGTGTGATTAGTTTAATAATAATGTGCAAGTGATTGTTTCGGAAAAATGGCGTTTTACATGGATATTCTTAATTTTATATTTTCAAGTAAAACATCTGGAGAGCTGAAGGTAAAACCTCTATCGTGGAAAAATTCAAATTATAAATATTATTATTCCACTGTTTCAGATTATTCTCATGATTCATTTCACCTTGACCGCTGTGGGGGGTATGGGATGTGTGTCTCCCCTCTCATATGTCTTCTATAATTCAGCAATTATATTCATGTTGCTTTGGAGCATATATGACAAAGAAAATTTAGAACCATTACGATTGGTAAGTTACAAAAATTATTTGTTTATAAATACGTTTTACAAAATCTCGTTGAAAATGGAATTGGATGCACCATGAAAGCTAAGTACCACACAGTTATTTTGGGCCAAATAAGAAAATACATCTAAGAAAGAAGATAGAATCATCGATAGAAAATCCTCACTGGATGTAGTACAATGACCAATAGGTTCTTACAAATTGGGGGATTAAAAATATCTAGTAGATATGTGGAAGAGTTGTTCACATTGCTTAGAAAAGGTGATTATTGGCAAAAAAGAAGTTGAATGAACAATCAAAGGAGTGTTATGCAGTAATAACGGATCAAATAGGGAAATTCACCCAAACACAACGATGATGTCGTCGATAAAAAATATTCACTGGAACTTATGAATGGATATCAATATTATGGAGTTTAAAAGTTAGTACAAGAACTAATAGAATATACACCTAAGCAATTTCTTGAACTAAATTGCGAGAATACCCCAAAAAGTCGTTATAAGAAGGATAAACAGGAAAATACTAGTAGCAAAAATAGAAGTTGGTCCCACACAAGAGGCGTCTTGGATACTTAACCGTTTTTAGCAAGTACTAACCATCGAAGAGTACCTTTAAAAGTTCTATGACAATCTAATATTAGATTCACAAGTCGCAGTGCTTTCTTATTTCTAAATTCATTAAATTATTGTATAGCTCATAAAGGAGACTGTTGACAAACAAAATCTAATTTGACTGACAAAAATGTGTTTCCTCCATTACATGAGACGATTCACATTTTGAAAGAGTTTTTTGGTTGCAGTACAGCTACAAATACGAATACTAGCAACAAGAAGAAAATCGAAAGGAAACTGAACAGCAAACCTCTGGAGGAAAAATGCAGGATGAAACGGAAAGGAGAGAAGCAATTCTCGTCTGTAGGATGAATCAAATAAATTCTGGAAAAGAGGCACTCAGTTTAGTGCCAGCAAAATATTCCGACTTCATGTGTTCCTGCCTTGATTATTAGAATTACTCACTCCATCTCGAAAATGAAAAAAAAGCGATTTATGAATAATTTCCAATCGGATAACTTTTTACAATAACTTCAATACCGACAAAATTATGACAGTGCTGTTTTTCTAATTTTTAGTGAAATGATCTTTTTAAACGAGTTGGTTTGTTGAATTGGATAATATATTACTTGATTTTTTCAGATGGTGGGGTTCGAATTCTGCGCAGTTCTTATAGATCTGTTTTATTTTAGCGTAACGCTTAGTGAGCTCGACAGATCGTATACAAGTAAGACTCTAGATTTTGATAAATTATTAGACTTAGCTCGTCATATCAAATTATGCTATTACTTTCAGGCACTCAACAGCTTTTTTGACCATGACTACGTAGTCAAGTTAAGAGCTAAATATTTCTAAGGAGCTTTCTGGTTGCTCTAACTTGATTTTCAGATCTATGCTTAGCTAATATCAATATTTGGCATGGTTAAAGTTTTTGTGTGATATTTCTAATTCGTCCATAACTTTAGTTCTCAACAAGTTCTTCATTTGAATAAACTTTTGTATCTGGTCGTGGCTCCATAGCTAAATTGCACCATGATGGATTTACCGTAGTTTCGTGGTGTTTCAGTACAAGATTGATGTGAACGCATTAATCTCTGCTCCCATACATATATTAATATCAATTTCTTCTGATTTTAGCGTTGAAGGAATCCATTTCAGCTGCAATGATATTTTTACAATGTCTCATCAGACCGTTTGTGGCCTTGCATCTATTGAAAACAAAAAATCATCAAGAACATGCGAATTTTGATGAAGGTGAGTGATTATTTGATTGATAAAAAGAATATTTCATTTGAGTTCCCATCAGATAATTCATGCTATGAGGCACATAGTTTGGTTTTTTCCATCCGTTTTGTCTTTTTCTCTCATCTTCCAATCTTAAACTTTTCTTCTTCTCTCAAAATTTCTATTGCTCTATATTCTGGCTCCCTTTTGATCAGTACGTTCTATTGTTTATCATTCGAACTTGGCTCATTCGTTCTGATCTTGGTCTCCTCATTTCTTCTTTAATGAATAAGTTCTCCCAGTCTTAAGCCACACTCTCCTCCATTTCTCCTATTCTTATTAAGGTCATCAGTATTTCTCGTCCTACATATCCAGCTCATTCTCCTCTTCCTAATTCAATATCTATTTTAGACTTTCATACGGTACCTTTGAACTTATAATTGTTCTGCACACATGTAGTTCGATTTTTATAGACATTTCGAAGTTTTATTTGGAGCCTGCTTGCTCTATTTCACTAAACATGTATGTATTGTTACACTCACTGAACTGAATAAATATACTGTAACGCGAACGTAAAGGTCGAATGTTTTTCTAATTTGAAGCCACTTTTAGACAAGGACAGATGCCGTGAGAGGGAATATTTTCTCTAATTTGTTCTCATTAATTGCCTTTTGCGAAATTATTCTTCTTAAGTTATGTTTATTTGGCTTATTGTTGATTACAAACATACATGATGACCACAATTCCTTCCTGACAGTCTAGGTATTTTAAATAATTTCAATTAATAAGTTTATTTAAATTTTTTCATTGCACACTTTTGGTACAAAATTTTATTTAACAGCTCTAAATCGAATGATAAAATTACCATGAATGAAAAAAAAATAATAATAAACATGTATTATAAAACTAAGAGCGCTTACCTTATTACTCGTTTTTAATTTGTTTTAAATATCAAAGCATATTGAACGCTTTAAAACATTGTTAGTTACCTTGTCTTACATCTTCGTACATATTCCTACCTAATAAAATGGGATTTTAATGTATTTAGCGTCATTTAAACTTTTTCATTTAAATTTAAAAATAATTATTACATTTCTGCTATTTAACTTTTAACTGCACGTGTGTAACAAAGATAGCCTTCCATCCCTCAGCAGTTGTTCTTGTCTAACTACATGGCTTCCTTTTTAGTATGGAGGGTAGAAGTAAGGAGGACCGTCTTGTATAGGGGACAAGTTGAGAAAGTGTCCAGCTGTAAGCAGCAAATTACAGTTCAATAACCGACCACATTAACGCTAGCGTAGCGAGTGGGAAGGACATGAAATTAGCAGTTGTAAACGGAGTGAAGTGCGCTGAGTTGGAAAATTTAATATCTCTGATGACTAGTGTAGTTGAGCATATTGCAGTTTATAAAACGTCAACTATTTACGTGGTCAAGTGTTGATTATGTTGTGACTGGCCGAATGACGAGTGTCAAAGCCAAGAAAAAAAAGTTTTGATTAGTAAATAGAACCTATAAAACTGCTGAACTAACGTGGATAGTGATTCGATTTTTATAAACTTTAGTAGATACATTTTTTATTATTATTACGAATTTGTTGTTGTAAATTCAAAGAGGAAAAAAATAGAAACAATGGGAAAGTTTTGTTCAGGGAAAAGTTGTCAAAGTGGGCGAAAATTAAAAAATTAAGCAACTGATGCGTCTCAACCTCTGTCTTTTTTTTGAACCACTATGTACAGATACTAGATTTTCTGAAATCTATTTAAAAATGCGCGGTAACAAAGCGGAAGTCTTTCTTTTCTTTTTAATTTAGTATCCCACTCTAATAATTTATGGCACTGTTTTTAAAATCTTTCCACTTGCTACTATGGCGCCACCTTAATTGGCTCCCTGTCAGCGGACACTTTTTCATACACTGAGTCGGTTCTCCTTACTTCCTACCCTCCATACTTTTTAGAATGTGTCATAGTTGTTCCAGTTTGGATTATTCATTTCAGTGGTTACACCTGTTCTATGAATGTCAGAATGACAGCTAGAACTGAAAATAGGAAGAGGGCTGAATAGGCGGAGTAGTCACAGTCACTTGTCAAGGTGAGAGTCTGTGATCGACTCGGCACTCTGTAAGGGCTTGTATCATTTCCTTCTGACTAATGATATCAAAAGCTTTTTCATAGTCAACAAATACCAAGATGAGTGGTTTGTTGTATTCCACGCACTTCGATGCGAGTTTTCCATCTGCAGGTGGTCATTTTTGCCGTACCCTGCTCGGAAACATGCGTGTCAGCAAGGTTGATATAGATCTAGTTAATTGGAGCTAGTGATTATACTCATAAACAACTTTTACATATGCGAGATGACACTTATTGGTCTGGAATTTTGTAGTCTCCCTTTTTATGGAGAATAATTGTAGTAATCCGGTCAATTTAGACATTCGAAGCTACTTAAATTTCCACCAAGCTGAAAATTAGTAAGATTGTTCAAAATATGATCAAAAATAAAATTTGAAAGTTCCCCATCTTTCCGCTGTATGGAATAGTATATTGTGCAACAAGTAGGAGAAGTTCAACTTTTCTCACATGTTGCACACTATACTTTTTCTATAACTGCACAAATTTAAAGAATACAAGTACATAGTTTTGTAGAAGAAGTCCAAGCATCGAGGACCACCCACCGAAAACGGCTGGGCATCGAGTATCCTCTATTGGGTTCTCCATATAAATGTATGTAGTGTGGGCAAAGTGCCGTGAGAAATACTATATCTCACAGTGTGAGCAATATATGGTTTTGAAATTAAGTAAGCTATGAGAAATATGCTACTTTCCATAGCAGTTGTAGAAAAAAAAATTTATTCAAAGTAAAAGGTCAAAAAAATGTGTTTTTCGTGATTTTCAGCAAAACAGTGAGTTTTATCATAAAAATACTACCTACAAAAATTGTAGACCATAATATTGTCTAAAAAAAATGTCTCGATACTTTTTTTCCCACGAGCCATCGTTTTCAAGATATAACGATTCAAAAATTGTAAAAGTTGTAATCGTTATAATATGCACACGTTTCCACGCCACCTATGAGGTAGTGTACTTAGCGCGTTTTTTTTAACGTGGTTTTCCCAGTAGGCCTATTTCACGGGTCAGTTGTGATCCTGTTTAATTTAAAACTAATGCAAAATAATGGATATTAGCAGAGATTGAAAATATAAGAGCAATTTAAGTTATAAAAGTAGTGAAATTTAATCGTCCGAGTCGTAACTTTCAAATTCACCTTCTTGTTCTTCTTCTTGATCTTCTTGTTCTTGTTCGTCTTGTTTTTCTTCTTGATTTTCTTGTTGTTGTTCGTCTTGTTCTCCTTTATCTTAATCCCGAGTACATGTAAACTTCGTTAATAGCAATGTATCGAATGTCGCCTCGTTGGAATCAAACGGATCATCCACTGTTGGTGGTTCAATATTACAGCACGACCGGCCTTGACAATGTGTACATGCCAGAGAACAAAACAGTCCGACTTTTTTGTAACCACATTTAGCATTGCACTCCTTTTTGCGGTTGCAAAAAATTGTGTTCAGCAGTTTTTCCGGCGCTGGTGGAAGTAACGTTTGGACTGGTTCTAATGAATTGTTGACCAACTTCCAGCCCCAGTCTGTAGGGTCTAGCTGATAACCAAGCCACACTCAAACTTGGTGATATACCTGAAATAGATGTTGATTGTTTTTTACTTTTGGTATTTTTAATGAAACATGCATACTCGTATGTATACTTATCTAAGCAGGTCGTTTTTTAAGGAGCTCCGTAAAGAAGAAAGTGAATGCCGTTAATGATAATTTCTTGTCGAGATGAATTACTATTTTTGAAAACTTCAGCACATTGAACTAAATTTTGTTTTTCAAACACTTTGAAAACTGTTATTTTACCCCTCCTGTAAAATGCAGATGTCGTATCACAGCCAGTTATTGCGTGTAAAAATAGTACATGATTTTGACACTTTGCAAAAGTAGATGAACTTTTTGATGAATATATTTCCGATTGATGTTGAGCTTTTCCTGGTTTTAAGAAGAAAATAGTTTTTTTCAGTTGGAGTTCGAGCAGTAAGTAATACGAGTAAGTTAACATCTTCACCAACAACAATAGTTGTATTTGTCAAATTGAATTGCTCTATTGCTGTTTCAATTAGCAATACATCAGCATCATTATTAGCTTGTTTTACCAATTTATTTTTAGCAGTTAATTTTTCTTTCAACATTGAAATGAACCGATACTTGTTGTGAGTATTTGTAAGAAATTTTTGTTGACTGGTTGGAACTGTCGTATTTTCATCAAATAAAATATCAATTGATGTAGATGTTGCTAAAGTTCGGCGACGTTGTTCTGCAGCTTTGGTATTTCCCGTGCAATCATTATAGCCATCAAATACCACAGTAACTCTGGAACCTGATATTCTTATAACTATATAACATGTATATTTTATATCATCAGTGTAAGTTACAATGACAAAAGAAATATTTTGACATATATTACAACTATAGAGATACATATACGTGGAGTACTCATGTATATTATGACGATTACAACTTTTACAACTTTTTTAATCGTTATATCTCCGAAACGGTCGCTCATTACTTGTTATTGACACATTTTTTGTAGATGATTTTATGATCTACAATTATTGTCATATTACTCAGGGCGTGTTATAGATGGAACCTATTTATTATCACACCACCAGTCTTACTATAACGGGTCCTATAAATCGAGATATACCACATTTCTGGACATTTCTAGAGAAATTTAGGTATGTTAGCACGATACAGCCTCCAAAGTGCGAAAAACTTAGTTTTAATCTTCAAAACCGGTTATTTTGTTTGTGTTTATCAGGATTTTTGGTTCTTTTTTTGTTCTATTTATGTTGGGAGGCCCATTTTCTAAGGCTTCTTCCATATAGAATTATGTGTAGTCGTCTTAAATGAACAAGAGCTCCAAAGTGGCTCCCGAATACATTTATTAAATCTGGTATGTTAAACACAAATATAATTTGAATCAAATTGAATAACCATTCCATGTGATAAACACGTCCATGTAATAGAATGTGTTAGTAAAATAGTAGTACTATTGACAGAAAGATAAACTGAAAACACAAAACATATAAACAAACGAATCCTTATCACAATACCTGAAGTGTTTTTACCGATCCATAGAAATAAAAATAAAAGTGACCATACAGGGAATGAAATGCCCGATTCGGAGATTACTAATGAACAACTACTTGATCAACTATTGAAAGGAAATACGGAATTGAAGTCGGCAATGCAAGCGGTTGAAGTGAAGCTTTGCCTGAAAATTGAGGAAATCAATCATCGCATAACTATAGCAGAGAGGGAAACGAAGAACTGAAGAAAAAAATAGAGCTACTCGAAAGGGGGCAGAGGAGAAATAGCGTAATAATATTTGGATTAGAGAGAGAAGAACATTATATAACTCCTGAATATATCATTGAATTGATGAAAAACCTCTTAAAAATTGAGCTTGTTGAAAACGATTTCAACAACATATATCCCCTAGGGTCAACTCATAATAGCTCAGTGAAAGTGGAATTCACCTCTTACATCAAAAAAGCTAAAGTTCTGAGAAACACCAAAAACTTGAAAGGATCTACAATACGTATAGTACATGATCTCACTGAACAACAGAGAACAGAACACAGAATATTGAGAAAACATCTATATGTCGCTAAACAGAAAGACAATGATATTTGCTTTATAAAGAGCAACAAGCTCTACCTCAATAATCAAATCTATACTGCTACTCAACTTGAAACTTTGGAAGACGCAAGCGAACTTTACTGTCAAAACAAACCACAAAGTGATCCAGGCACACCAGCCCCTGAGCATCTTACTCTGAAAAAAAATAATCTGGAAGAGCTGCTTTCACATTCATAAAGTCAACTCAAACCAAAAAATCTAGCTCATCTGATTCCACTAAAGAAAACTCAAATACTCCGAAAACAGGCGCAACGAAAAACATTATCAAGGAAGCAGTACGAGAAAAACCAAACTTGCGCAAGCACTCTGCTAAATACGTTCAACGTTCTTACTACCTTTTTATTCTATTTATCTGTACCATCTTCAACTATTGATTCTAATATTATTGTTACCATTCCCACTTCCATTACAAACAAAATTTATACTTCCTTCAATTAAAAATAAATCCATATATTAGAGACTATGAATATGAACTCATTGCAACCAAAAAAGTAGATAATATAAATGACTATAACAATTTGATTTCATCTGAAGAAAATAAAAAATTCAACTTCAACATTCTTCACCAGAACATAAGGAGTATTGCAAAAAATTTAGGTCAACTAGAAATATACATTCATGAAATAAAACAGCATTTTC
The DNA here is from genome assembly GCA_963921935.1 of Galeruca laticollis. Classification (NCBI taxonomy): domain Eukaryota; kingdom Metazoa; phylum Arthropoda; class Insecta; order Coleoptera; family Chrysomelidae; genus Galeruca; species Galeruca laticollis. The sequence goes on from OY998184.1 coordinate 19,526,522, forward strand.
ACTGCATTGTACTCACAGAAACATGGAATATCCCAGACATAAATATGTTTAAGCTGGATGACTACGACATACTTTATAACGAGGGTAACATTAATAAATGCTATGGCGTTGTTATTTACGTAAGAGAGAATATATGCTATAATTATGATATCATTGATATAGGTGTATGTAAATCGATTCAAATCACACTAAAAGTAGACGAAAAAACCATACATCTAACGGGTTTACTCGTATATCGTCCGCCTTCAACAGATGAACAAATATTCGTCAAAAATCTTCGGGAATACCTCTCTAATGTTTGGAAAGTCAATGGTGAGTATGACATATTTTTGGGGGATATCAACTTGAACATTCTAGATGAAGATGACATAATTACTGAATATCTAAATAGCTTTTACGAGTTTGATTATCATTCCGTCATAAATACTGTAACTAGACAACAAAGTAATACATGCATTGATCACATTTTTGTTAAGAAAAAATCGAACGAAGATTTACCTATTGTACTAAAAAGTGCCATTACAGATCATTACACTACAATCGTTAAACTCCCCTTCAAAAATGACGAGGAATATGAGACTTAAGATGCAAAATACTGTAAATACACTGATTATTCATCCTTGAAAACAGTATTAACCCTCCATGATTGGTCTAATATTATCTCACTAAATATCGACGAAAGTTTTGCACGTGTCCTAGAATTGCTGAAGAATCTCATCGCAAAATACAAAAACATCACAAGTTAAACTCAGAAACATCAAACGGAAGCAATGGATCACACGAAGATTGGTAAACTCCATAAATACCAGAGATAGCTTATTCAAAAAAGTTCGAAAAGAGCCAAATAACCTTATGTTGACAACACAATACAGAAATTATCGAAACATATTGAAAAGTCTTATCAAGAAATCAAAAATCAATTTCTATAAGAGTTGTCTGGATAGATCACAAACTAACACCAAGGCGCTATGGGAAACGGTGAAGGATATTTCTGGGAAAAATAAAACTATCAGGATTCAAACAATAAAAAATGAAACAGGTGGTCTTACCTATGATAAAAAGGAGATTGCAGATTGTTTCAATAATCACTATTTCTCTATTGGGCAAAAACTTGCAAAAAAAATGCAAAAACCTGTACTCTATATTTTTGGAACCTACAACAGAGGGGGACATAATTGAAACAATATCATCTCTCAAAATGAACATAACTCCCGGTATCGATGAAATTAGAGCTGAAACTTTGAAAGAGATAAAAACAGAAATAGCTTTTCCTCTGAACAACATTTTTAATCGAATAATGGAAACAGGAAAATTTCCCAAAGAACTCACAACGGGGGTTATTAAACCAATTTTCAAAAAAGGAGACAGACATGAAATTCTAAACTACAGACCAATTACGCTCATTTCAAACATAACTAGAACATTAGAAAAAATAATCAAAAAAAGAATGGTCTCTTACCTTAACAAGCATAATTTCATTTCAAATAATCAGTATGGATTCAGAGAAGGAATTTCTACTCAAGATGCTATTATTTTTCTCACCTCCAAAATATTAGAAAATCTAGAAAAGAGTAAACCAAGTCTGTGTGTTTTCTTGGATCTTGCTAAGGCCTTCGACACTGTGAACCACTCACAGCGGTTGATGAGCTTGCAAAATATGGGTTTCAGGGGAAGCACATTGAATCTCATGGAAAGTTACCTCAAAAACAGAGAGCAATATGTGAAAATTGATAACGTCGTTAGTGAAAAAAGGATTGTGGAGTGTGGAGTACCGCAAGGAACAGTTTTGGGGCCATTTCTCTTCATAATATATATCAATGATATATTGCGTCACGATACTTGTCGCAGCATTGTTTGCTTCGCTGACGATACAGCAGTATTGTACAGTGCTGATAGCTGGAATGACCTCAAAGCTAAAGCAGAGGAAGACATGGGTAAACTCTTTGAATGTTTCGCAGATAAAATTCTATCAATAAACTACGAAAAAACATTCTTTTTAACATTCTCTTGCTATGCCAATTCACTACCCCAATATGATACATTGAGTATCGGAAACAATATATCAATACGATCAGTAGAAAAAATCAAGTATTTAAGAGTAGTGATAGATAGACATCTGAGATGGAACTATCATGTTGACCAAGTGAAATATATTCCTCAAGTTATAACACATTCCAGTTTTCAAATAAATGCACTTCAACATAAATATCAAAAGAAGTGTTCAATGCAATATTATTAAACCTAAACTTAACCTAAAACCTTATGGAAATGCATCCGAAACACCAGTATTTTCACGTAATTCAAATGAGTTATATTACTGTTATGAGTTATAAAATCTATCACACACTTCTCCTGACAACTATCTAAATAAACGGTTTTAAGGATTAAAACTAACTTTTCCGCATCTGTGACCCTGAACCATATTCTATCATAAAATTGTTACTTGTATACACTTCGGGGGATGTATAGTGCTAAGAAACCGAAATTTCTCCAAAAATAACCAAAAATGTAGTATATCTGGATTTATAGGACCCGCTGTACCCGCTCTAGTCAACTGAAAATCAATAGGGTAGGTACATCTGTGAGACGTCTTGAACAATATTCAATCATAAAATTGATCAATCATAAACTCTTTGGAGGCTGTATCGTGCTAACAAACTGGAAATTCTCCTAAAATGACAAAAATTTGGTACTTCAAGTACCATAGCTCCCGTTGTACTTGCTTTAGTGAGCTGAATATCAATAGGGTTCATCTTTGAGATACTCTGAATAATATCCAATCCTAAAATTGGTCATTTGTAAATACTCCGGAGGCTATAACAAACTGAAGCTTCTCCAAAAATGACAAAAATATTGTACTTAAAGTACTGTAGCACCTGTTATATTGGCTCTGGTGAGCTGAAAATCAATAAGGTTCATCTGTGAGATGTCCTGAATAATACTAAATCATAAAATTGGTCACTAGTTGAACTTCGGATGCTGTATCGTGCTAACAAACTGCAATTTCTCAAAAAATAACAACAATATCGTACTTAAAGTACTGTAGCTCCTTTTGTATTAGCTTTGGTGAGCTGAAAATCAATAGGGTTCATCTGTGGGATGTCCTGAATAATATTCAATCATAAAATTGGTGACTTGTTGAACTCCGGAGGCTGTATCGTGCTAACAAACTGAAATTTCTCAAAAAATGACAAAATGTCGTACTTCAAGTACCATAGCACCCGTTGTACTGGCTCTTGTGAGCTGAATATCAATAAGGTTTATCTGTGACATCAACTTAACAATATTCAATCATAAAATTGCACTCCGGAGGCTGTATCGTGCTAACAAGACATGTAAGAATTAGTGGCCGACGACGACGACGACGACATACACACAGGATTTTTTTTCTAAAAACCGCTTTTTCGTGTTGTTGTTGATGGAAAACGAAGAATAACTCAAAATTTTTTCTCAAAATTCCACCTTTTTTTGGGGTTAACCAATACTTTTCTCGCATATTAGATAGGTTGGGCGGAAAAGTAAAAAGCACTTAAAACGATCTTAAAGATGGTTTAGCAAACTGAACACATCATAGCAAAACAACAACAAACACTGACTTCTGCCACTGTTATTTTGAAGTTAACAGCTCTTTTGTTAGATCAGAAAACGTGTACGGCTTCAAGTAGCGAGTTTTGATAGTACTGACTTAGACAACTTTCATTCTCAACAGAACTACAACAAATGCATCAAAATAGGGCATCAACCAAATATTTTGAACTAATTGACTTATACCACTTCCATTCTCAGTGTTATTTTTACTTTTCCGCCCAACCTTTCTATATGCGAGAAAAATATTGGTTTATCCCAAAAAAAGTTGAAATTTTGAAATTTTTTTTTGAGTTATTTTCAAGTTTTCCATCAACAACAACAAGAAAAAACGTTCTTTAGAAAAAAAATCCTGTGTGTATGTCGTCGTCGTTGTCGTCGGCCACTTTTCCTTACATGTCTTGTTAGCACGATACAGCCTCCGGAGTGCAATAAGTCAGCAATTTTATGATTGAATATTGTCACAGATGGACCCTATTGATTTTCAGTTCACCAGAGCCAGTACAACGGGTGCTATGGTACTTGAAGTACGACATTTTGTAATTTTTTAAGAAATTTCAGTTTGTTAGCACCATACAGCCTCCGGAGTTCAACAAGTAACTAATTTTATGATCGAATTTTATTCAGGGCATCTCACTGATGAACCCTATTGATTTTCAGCTCACCAGAGCCAATACAACAGGTGCTACAGTACAATATTTTTGCCATTTTTGAAGAAGTTTCAGTTTGTAGCACGATACAGCCTCCGGAGTATATATAAGTGACCAATTTCATGTTTGGATATTATTCAGAGCGTCTCAAAGTTGAATCCTATTGATATTCAGCTCACTAAAGCTAGTACAACAGGTGCTATGGTACTTGAAGTACCAAACTTTTGTCATTTTTGGAGAATTTTCAGTTTGTTAGCACGACACGGCCTCCAGAGAGTAAACGGTTTATCAATTTTATGATTGAATATTGTTCAAGGTGTCTCACAGATGTACCCTATTGATTTTCAGCTGACGAGAGTGAGTACAGCGGGTCCTATAAATCCAGATATACTACATTTTCGGTTATTTTTGGAGAAACGTCGGTTTGTTAGCACGATACATCCCCCGAAGTGTATACAAGTAACAATTTTATGATAGAATATTGTTCAGGGCCACAGATGCGGAAAAGTTAGTTTTAATCTTTAAAACCGTTTATTTTTAAAGCGCATCAACTACTAGGGTTATTAGCGCATCAACGGTACCATTATTTCTGGAAATGTTTGCAATTTAAATTAGATTGTATAGATAGATCTCCTTTAAGAAGTGAATTACCTTCAACGTTGTGTTATTCATCATACTTTTAAATCGGTCGGTAGTCCGTGCGCTTGACGATTTTGTTTATACTTTGGACATTCTACAAGACAGTGTTCAGCAGTTACATTAACTCTACATAAATCACACACTGGCGTATCAGATTTTGTGCTTAAATGTTGGAGAGTAAACCGAGTGTGACCAATTCTGAGGCGTGTTAACACAGTTTGACATTTTATATTCATTGCGTTGTTAATTCTAGGTTTGATGGTTGGTTAAATTGGTCTCAGTTTATCTTTAGACTGATCCCACTCGGCCTGCCACTTGTTATAAATTAATGTTTTCATGTGACATTTGTAGTCTGACGCAAGCACTCTGTTTTCGCTCACTGCACTATCACTTGTAATTGCTTCTTGTGCTGCCCTGTCTGCTTCTTCGTTTCCGAGAATTCCTATGTGCGAGGGTACCTATATGAATACAACCTATTTTCTGCCATGCCGAATTGAGTGAAATTGTTGCTTGATCATCTTGGAGAGGAGGCAATGGCTGTATATATTTTTGAGAGTTTTCACCGAGGTTAGAGAGTCGGAAATGATTAAGTACTCTTGCTCTGGCCTTCCTTGAATAAGTATAAGAGCTTGAAGTATTGCAAATAACTCTGCAGAGAATACATATGATAGTTTGAGTAATTGGTACATTCGAGTATCGTTTTGGACTTTCACTGCTATTCCTACTCCTTCTGATGTTTTTTATGCATCCGTATAGATTTGCACGTGGAAGGGGTAAATATTGAGAATTTTTTCGAATTTGGACTACTTTCATATGTAAATTTTTGGGTTTTTTGCAAATATTTACTATGAAATTAGAACATCCCTTCACACTTTTCACAGAGTTAGGATTGGCAAAAAAAAATCTTGGTTCTGGGTGCCGTGAATTATTGTTTTTTTGGAACTTTGCACATATGTGCTATAAATATTATATTACTTTAGTGGAATTCGTCTCTAATATCCGCAATAATATAACACATATTTACATTTTTACATTTGTTGCGATTAATGCATTCAGTCATACAACCTACAAACAGTATAATGAAAAATTTGTTTCAGATGTACAGGGATCATCAAAAGTAACATGATGATGTGCATCTACGAATGATTCTTCAACATCACTTTCTATATCAACCTCATCATCCTCGCTATTTCCGTCTTCGGCCAAATTAATAATAATATTATCTACAACAGTATCTAAAAGTGGTGTTCATTAATTCATCTCCAATCTTTTCAACATGGTCACATCTAACTTTCCAATAATTTGCAGAAAATTCATTACAGTATTCTTCAACCTTTGTGAAATTGAAGGTAACATTTCGTTTGGTCACACATTCTTCAAGTGCCGCCCAAAAACTTTCGATCGGATTTAAGTCCGGGTATTAACAATCCATGTCGAATAAACAATTCATCAATTTTATAAGTTTTATATTGCAGTTTGTACATTTTGCAACATTATAAAGATCCGGTTTCTACATTTGTTCACTGTAATATACGTTTCTTTCGGAAAGTCAGTTTTTTAATTATTGTTCAGTCCAAGCAGTCGTAGGTAATTTTTCATTTAGAACATTGTGATATGGGGCGTTATCAATTACCACAACAGCGTTTTTTGGAAGGTTTGGAATGAGTTTCTCTTGTACCCACTTCTCATAATTTTCGTACGCCATTTCATTATGATAATTTCCTGTTTCCACATAATACCAGCATTAGGTACAAAACCATTTTTACTTCCTGCATGCACAATGATGAGCCTATTACCTTTTGAAACAGGTTTTTCTCAGTCCTTCGTTACTCTTATCGCTTCATCCTTTAATGTGCATGTGACATGAGAATGTATGTTTCATCTACATAAATGATTGGTTTGTTCTGTTCTCTGCACTTCACGTTTCTTAAATATAGTAGGCGTCAATGTCTGATTTCGTGACGTTCCATTAACAGACTTCTGTTATTTTTCATGTTGGTCCAACGGAAACCCGAAGAATGTATTTGTTTCCGCAGAGATTCGCGACTTCATGCGAAGCCATAACTATCTGCAAAGGTTTGGCGTACATTTCTTAACGTGGGTATCCTTTTCTCGGATATGTGATAATTTATTATGCCCCTTGTAAGCACAGTTCCGTCGAATTGATCGATAAGGATTCTGGACGTTCTTTGGTTTTTAGTAGGCACATCAGTGTCAGCATTACTCCTTGCCAGAGCTTCTTTTTCAATACGGGAAAGCGTTCCTTGGCTAACTTACGTAGCAGCAGAAATGCGTTCAATGACCTGACAATAAAATATGTCGATATAAATGTTGTATTGAAAGTTTTACCCATGTGTATTTTCATACAAATAAAATGAGGAAAGAATTTGTTTTCATTGACTGTTCTTTGAAATAAAAATTTTTGTCGTGGTTTTCGGTCATTTAAGAGAAGTATTACATTCAAAAATTCTATGTTACGTATCAGTTCATGAGTTGTTTTAAACGAGCTTTAGATATTAGTTAAAACATATTTTAATATGACCAAACCGCAATTGTAACTGAAATCGGAAGATGGTTCAAAACAAATAATAAAACCGAAATAGAGAAAGGTATGAAATGAGTATAATAATTATAATTTTAAGCTGAAAAACCTATTACATTTAAATAGGTATCTTACGCAAAATAAAAATGTGCCCGTTTATATAATCCTGTAGACAGAAACATAATAGTTATTTATGCAACTAGTGTATAAAGTGGTTTTTTTTGGATGGACAAATTAACGCATGAGCGGCAGGCATGCAAAAACCAAGAAATGTCTCATTTAAGTTGCTCTAAATGGACTAAAAATGGCATCGATTCGTTTGTAATGATGATATAACGGTGCATAAAATTGACACATGAGTGGATAATAGTATATTGAGTACCAAGTGTCAAAAAGGTTACTTTAGTCACGAGTGATGCGAAGCGGAACGAGTCCCTTGTGAAACGAGTGACTAAAGACGTTTTTAACACGAGGTGCTTACCCCCACGGAAAGGAAAACATTATATAATATTTGAATTATATTCATTACATTACGGACGATGGCTGACAGCTGACTGACAAATAAAATGACGCAGAATAACAAAATTATCACGGAACATGAAATTTAACATACAAACGATACACTGGATTTGACGTTTAAAAAACAAAACATAAACAAGATGTGACTTTTCGCATTTTAAACACTAGTGTTTAAAGAGTCGTTTTGTGCATGTCAAACCCGTGTTCAAACTGCGGTTTTAGTAGCGGAAGTAGACAAAATACTTTGTCTCACCCTAATGTCCCTTTTTTAAATCGTTTAACAAATAAATATCTTATGTACGAAAATCGATTTAAAAAATTTACTATCGAGTGTAAATTAGTTAAATAATTACTTCGGTTTAAAAATGTTATCGCAATAATTAAATCTTACATTTGTTAATGGAATTGTCGACTTGCCATTGTTTGCCTCTTAGGTCATGAAATTTAAAATGTTCATAACTATTTCACGACACTGCTCACTCAACTTTTCATGAACAACTTTACTTTCTGGAGTCGCCATAACAAGTTAGTATTGCACAACGCCGGTAATCACACTTTTCTCTGAACTGTACTGTCGAAACGAAGCTTTCGAATTCTGCCAGCGAAGTGAGCTCTTGCAATCCGCATACGTATTTGCTACGGCGCATCGGAAGTTGCCAAATTTCCGACTGCCAAAATTAATTTGCCATACTGTAGTCGTTACTGTGTCGTTTTTAGTTCAGATTAGTGACTCTGAACGAGAATATATGTCGCTGTGTTGATTAGACCCCCTACGCATTTATCCTTGTCACGTTTTTCGAAGATGTAATTCAATATTCGTCGCAAGCATACACCCATGAAAGTTGTTTTTTTTCCTTCGAAAAACTGTCAGAGTTTGTGTGATATTATTATTTCATACCATTTTTCATTCATGAATGGTTCAAAGAAAGTAATGAGCTGTTATTTTTTATAGATGATGAACCCGATCAATCTTCATTCGTAGAAAGGGGAGAGGGAAGTATACAAATTAATGGAAGTAATGAGTATACCTTGGTACCGCCGAAAAAAATGACAAGTATCAAAGACAGAAGACAGTCTATAGAAAATAATCCATTTGAGAATGATTATGCTGAACTTTCATGATACAGAACAAATTAAATAAAAAATATGAATACATAATTATTGTTGATTACAAGTATGTAGAAGAACGGAATACCGGAAAATGAAATCGATTCTAGAGGCGAATTGTTTTCATGTATTTTATATTGTTGATATTGTATTTTTTAATATTTATACACTTCTCGTTTATTTCTAAAAAAATTATAAATGTTTCCATGACGCATTTTTTTTAATTTGCCAGAAGAATATTCATACCGCAGTCTATCAACTGGAATTATTTCGAAAAAATCTGTTCTGTATAATTGAAATCATCCAAAAAAGTTATTAACCAAAATTATAGGCAATGAATGCTCCTTATCTAGAAAGTATGCCGATATCCACAGGGTGGCACATAATTGCGTATCAAATAAAAATATACGTTTTTTTAAATGTGGCACCCTGTATATTTCCTCATATTTAGATTTCTCCCGTAATCCTCGTTCTCACAATATGCAGTTTCACCAAATTTTATAGGGTATTTAAAAAGATAACAATTTTTATATAGAAATCGCTACTAAATAAACATGAAGAACTAGTAAATAAAAATGTATTTATTTTGCGTAGTGAGTTTATGAAAATTGTTTAGATTTCAAACAAATTATAACAGAAATCGTAGACGAACATCTGTATACAGGGAGGCCTAGATTGCAGATTGTAGATTAGAAAGGGGTCGATTGGCCTATAGCTGGCCTTTCCACATTGCGACCTGAAAAGATCTGTTGTGTATACCCTCCATCTATTTTTTGTCCCAAAGATCAAGGCTTCTAAGGAAGCCTATTATCCAATTGGGAGCTATTTTTGTTACCTGGTCAGGTCTCAAGAACAACCGCTCCAGGTACCTATGGCGTTGGCGAACAAGTACACCGCAATGGCAGATTATATGTTCAGCCGTTTCATCTGCACTATCGCAGAATCTACATATACCTCTGTCCACTTTTTCCATCTTGCAGAGGTGATATCTGAGTGGCCACTGTCCTGTGATTCCTCTGAAATCAGACTTCTGAAGCTCTAAGAGCGACTTAGCATAGCTAGCAGAAGGTTGTAGCCACCTTTTTGCTTGTCTTTGGCCAGAAACATTTTTCCAGTAGGCTGCAGTAAGTTCCTTTTCACATTTCCAGACTTCTTTCACAATGTGGCTTTTAGGAATGCCACAAAACGGTTCGGGTCTGATGAAAGCAGTGCTAGCTCCTTCATTTGCAAGAATATCGGCAGTCTCATTTCAAGCAATTCCCTTGTGCCCGGGCACCCATAACAGAGATAGCTTTTTAAGGCACTCTTGAGCACATAAGAGAGAGATCTAAACATGCGAGTCTTTGCAATTTTTGCAACTCTATTGTAGCCCTTTGTTGCGTTGTTTTCTTCCACCATACAAGCGCAGCATAGGTGATGATAGGTCTGCCAACCGTTATATATGACCAGTAGATCATTTTGGTTGTAGACCTCAAGTTCTCCCAAATAGCCTACGACACGTCCAAAGAGCCCTTGTTGCTTTTGAGGTGATGTGTGCGAGTTGTGAGTTCCACGTAAAATTCCTATCAAGGATGACTCCAAGGTACTTAACCTCTTCCGAAAAAAACAGGGTTGTACCATTCAAGCTTGGAGTCTGTATACTTAACTTCCTCCTGTTAGTGAATGGAACAAGTGTCGTTTTATTAGGATTGACTGAAAGCCCTTCCTTCGAACACCAGGTAGTTATGAGGTTCAAGGCACATTGCATGCGATCGGCAATTATGCTGTCGTGCTTACCTCTGACCACTATAACTAAATCGTCGGCATAGCCAAGAGCACGAAATCCTTCTCTTTTTAGCTTTGTTAGGAGGTCGTCAGCCACTAGTGACCACAATAGAAATGATAGCACTCCTCCTAGAGGACAACGTTTCACCGCTTTTATAGTAGTCCACTGGTCTCCGAGGTAGGTGATTATTTTCCTAGTATTTAGCATGGAGTGAATCCATTTGATTATGGAAGGTGGAATACCCTTTGCAGTTGCAGCAGCGCTATTTGATTCATATGAGGTGTTATCAAAAGCTCCTTCTATATCTACGAAGACACATAGCCATACTTCTTTTGCAGCTATTGCCTTTCTAGGTCTCTTACGAGACAATGTAAGGCATCTAAGGTAGATTTGCCAGGTTGGTAGGCAAATTGTTCCTCGTGAAGCGGTGCATTTGATAAATATTCACTTCTCATGTATGTGTCTAGTATTTTTTCCATACTTTTGAGTAAGAAGGAGGTAAAGCTTAGAGGTCTATATGACTTTGGTTCCTCTGGAGAACGTTTGTCACTCTTAGGAATGAAGCAGACCCTGACCTGTCTCCACCCTTTTGGAATGTATCCCAAGATGGAGATCCTCTTGAATATCTCACATAAGTGAGGAATTAAGATATCAGATCCCTGTTGTAGAAGTGCTGGAAAGATGCCATCCTCTCCAGGTGATTTGTAGGGCGTGAAGCTGTTAATTGCCCATTCAATTCTATTCTTGGTGAAAATTTTACCCGCTAGGCTTTTTGCTGATCTAGATGTTCCTTAGCGATGACTTTTTGAAGGCGCACTGCTAGGGCTACGTTAGAAATCCCTTCGCAATACTGCCTCCAAGTTTTTCTCTTGGACCTTCTGAGTTCTTTGTTATATTTAGTTAGAGCCTTTTTGCAGTCGTCCTAGTTTCCTGTTCTCTTGGCTCTGTTAAATGCTTTGCGTGCTAAGATCTTTAGTTTGATGAGTTCCTTGTTCCACCAAAGCACATCTCTATTGACAGCCTTTGTTCTGATGGGACAAGATTCCTCGTAGCAATTAATTATCGTGCGATTCAACCATTGAAAGGCTACTTCAAGTTCCTCCACAGTTTCAATCGTATATAATGCGCCTTCAACATCCGACTTTAATTTGTCATATGAACACTAGTCCGTTTGTTGAGGTATTCGACAACACTGGATCTGTCCCCGCGTAGCCCCGACCTCGAATCGTATCATCATGTGATCCGACATCGAAACCTTATCGGAAACATGCCAGTTTTGTATTAAATTTGTTGTAAAGCAACTAGCTAGGGTGATGTCAAGCACCTCTTTCCTAGTTGCAGTGATAAAGGTGGGTGTGTTACCTCTGTTAATAATGTCTATATTAGATTTAGCCAAATACTCTAAAAGATACTCACCTCGTTTGTTCGTGCCCGTGCTGCCCCATACTATATTATGGGAGTTTGCATCACATCCAAGAATAAGATGTCTGTTCTTTTTATAGCACCATCTGATGAGGCTTTTGACCCCCTCTGGTGGAGGTTTGTCTTCCTCTCCCGGAAAGTAAGCAGAGGCAATTATGATGTGCCTTTTACCCCTTTCGGTGAGGAACTCCACTTCAGTTGTTGCAAGATCTCTAGTGATAAACTCTGGAACAGAAATAAAGTTGAGCTTTTTAGAGATGAGTAATGCTGCTCTTGGTTTGTCATGTATTTGTGAATATATCAACTTACAAGAATTGATAGATAGGCCTTTGATAAGTCCTTTATGAGCCCAGGGTTCTTGAATGAGCCCGATGTCAGATAGGGTTCTACTAAAACTCATGCTAAGCACGCTAGTTGCAGCTTTTGCATGATGGAGAAACCTAACGGATTTGGAGAGAGCCATTTTACCGCCTCTTGGGATCTTTATTGGATCCCTTATTGCCCTTTGGGGGACCCGTTTTTGTGGGTCCCTTTTTGTGTTATTTTTTGCAACCTCGGCTGGTTGAGGCTGCAACTGGACCACTAGGTATGGCTATTTTGTGGTAATATTCTTACCTGAACAAATTTATAATTGGCCATATAGCCATTATTTTTGACCCTTTCTGCGGATATGGGGTCCACTGATAGGGTGAGTTCTACTGTGGGGCCTTTTTCAGCCCTTCTTACAATCCTCCAATTTTGTGTGTTGAGGTCTTCATTTTGGACCTCTAAAAATTGAAGTATTTGATCGATTTGATGTTTCAGACTATCAGGAAGATACGTCACAAAGATCTCTGAGTGAGGAATGTTACCTTCCTCTGCGAGTCTCAATGACACATCTTCCTGTGGCCGCAGCTGCTGAACTATGCTTTTGAGCCACTCAACTGTGGCTCCGTCAGCACAGGACAGCAGCAACCAGCCAGGTCTGAATTGCAAGCTGCTGAATATAGGCCTGGTATTTGCCTTTGGATCCAGCAGTAAGATTTTGTCCAAAATTTTCTCTTTTAAGGCTGCTAACTGTTCCACTGAAAGATATAACTCTGGATAATGAGGGCATTATTCCTACCTCTATTGCTGATAGCGTTTGTCCGTAGGATGGTTTGTTTCCCTCATCGGTAGTTTTACCTACGATGAGAACTCCCTTCTCCTCGGATTTTTAGGGGTGCCTTTCTCAGATCGGACCCTTTTGGAGCCGTTACTCTTGGGTGCATCCTCCTTCTCCTTGATGATAGGTTTCAGTGCCTGTTGTCGTGCCTCTTCATGGCTGAGGCCGTGTTTCAACAGGTACTTAAATCTTTTTTGAGCAGCACCGCTAAGGTTTACTCGAGCCTTTTCGATTTTTTCTTGAGGCTCCATTTGGTCCTCTTCGCCGCTTTTTAGGAGCTCATCCTCGGTTTTTTGATCTGGAACATGATCCAGTTCCATTCCCTCTGGATGAGTGAGGCTATCTTTATCCTCTGGGTTTTTGTTATTATTTTCAAGTTGGTCCATATTTTGTCCCACTAGTAGCTAGAGAATGGTTGGTCGCTTCTGGCAGAGCCCCGCATACCGGAAGAAGGCTATTCAAACCTGGGTGTTGCCTCCCTAAGCCCCGCAGCGTATTCTCTACGCTACGCCAAGTCTTCGGCTTATGCTGTTCCAACACTGACTTGAGGGAGATTTTTATGGTAGTTCCCATCCACTTGGCCAGCCGATTGAGGCAAGCCATCACATCAGTAAGCACGTCCTCATTAACCACCGACTTACTGATACGAGATATACTGGGCAGGCTTCCACGAGTTTGCGCTGTTTCCTGATGCATGCAGGGCCCCGGGCCATTGGTCCGGTTGCCCCACACTTATCCACCGACAGCGATCCCTCTCCACGCTAATATTCCCAGTATTTGCGTACGCCAGAGCTTGGTTTGCCAGCCTCGCGCGACCCGTTTGAGGGCATTGGTCCCCAATCACGCCACTCGATCTGTTTCCACCGCATGCCACGTGGAGGTGAAGTTGGTCTTTGTGCGGCCAGGGAGGCCTAAGAAGTAAACATAGTATTTTCCTATTTTTTTTAAATGGTTATGCCCATATTTTTTTTATTCGCATTTAGTATGTCCTTTCATTTTTGTGAAGCGTTCCCTATACCTAAATTCATAATTTTCCGAAATAATTTTAATTTTCAGCAAATTTTATAAATAATTTCGATTTGTGAAACTAAAAATAATTTAATATTGCTTAATAAAATAACAATATTATTTTTATTCGGTAAATAAGTAAAACACTATCCCATTGCAAATGCTGATAATTGTAGTAACCTAGAATAATGTGATATCATAGTTATTTGTAAAACAAGTATGTAAACTACAAAAAGTCATTTTGACACAAGATTTACACAATTTTTCTCATAATTCAAATTCACTGAATTTTTTATATGAAATAGAATTATATTATCCCTAGGAGTGATTTTAATTTAAGTTGGTGATTCTATAGATTACTGATTGGCCAGATCACAGCCGGTTTTACTCAGGACATTTGACATATATTATGATAGAACAATTCTGTTAATTATGAGCAAACAGTCTCCATTGTGTTATTTTTTGCACTCGTGGTTTCTTGTTTGTTTTATTAAAACATAAAAATAGTTTTTGTCAGGATTAATTTGAAAATGGACTCAGATACTATTCAAAGTTCTAGCACCTTTAATTTACCCCCCACCCTTAGAGATGTTATGACGAGTTTTTCCTCTTCCCCCTCTTGCTCGCTTTCGGAGGTAGTACAGGTAGCAGCCTCTTGCCCTACCTCTTAAGGCCTCGGAACGTCACTTCTGACACCTTTGAAACCTTACACTTTCTCGGGCGCCAGATTTTTAACGTGGTTGTCTCCACGGCCCCTCGACTTCAATCGTCGAGAGTTCCAGGTAGCCTGAGATGGAGGTACGGTAAATTCCAGGGGTCTACTGTCGTCAAAATCCGGGAGAAGATTGCTAAATATAGAAACGTTCTCGCTAGTCCTGAAATAAATATTATTATCCTGGTCCACACTATGGGGAAGCTAAAATTCGTGCAGCCAAACAACTACTCTACCATAGGGAGGTGCTAATCTATAGTAGGTCAATAAAACACAGAGGTTTGGTTAGGTTCTATTATAATTATATTTTCTACCAAGACGTTACATATATAAAAAACACAATACTCATAAGAGGAGACAATATCCTTGTACCCCAAAGGCACAGATGCATTATCAAACTATATGTACATTGAATATGCGCTAATTAGTGACGAAGCAAGCAGGACATAAGCGAGAGTGCTTTTTGATCATAAATCAGCGTATATGAAAAAGAAGCGGTAGAAGCAAACAACAACTCTTCAAAATTTGGTGGTCTTTTCATTCAAATGTTTTATAAGCTTTCATGAATGAAAGATACTAATGATTGGGGACTCTTGATTTAAAATATCGGTAAGCACTAGCGTTTATAAGTGCCTGGCGCTCCCGGAGATTTCAATCAGAATTCGCCCTATAAAATCGGAAACGGTATTAAGGATCGGGAACTATAGATTTAAAATATCAGGAATCTCACTAAAAAGGAAAATCGGGAAATATACTAAAGACCGGGTACTCTAGATTTAAAATATCAGGAAGCCCTAGCGTTTATGGATGCCTGGCGCTCCCGGAGATTTCAATAAGGATTTGCCCTATAAAATTGGAAACGGTATTAAGTATCGGGAACCCTAGATTTAAAATATCAGGTATCTCACTTAAAAGAAAAATCGGGAAAGATACTGAAGACCGGGGACTCTAGATTCAAAATATCAGGAAGCCCTAGCGTTTATGGATGCCTGGCGCTCCAGGAGATTTCAATCAGGATTCGCACTATAAAATCGGAAAACGCAATACTAGGGTCGGGGCTCTAGACTTAAATTGTCAGGAATCTCACTAAAAATGAAAATAAAAACTGGAAATATGCTAAAGATCGAGAATTCTAGATTTAAAATATCAGGAAGCCCTAGCATTTATGTATGCCTGGCGCTCCCGGAGATTTTAATCAAGATTCTCCCTATGAGATCGGAACCGGTATTAAGGATCGGGAACTCTAGATTTGAAATATCAGGAAGCCCTGGCGTTTATGTATGCCTGGCGCTCCCGGAGATTTCAATCAAGATTCTCCTTATGAAATCGGAAAACTTATTACTGATCGGGATTTATAGATTTAAAATATCAGAAAGCCCTAGCGTTTATGTATGCCTGGCGCTCCCGGAGATTTCAATCAAGATTCTCCCTATAAAATCGGAAAAGGTTTTAAAGATCCGGAACTCTAGATTTAAAATAGCCCTAGCGTTTATGTATGCCTGGCGCTCCCGGAGATTTCAATCAAGATTTTCCCTATGAAATCGGAAAAGGGATATTAAATCAGATAAAATATAAGATGATTTGCCACACTCCGGTTTACAAAGATATTCCAACTTATTTTAAAATGAAAATCAACTGTCTGAATATTCTAAATTTGTAATTGAAAAGACCACTAATTTTTCGGATTTTTATTACTAATTGAAAAGACCACTAATTTTTCGGATTTTTATTACTAGAAGTTCTTACCTTCACAGCAACGGATTTATTGAAAAGTTTTTTAACACTTTTGAGACAATACGTCCCAAGGCATATTTTATTTAGACTATTGGGAATAGTGATCCCAAATGAACGTATATAAACGCCAGTTCAGTCTTTTCAACGACCAAAGTAATCTAGCGTATGTTTGTTCACGAATAAAACGAGATAACCTCAAATTTTTCGTACACGTGGTTGCACCTAGTTCGTTTATTTAGTGAATTTGGTATTTATTTTTTGATTAATTATTTGCTGTGTACCGTGTGTAATCATGTAAGTACCCCTACTTTAGCTCGCCTAGTGTTTGCACCATATAACGTTTTGGCTGAGTCAATACGGTAGATTTTATTTTCGAGGGACATTATTGTCCAGCAGGCTACTTTGATGGGATTATTAATCCCAGTAGGCATAAAAGTTGTTTTTCTTCTTTTCAGAATGAGCAAAAGAAAATTAACTCCAAAGGAGCTTGAAGAAATCGCTGAAAATTTGGACTCGTCAGAGACTGATCCTTATCGTAACAGTGAGGATGAAGATTCAGACTGGTATCCTTCGGGCTCCGAATCTGAACATGCATCTGAAGGCGATATGCAGACTTCAAGTTCCGATGATGATGTTATCGAGCCTGAAGGTAACGAAGTTTTTCTCGATAATTATCCAGATACAGTTGATTCCAACGTTCCAAACGCATCGACAATTCTTCAACCAGTGCCTACAACATCTTCTGGATCAGACAACATAATCTGGAATTCAGTGCCGCAGAACTATACCCCAAGGATTCAACTCCCCACTGCTAGGAATACAGAAATTCGTTTGAACTCTATGAATAGTCAGTCTACAGAAATTGATATTTTTCTGAAGTTATTTCCAAGAAGCTTGTACATATTTATATCCCAATGTACTGATGGGAGGTTAACCATTTTGGAAAAGAAAACTAAGAAAAAAGTTAAACAAACAGACTCTTCAGAAATTATGATGGTAACTGGTGTTATGATGGTAATGGCTTATAACACGCTTCCAATTTTGAGTTGCTATTGGTCAAAGCATACCTCCATGGGTGATAATGCAATAAAAAATGCAATATCACGTGACCGTTATAAACTACTTACATCCAAATTATACTTCAATAGCCCTGAGAAACCAGCAGATTGTTCCAAGATTTATTATATAGAGGAGCTTCTGGAGTGTTTCAAACATACATATCAAAATGCAAGAACGGATTCGGTTTATCAGTCTATAGATGAAAGTATGGCGAAATTCAAGGGTAGATCGAGTCTAAAACAGTATTTGCCCTTGAAGCCCATCAAACGTGGAATAAAATTATGGGTAAGAAGCGACTCTCTTAGCGGTTATGTTTATGACCTCGATGTGTATAGTGGAGAGCAGGATGGGCAAGCAGATGGAAGAGTAGGGGAAAGGGTTGTTAGAAAACTTACCAGCTCAATTACGAAAACTGATGTCGTAATATGTTTCGACCGATTGTCATATGCTGCAGTAGGAACTTGTATTGGTACGCGAAAGAATATATCAAAGAGCCAGGGTAAATTAGAGAAGAATGAATCAACATTTCTATGCACAAATGACGGGATAACGTTAACTGGATGGCTCGATACCAAAGAAGTTTTGGCAATTAGCAACTGTCATATGGATCAGCGTACATTTATTGACCGAAAGCAAAAGAATGGCGAAAAACTTGCTGTTGGATGCCCCGAGATCATCGCCTTCTACAACAAATATAATTAATTTTGGCTAGACCATGAAGTGACCTACCTAGTGATTGACTTAATATATGTTAATAGAAAAAAGAAGAAGATATGACATTTATTATATCTAAGCTTTAAAGCGGGTTTATACAGACAAATAAAAATAAGAATAAAAATAAGTATTAAAATAGGAATAATCAATAATTTGGTGTTTATAAAGAAATAAAATAAAAGCAATTTTTGCGCATGCTAATTAGGAAACGTTACACTTCACTTGCCAATTGCATTGCAAAACAGACTCCTATTATTGTGCAGAGTTTTTATACTTGTTTTTTTGTTGAGACGCCTGAAACAGCACAACACAGAGATAAAAACCTTAAAAACAATACTAAAAGCTTTAGGGTACTGTGACCGTACCCTACGTTAGTTTCATCATCAGCTGTTTAATCGCGTCCAGAAGACAAAGTGATTATTATAACGAATGTGAATAGGCAGTTACTTTTGTTTTAAAATTTTTGAATATTTTGACCCTTAAAATACCTAGTTTTTGTGATGTCGTTGATTGTGGAAACCGTGGAATGAGGGATAAAATGAAATTTTTTTTTATTCATACCTTCAGTGTTAAAGAACAAACATAAACCAAAGTTGAATATTTTGAAAAAATACGGAAAAATTGGATTGCAGCCCTAAATATAGAAGATTTGACTGAGATTAAATTAATGTACGCTCGAATTTGCTCAAAACACTTTATACTAGATGAATTAATAGATATATACCACTGACTTTGTTTATAAAAATTTGAAAATTACAGAATTCCATCATTATATTACTTTTATTTTAAAAGGAGAACCAAAGAAGTTTTGGCAATTAGCAACTGCCATATGGATCAGCGTACATTTGTTGACCGAAAGCAAAAGAATGGCGAAAAACTTGCTGTTGGATGCCCCGAGATCATCGCCTTCTACAACAAATATATGGGAGGGGT
This sequence comes from Galeruca laticollis, assembly GCA_963921935.1. Taxonomy (NCBI): domain Eukaryota; kingdom Metazoa; phylum Arthropoda; class Insecta; order Coleoptera; family Chrysomelidae; genus Galeruca; species Galeruca laticollis. Next base: position 19,546,055 of record OY998184.1, read on the forward strand.
CGATTTGACCGATCATTTAGCTGGCATATATGAATTTGACCGTAAGTCTACCAAGTGGTAGAAAAAAGTTTTTTACAAATTATTAATGATAACTGCTGTAAACTCTTTTATTATTTACAATGAAGTGAGACGTAAAAAGGTTCCGTTTTTGGAATTCTTGGTAGCCTTGGCAGAAAGTCTTATTGAACAAGGGAAAAGCAAAGCCGGGGTGAAGAGACGTTCAACTTCCGGAAGACCATTAAAGCGGCAAAAAACAATGTTGAATGTTGGTGACCATATGCCGATTGTCGAGCAGAAACGGAGAAGGTGCATAGGATTTTCACAAATGAAGACGGAGAAACGGACAAGAACTATTTGCAGAGCATGTAGTGTGCCGTTATGCAATGCCTGTTTCACCCGTTTTCATATGTAAAATCATGTAATATTTTGACAAAAATTATTTGTTCAACTTATTATTGTGCGTTTTTTCAAAACTGGTGGGAAATATTGTCCCAACGTAATGGACTAATGGGACCATATGTCCCACTAAAAAAAAACTAAAATACGTTCAAAAAAATTTGACAAAATTACAAACATCACTAAAGCTTCCCAATTTCAAAATATGGAACCGCAAATCAAATAATAATCTTAACGAAAAAAATAAAAATACGTCTTGAAAGGGTTTTAAAGTGAGAAAAAAACTAGAAAAGAAATTTAACTGTAATTAGTAAAACAACCAAAACAACTTTCGACGGACGGTGCACAATTGCTATCTCCAGCTCCGGTTAGCCAGCACTTTTGCACTCCCCGTTCGATTCCAAATCGACCTGCCTTCATCCTCACTTTTCCAGCTCCCTCGATTAGTTCGACCTGCGCGCATCTACCAATATCTATCTCGTGGCAGTGGGGAAACCAGTACATTGAAATGTTTAATTTGAAACCGGAATAAATATTTTCACACAGAAAAATTATTTCTCCATCGCAACCAGATAGTAAAAAATAAAAACATTATTGGAACTTTGAATAACTATCAACCTTCTACAAAAAAAAATGTTTCTACGCCGAAGCCAGAGGATAAAATAAAAATGTACTCGGAGACTTACAATAATTATAAATCTTATGTCTGAAACAATTTCTATACAGAGGTTGAAATATATAGCGGGTATATGTAATATAAAATGAATATACAGGGTGTCCCGGGACTAATGGGAAAAAAGTCAGGAGCGTATAATCTGAGTCAAAATAATGTTAGTACTTCATATAAACTTTTACTATGCAGGCCCTCGTTTTCGAGTTATAGGCCTCCAAAGTTTTAATTTTGAATTTGGTTTTTATTTGTATTTTTTGTACTAGTTATTTGATCTTTATAAAATTTACGGCAAAGCTATAATGTATGTGTATGTTTATTTTGGTAAGGTAAACAGATTTACAGTAGAGCATTGAAGCCAGGGACGGACTACTCGCTATGGTTAGTGATCCAAAAATTTTGCAGGTATGGCACACCCTATATGAAATTATCGAAATTCACTTCCCAACATATTAAGCTAACGAAAAGGTACTCTTGTTGGAATTTGATAAAATAAGCCGTTTGGCTAATATTTACAGTTTTATTAATGCACTACGTACCAGTTTACGCATTCACCATTTTTATAAGTACACAACGAGGTAAAACTAACTTTTAATAGATGTCCAAAATTTACCTAGAGTACTACAAAAAAATAATTTAACGATAGCAGAAGATGAAAAACATTAAAGACTTATTAATTGGAAAGTTGGTAAAAACTTTTTATATGTGTTTTTACCGTTTATCAAGTTACCATAGGATTAGTTGTCAAACGTTGTGTAGAATAGTTCGCAGTCAGTACTTGTCAATAATTCATAAGTCCTTAATTTAACATTTACAATAGCAGAATTCGCTTTTATTGAGTACGCAGATAAACATCTAATGTATGGACTGGCTTCTCGAAACTATTTAGAGTCCAAAAGGCTTTATGAAGAACATTTTGCAAACAGAGCATTGCCAGACAGACGAATGTTTGGGCGTATTGATCTAAGGTTACGAGAAACAGGTATGAATAAGTAAATGTAATTTTCCATGTATACAAAACAAAATTTTAAATTTTAGGAAGATTTTCGCCAGAAAAAGCTGGAGAAGGTCCATTACGAAGCATACGTACTGTGGCAGTTGAACAAGACTTGTTAAATGCAGTTGATAATGAACCATCGAGTTTTAGAAAATTATCAAGAGAACATAACGTCTCGAAATCAGTTGTTAATCGCGTCCTAAAAGAACAGCTGTTATATCCTTCTCACATGAAAAAAGTACACCGTATGACAGTGGCTGATTATCCTGCTCGACTTGAGTATAGCCAGTGGTTTCTGCGACAACAACAAGCAGACAACACATTTATTAGTAACGTTCTCTTTACGAATGAACCGGGTTTCACCAGAGATGGAATCATAAATTCTCATAATATGCATTTATGGGATGATGTGAATCCACATGGCATTATCCAAACTAGGATCCAGCATAGATTCATGGTTAATGTTTGGCAGGAATAGTTGGCAATAATTTGATACAGACATACCTTATTGACGATACTTTGACCGGTCAGAGATATTTGGAGTTTTTTGCAAAATGAGTTATGGAACCTGTTTGATGATGTGCTACTACAAACTCGTAGGAATTTATGGTTCATGCATGATGGGGCCCCTCCTCATTTCAGTTTAGATGTACGACAACATTCACACACAAGGCTTCCTAATAGATGGATTGGTCGTGGAGGCCCTTTTCAATGGCCACCGCGATCAGGAGACGTTAATCCTATGGATTTCTTTCTCTAGGGTTATCTCAAAAGTAAGGTATACGCAACACCTGTGCAAACAAGGCAAGATTTAATAAACAGAATTGTGTTACACTGCAATGTTATTAGAAGTAGTGAGAAATTGCTCTTTCAAGTGCATTGAAACAACCTTCGTAGCTCATATTGAACATTTATTAGAATAACGTTAGTTTTTGTTGTTGTTTAGGAATTAGTTTTAGTCTAATGTTTTATAACTTGTGTTTTTTGAGGTTTTCTTAATGGTTTAATAATGTTATGTTCGTAATTTTGATGAAAAGCAAGTAAATTCTGGACATCGTATTAATAAGTTAGTTAGGTAGATTTGTACGTAGTGCATTAATAAAACTGTAAATATTAGCCAAACGGCTTATTTTATCGAATTTCAACAAGAGTACCTTTTCGTTAGCTTAATGTGTGGGGAAGTGAATTTCGATAATTTCATACAGAGTGTGCCATACCTGCAAAATTTTTGGATCACTAACCATTGCGAGTAGTCCGTCCCTGGCTTCAATGCACTACTGTAAATCTGTTTACCTTACCAAAATAAACATACACTTACATTATAGCTTTGCCGTAAATTTCATGAAGATCAAATAACTAGTACAAAAAATAAAAATAAAAACCAAATTAAAAATTAAAACTTTGGAGGCCTATAACTCGAAAACGAGGGCCTGCATAGTAAAAGTTTATATGAAGTACTAACATTATTTTGGCTCATATTATACTCTCCTGACTTTTTTCCCATTAGTCCCGGGACACCCTGTATACTCGGCGACATAAACTATAAAATGATTTGTATACAAAGAAAAGAATATATAACGGGTGATATATAATATAAAATAAATATATACTAGGTGACATAAACTACAAAATGATTTCTATACAAAGGAAAGAATATATAACTGGTGATATATAATATAAAATAAATATATACTGGGTGACATAAACTATACAATGAAAATACACTGGGCGGCATAAAATATAAAATCATTTTTCATACAGAGGCCAGAATATATGATGGGGATATGTAATATAAATGAATATATACTCGGCGACATAAAATATAGAATGATTTTTATACAGATCGCAGAATACATAATGGGTGATATATAACATAAAATAAATATATACTCGGGTGATATATAATATAAAGTAAATATACTCAGCGACAGAAAATACAAAGTAAAAATACACTCGGCGACACAACAATGTGTTTAAAATTATCAAAACGTTGGGCGAGTAATCAAAAATAGCACTATTATGTGAAATTAACGTGTACAAATTTTACTTTTTAGGAGTTGCTAAATCGACTGTGTATTACACTATCAAAGAAATATAGAAACATTTGCCTCTTCTAACCATCGTGGGGGTTGTCCAGGAATTGTATAAACCTTAGACGACGCAACTAAAAATATAATTCGATGTATCGTTTACAGTTTCTTCTCTTAAAATGAAATCCCAACTTTGAATGAAATTTTGACTGTAATAAGGTAATGCTCAGATTTACCACGTAGACATTCGTTCATCATTACGTATAGTTTGAAAGAAATTTTTAATGACAATGAGATAGACTATGAGTTTATATTTTATATAATTTTATTTAGTGATTCTTGGTTAATAAATAACTGACAATGTGATTCATAGTTCTGTATACTCTAAAATGTTTATTTGTTACAAATTGCCTTTAATGGAAAATTATGCAAATAGTTCAATGAGTATACTAATTTCATATCAAATCTTTAAGTAGGACTGAAATTACTGTTTTCTGTGTAAGTATTAACGACAATAGATTGATATTACAATTTATTGAAAACTAGGTTGTTTTTCACACCGCTTGCAAGTTTCGTGTTCAATATATGCACCTAATATTGCTATGAAATAATCCAAATCAGAAATCTACGGAAAGAAGGGAGGTCAATTACATTATTCTGCTAAAGTATATCACATACACATGTTTTTCACGATTAATTTCTAGAAAAAAATAATTTTTTTAACTAAACAAGTTCTTGCACTTACAATTGAACAACTTCAAACTTAAAGGTGGTAATTGAAAATAATTTTTTTATTCAACTGATCTTAATTTCTCATATTACTCAATTTTCGAGGAATATACATCCTCTGCTCTCTTAATAAATCTATTTACCTCTATTGTGGTTCCTTCATTCACAATTATTTTCATTTGATCAGAAACGACTCTGATACTCCAATTTTTTAAAACATTTACGTTTAATGAATGTATAAATACCAATCGTTTTAAAACATCAATTCATGTGCCAGCAGAAGAACCCGCCCTTTTCTAATGGCAAAGTGGCGTTCCGTCAAATGTAATAAATTTTGAATATGATGTTGTACTCGACTTGTTGTCCAAAAGTGTCCATGGGATCAATTCAATTCTATGACTAGTTTTTAAAATACAGGGTGTTAAAGTCGAGAAATCCATATTTTTTTTAAACTACGTAACTTGATTAAAAAGAAAAAATAGACATTTTTAGTTAATTGTAGCATTAATATGACCTATTCTAACGCAAACGGACAAATAAATAGTTCAAAATGTAAACATATACAGGGTGGTTCTCAATTACATCAGGGGGAGTTTTTGAAATTCTGGGAGAATGTGATATGGAATGAAAACATAGTCAAAAATAAAAACTTACATAATGTTTACTGTTCTGACATTATATCAACCCATTTTACAATATATGTATACAGGGTGATTGTTAATTCATCCACAGAAAGGCGTATCTTAAAAAATAAAAAATTACACTCTGTATATTAGGGAATTTGTTATTAGTATTGATTATGCATTTAATAACTAGAGAGCAATATTCTTTGTGGAATACAGGGTGATATAGTCATCTAATTCGTTTTTAATGCAGCAATAATTAAATAAATATTCCCTTTTCAGAATCACCCTATATTTTTCAATTCGATCCGTCAAAATGTACGATCTATTTATTTTTGTAATAAGCTGTAAGCAATTAATAACTTCATATAATTTCAAAATTTTAGTATGATGTGTTTTTGAGATTCCAATATATGTATATAGTGAACTATATTAAATATCAGACATATCCATTCATGTATAATAATTTCCATTTGTCAGTACAAAAATCGTAGTTAACTATAGTATCCATCGGTTAAATAGGAAGAAACAGAATTGCAAGTGGATAAAAATATTTATTTAATACTTTTAATGTGTATAGTAGTTTGTTATGAATTTGGTATCTTCTAAAAGCATTATTTTAGTAAATGGTAAATATTTTTTTATAAAATATCTGGACCCATTTCAATATTTTCAGGTAGAATTATGTCATGTGCATCATCAATATAATTTAATAGTTTGATTGATGGAAACAACATGTTCTTGATGCCTGGCAAAACCGAGGAACCATATAACACTTGCTACATGAGCACATGCTCCCAGGGTTCTAGTTCCTGACCTGCAAGTACAGAAATGATTGATTGCTCTTCATCGTCATCATTAGGATCTCTATAAACTACCCACAACATATGTTTAGTATTATTTCTAAATCTAGAATATAGCCGGAATCTCAAAAAGTTCGGTTCTTCCACGTGTTCATCGATCTGTAAAATATAATATTCCTCTCTTTGTAATTTATCCTGGATATAAGAATTGGCAGCATGAACATGATATGGACCTGTTACATTTTTTGAATATTCTTGTGATAAATGTGGAAATATTGGTACATGCACGTGATCTAATCGAGTCCATTGACCATGTCGTCCTCCAAGATTTTCTTGTTCTACTCGCGCCTGAACAATATTTATATCTTCAGAATGAGTTAACATTTGATTTGCTAACTCCACTGTTCCAGGTATTGCTATTAAAGGATGGAATTTTTTAAGTAAGGTGCCAGCAATAGAATAAAACTCCCCCAGTTTTGCTGCGTGAGCTACGCTAATTCGTCTTGAAAAAAATTGAAAATGGATTTTAAATGTCCATTTCTGGCCTCTACTATCCAGAGCGTACTTGTTATTAAACGAGCCGTATTCGCTTCGAACGTTGTTAACTTTGGTCGATTTCTAGGTATAAATGGTGGCATATGATAGTGTAGACCTAGTTCTTCTAACAACGGAATAGAGTCACTGTATCCCCTATCTAATATAACCACGTCACCTTCAGAAAACCAAGTTCGCATTCCGTTGACGTCGTTTGCGAATTCATAATACAAAATAGATGCATCATTGTTCTTTGAATCAGAAAAATATGGTCCATTAATAGCTAAAATATATCCGTCAGCGGCACATATAATTTCAGGTTTCAGTAAATGTTTATTTTTGTGAAAGCAATAAGACTGTCGCAGTGTCCGGAAATTGCTGCTTTTTCTATTTCATTATAGGTGCAATCTATATATGCTATAGCTTTAGGAATATCAGGAGTAGGATTGTACAATTGATTAATATATGGAGATACATGGTTGTTGATATAATCTTCCCTTGTAATTGAATCGAACCCTATGTGGTTTGGTACAAATCTATGTTGCAAGGAAGTTCTTACAATAGAAATTATTCTGCTAGTTGTTTGCCTGGAACCGTAGTTGAAAAGTATTTTCAAAAAATCATCTGAAACTCCTTGTCTTAGTTTAATTAGGAAGTTCAATAAATCTTCTTTATCAATATTTCTCATATTTCTATCATGCTCAATCGAGTCACAAAATTCATACAATTCCAAAAAATTATTTCTGGAAAGCGAGGTTAGGGATTTGAACTCCTCGTCACTTAAACTGTTTATATCCTCCCAGTTTCTGACTTGGCCATTTTCATGGGCCATGTCTCTTAAAACTTGAAGAAACATATTTGTCATTGTGTAAGGTTTATTTATAAAATGCAAACCCTCTTGTAATTGGAGCAATAAAAAACCACGATCATCCAAATGATGGCTACAAATTCTTAAAAAATCGGGTGCATATATGTTACACGCAACAAAAATGTAAAGTTACTCGTTGAAGATTTACTCTTGATTCACATATTATGCAGGAGCGGCTTGTAGCAGGTGATAAAACATTTAACCGTAAGTACTTATTATTATTTTCTATATTTTTCAGTTCATTTGCTATAGAAATATTACAATTAGTACATATCCGTGTGTTGTCAAAAATATTGACGACAGGAAATCCAGCTGCTTACCTTCTGTTACCAGCAATTTGAAGGAAATATATGTTATCATCGCGAATTAAACGAACAGTTTGTCTTGGAAAATAAAAGTGGTCACAAACGTAACACTGCATTCTATTAGCAAAAGCCATATTATAATATCTCAACACAACAATTAATGTTAAATTGACAATGACAATCAGGATGATATTTCTAACGCACTTCATTTGTTTCCACAGCACACTTGTTTAGAATAGTATAAAATTAAGAGATTCTGGTATGAAATGGAAAATGATCAAAAATAAAGTTACACAGTGTTTACTGTTTTGACATATAAACCCATTTCACATTATATGTATACAGGGTGATTGTTAATTCATCCACAGAAAGGCGTTTCATAAAAAAAGTACACCCTGTATATTAAGTAATTTGTTAAGAATATTGATTATGGAGTAATAAATAAATACCTAGATAACAATCCTTTTTTATGAAATACAGGCTGATACTCACGTCTAATTCGTTTTTGATGCAGCAACAGTTTAAGAAATATTCATTTTTCAGAATCACCCTATATTTTTCAATTCGATCCGTCAAAATGTACGATCTATTCATTTTTGCCATTAGCTTCGTTTAATTTCAAAATTTTAGTGTGATCCGTTTTTGAGATTCCAATATACAGGGTGATTCTTAACTATTGGGATATTGGTTAAGGGTAGATTGTTTGGACCAAAATATGGCGATAGGACCAAATAACTTCAATAAAATATTGCTGTGGAAAAAGATAAGGGACGTTAAAGTTGAATTTTTTCTTCGTTTTTTGATAATAATTTCACTGTTTATTTATCGATTGTTATCAAAGTCGGCACAGAGGCTTAATTTTATACTGGCAATACTATTTTATGTTTTATTTGATATTTTATTGTTGATTTTTGATGATGAAATTGACTGGTAACTTTTTTTGACGAAACTTTTCAATAATTTTTTTAGAATATATCTCATAAAAATCATTTCTACGTAATATTGGTACTGTTACCCAAACGCGATATTCTCATTCGTTTGAGAGAAAAACGCAATTGAACAGTTCAGAGTATTGGAAGGGGATTTAAAATATTATACTTCACAAATGGTTATTACACTTGTACATGAATGGATATGTCTGATATTTACTATATACATATATTGGAATCTCACAAACGCATGATACTGAAATTATGAAATCATATGAAGTTATTAATCGCTTAAAGATAACTACAAAAATGAATAGATCGTACATTTTGACGGATCAAATTGAAAAATATGCGGTGATTCTGGAAAAGGAATATTTCTTTAATTATTGCTGAATCAAAAACGAATTAGATGTATCTATCACCCTGTACTATGAGAACTATTGTTCTCTAGTTATTAAATGCACAATCAATATTAATAACAAATTCCGTATAATATACAGAGGGTAATTTTTTATTTTTTAAGAAACGCGTTTCGGTGGATGAATTAACAATCACCCTGTATACATATAATGTTGATATAATGTCAGAACAGTAAACATTATGTAAGTTTTTATTTTTGACTATGTTTTCATTCCATATCACATTCTCCCAGAATTTCAAAAACTCCCCCTGATGTAATTGAGAACCACCCTGTATATGTTTACATTTTGAACTATTTATTTGTCCGTTTGCGTTAGAATAGGTCATATTAATGCTACAATTAACTAAAAATGTCTATTTTTTCTTTTTAATCAAGTTACGTAGTTTAAAAAAAATATGGATTTCTCGACTTTAACACCCTGTATTTTAAAAACTGGTCATAGAATTGAATTGATCCCATGGACACTTTTGGACAACAAGTCGAGTACAACATCATATTCAAAATTTATTACATTTGACGGAATGCCACGTTGCTATTAGAAAAGGGCGGGGTCTTGTTGTTATTAACCCTTTTACAAAAGTAGTCGCTGAACTATATTTTACCAATTCATTGTATTGTTCTTTTCGCAAAATTTTTTTTATAATTTGCATATATTGAACTTTTTAAATTAAATAAAACTACATCATAATTTTTTGTGTCCATTATATTATATTGGTACTGAATTGACATCATAGTTTCACTTATTGTAATAGTATATTACGTAACGTGTGTTGTAAGAAGCATTTTACGCACGAACGGAAAAGTTAGGCACGAAGCCGCGTAGCGGCGAGTGCGTAATTCCGTAAGTGCGTAAAATGCGTTACAACACGAGTTACGTACTATACTTTACCTACGACCCACGTGTACTTGTGTTTATAATCTTATTAAGGTATTTAAAGTACAAGTAAAAACGTACATCCTCGATGCCCAGCCAAGCATCTTAGAAGTTCACCCACGATGCCCAGCCAAGTTTTGTAAAAGACCGTCCTAAGTAGTATTTATTTTTATTAAAAATGTATGTAGAATTACCGGAGTTGCATAAAATTGCGTATACACCTTTCGACTAAAGTGACATTAATCTCTTAGGTGGATTACTTCCCTCAGGAATCAAGCACCACCCGCGGGATTAAATGGACCACTTTAGTCGCTTGGTGTATAATATACTATTGTTTACTGATATGAGATACATTCAGACAGCTAAAAGATGCGGATTGAATGGAACGGAACCAATTATCATATAATTCTAAATAACTCTTAGTATTAAATGCAATCTCATATCTGACGATGATATTGATTTATCGAAACAATTGTCAATTTTTTAGAATTTTCAATAACTTTTATTGTATTGTGGAATTAACTAGAGACCGTGAGTTTCATTTAAAAACACTAATCTAAGTAATACATTTTGAATAAAATAGCTACGTCTATTGACAGTTGCTAAGTGGTTGCTATGGAAGCCGTGCGATTTACTTTACAGCCGTGCGTTTTGTTTTACCGTGCGTAATAGACGTCTTACATTGATTGCCGACTGTGTGTTTTTGACTATTTACAGGGGTAGTCGTAGGTAAAATTAACAATGAAATATAATTATCGTGCACTCCCCCAGAACTGCGACAAATTGCTGATAATACGGTAAATAATTTACTACCAGAAAAGTAAAAAAAAATGTATATGAAAAGGAATACCAGTATTTTGAAACAAAACATTGCGTGTAGGATTTGGTGTTGATTAATATTTAATGTACATTACCATAACTACTTTTTCAAAATACTAAAAATAAAATGTGTAGAAATGACAACGACCATACTTAGTAACTATTTTTCATAGAAGAACTTAATAATATACTTCTGTCGTACATGACAGCAACATTAGTTCAGTGTTATCACATGTATATAACTGAAGTTACTAAGACAGGTTTGTATGTGTCTTCACATTATGTTAACAGGTGTTTCCAATCTGGTGTTACAAATTACACAAAAAATGTTTTGTTGCCATATTTTGATATAATGGCATATTTTGATTCAGAAAAGCTACAACGTAGTGTTCCAGCTATTCTATGTTGAAATCTTTTATTTCAATTAAAAAGAATATAAACAATTCCCACTATTTGAAACTTATCGCATTTTAGAAACAAAAATCTGAAAAGTACTACCCCAAGAAATATTACATCTAGGAGATGTAATTAAATTTATTAATGATACTGACAATAACAGATTTCCAGCCATGGAGGTAAACATATAGTTTTTTATAAAATCTATATTTATTCAATTACATAGATTCATAATTCTAGGTCATATTAATTATGGGTTACTGCGGTGCAGGTACGATGCGCGAATTAAAAATATGTTTGTCAAAGATGTGGAAAGAAAAAGTAATGATATATCTGTTGAAATGTCGAAAACAAAAAATAATATTACAAGATTATTCTTAATCACTGAACCTGGATAGGTAAATCTCATCAAAAAATATATACAGCTACGACCACCATATACACCTCATCATCGTTTCTTTTCAACATATCGGTATGGGAAGTGCACGACAAGTCCTATCGGAATTATAGTCCAGGAAAATCCGACCCAATATGATCATTTTACGTCATTTTCGAGGTAACGGCTGATACTAGGTAAAAACTTAGTAAAAATGGTGTACAACAAAACTTAACTTAAGCGACCTCTCAAATCGAACCGGAACATTGTTTATGATTCAATTTACACTCATTTTTCATGCCTTTTGTAGATTTTTCAATTATATCTTTTTTCTCGTGCATAGTACAGACAAAAAGTTAAATACTTTTTTTTTCTTCTTTTAAAGACATATAATTCTAGACCTTACACGTAAAAAAAATTGATTGGGTCAAAAGTTATGGTCAAACAAACAACTGATAACGTTATTTTTAATAAATAAAAATATAATGAGCATTTTTACACTAACACTTCCACATCACGCTTATCTATTCTCACTGATTAAAAAATGATACTCACGAAAGATGGAGTCTGTAAGTTCAATAGTTTATGAATTATGGCCTTATAAACAAATTAACTAAAAATTGAATTGCAGAGTTCTGTAAGCTATGCGACCTGACGCCAATTTTTTCACTGTTAAATTTCATAATAAGACATCGATACCCATCATTGTTTTTTAAAAAAATACATTTTTGCAACAACGCGAATTTTTTTTCGTATTTGGCTTAGTTGCATAATTCATTTGACACTATATCCGCCGATTTTTGTCGAGAATTAAGTACGCACATAGGATGGGCATGGAAAGAGCTTTAATTGAGAAAAAATACGTTATGATTTATTGACAAACGACTGAGTTACGGACAATCGAAGTCGGAGGCCTGTCAGTCAACAATTTATGCGAGTATCGAAAAACAAAACTTTAGCTCAACTACACTCTCTGAGGTTCACCGTACGACTGCCAACACAAAATACGGACGATGATAGAATTAAAGATATTTCATTGTGACACTGTAAACAATGTTATAATTAAGTTTCTTTTATAAGCGAATTATAAAAACAATATTTTCATAATTCACCTATAGAGTGGACCTCATCATAACTCATCTGTCAGGGTACAATCTACTGTCACACTTGTGAGAGGTGATTCGATTGATTAGTGACCTCTTGGACTTTTAATACAGTTCATAATTGGAATTTCATAAACTATTTTAGTCAGCTTATTTCTTGGTGTCTTATCTTTGATTTCTCTGAAAATTGAAATAATTGTGAGGTGTTGTTTGTTAACAATTTTAATATTATATTCTTTGAATATGCCAAACATTTTTAGAGTGACTGATTTTATATATGGTAAAGATACATACATTGGGACATTATTATTGTCAGTTATAATGACACTGTAAGTTTGGTGTTATGTTATTAGTGATGTCAGTCATTCTTTTAGAAGTATTATATAGAATTCCTTCCAAAGAACATGGAGGGTAACAGTTATTTCATAAAGAAGATTGTACAAGAGTTTTAACTATTTTTATGAAATATTGGATTTGAAATTTGTGAGACTCTTCATTTGTTTGACTAAGTTAATCTTTGTGTTACGTGGATGATAAGAGTGACAATTGATATATCTCACTTATGCGTTTTCTATACTTCTGAATTAAAATTTTATTGTCATTGTTTCTAATAAATCAAGGAAAGGTAAAAATTGTTCTATTTTTTTTCTACAGTATTGTATATGATGATCAAAGCCATTGAAGTAAAAGAGTATGTTGTTAGTTTCCTTACATGGAAGGGATAAAATTATCAAGAGTGACCGCTCGTCACTCGCGCCATGTCACCTATCTACTCCGCCCTCTTTTATATATTTTTGCGCTAGATGAGAGACACTCTTATAGCGAAAATTTCGTCTTTTCCCTCTCCTCGCAATTCTATTTTTTTAATTAGTTAAAAAGTATATTATCTACGGGCAAAGTATGCATACATTTGCCATATGATTCATATATGATCTTCAATTTGCAGCATCAATGATAATTTTCCATGTATTTATTAAAAAGCCGATTGGAATTCCTTTGCTAACCACGTCTCTACTAATTTACCACCACCCGTCATTCATCAGACTACTGATGACATAGATAACCAAGCAGAAGAATTCCAATCCCTCTTAATCGATGCGCAAGACATCGCCGTCCCACTCACCACCGTACACACCAATTTTCATGCACTTCCGCAAAGAATTTTGCAAAAGATACGTCAGAAAAGACAGTTATACAGGTTATATGTCCGCACTCGAGATCCTGCAGTCAAAACACAATGGAACCGTCTCAACGCCCAGGTCCGACAAGAAATCAATGCTGAAAAGCAGAGAAAATGGAAGACCGAAACAGCCGGACTGGACTTCAGACAAGGGCGCGTGTTTTGGCAAAAATTCAACCGCCTCGTCGGTCTCAAGAGAAAGGTTGAATCACATCTCGAAGTGCAAGGACAGAAGATCTACACATCCGAAGACAAAGCCACCGCCTTCAAAAATAACCTACAAACTGTCTTTTCACCACTCGATAACCCCCAATTCCTTAGGGACTTTGCCGTCGAAACCGACCTCATGACTCGAAATATTACTCGAAGTCCACATATACACATCCCACCCGATGAGAACTCTCCGCTTCTTTCACCATTCACCATCGAGGGAGTTCAGCTGGCGTGCCGGGCGGGGAGAAACAGTGCCCCAGGGCACGACGGAATCTCGAGGCAGGCACTAAAAAACCTGCCAGAAGAGATCTTCCCTCCGCTCTGCGCCCTGCTGAAAACCTGCCTTGCTTTTTCTTATTTTCCTCGTTGTCGGAAATCTGCCAACGTAGTTCTCATCCCCAAACCCGGCAAAGACCCCACAAAGCCTGAATCTTACCGCCCTATTTCATTAATCAGCGTCCTAGGTAAAGTCTTTGAACGCTTGTTGAAAGAACGAATCTGGGACTTCTGCACTGAAAATAATATAATTCCGGCATTTCAATTCGGATTCAGGCCGGGCCACTCTTGTCAGAACGCCACCACCAGTCTTCAAACAATCGTCACCCGAGCTTTAAACCAACGACGCTGTTCTGCCGCCATCCTCATGGACGTTCAGAAGGCCTTCGATCAAGTTTGGCACGCCGGACTAGTGAGAAAGCTACTGAGCATCCGATTGCCCAACCAAATTGTCAAATTAATATTTTCTTACCTCACCGACCGATCGATCAGCGTCAAAGTTGGTTACAACATATCCGACCCTTTTACACCTCAAACTGGCGTTCCGCAGGGCTCGATACTTGCTCCTCTACTATATATCATTTATACGTATGATACACCGGTCCCACGACATCCTCGCGATAACGTCCAACTATATGCGGATGATACCGCACTTATCATTTCTGCCACAGATATTCGCTCTCTCAACATTCGATCCCAAAATCTACTGACCCAATTTTCTAATTGGTGCAGGAAATGGCGGGTGACTCTCAATCCTCAAAAAACACAAGCAATCGTCTTCCAACACCCTGATACCATGAGCGAACGACTTCTACCAAGAAACTTCCGCCTCGTGCTCTGGGGAGACCGACTCGAAATCCGCAAGGAGGTCATCTATTTGGGGGTGAAATTCACTTACACCCTCAACTGGACGCCCGACCTAACGGACACCTTAAATAAAGTCCGACGGAGAGTCAATCTTCTCAAGGCGCTCGGCGGCACATTCGGACGCACACACCCTCTCACCTTGCTTCATGCGTATAAAACATATATCCGCCCAATAATCGACTATAGAGCAAACGTCTACTGCACCCTCCCCAACCATCTTGCCAAACGACTTCGAACTTGTGAGCAGTCAATCCTTAGATACTGCCAATACAAGGCTCCATACTCGCCCACCAACACAGTATATGTCAACATAGACATCGAGCCCCTTCTACCACGCCTTAATAACCTACAAGCCCGATACGTTAGTCGTACTATCGAATCGGGCAGTGAAATCGCCAAAAACACCCTTCTCACACCGTGGGTCGCCAATAGACGACCCCTCGGTAGGTACCCCCAGAGGAAGCTCCCATTTCCTCCGCTACGCTTATTAGCCACGGCCTATGACGACCTCCCCGACGAATACGTTGACTACCTCGACAGCTCCCCTATCTCCATTAGATAACGACAAATTCAATATTTCCCTCACAAATCCAGTCAAATCTCTCCAACAACCTTCTCAACAAAGCCCAATTCATAAAACAAACATCTCTAACAAATTCTAAATTTCCTTCCAGCTATTAATTGTTCAACACTTTGGACTCACCCTATACTTTTATGCCGCCCCCACACCACCTACGTCGGTGTTGCAGGTTTTTGCGGTTTTCCTGTACACTCTGTGAATTTATTCACTAGCCAAATGGACCGACGATCGACGCACCCGCATTTTTGGATTTAAAGATTATTATAATGTCGCCGACCACCTAAACAGGCCCTGAACCACCGAAGGCACGTCCCCGCAACTTTCTTAAATCTCAACAATTTATCATATTCTATACACTTTTAAATAAAATGTCTCCTATACACTTTTCTTTCGAAAAATTCTCAAAACCAATAAAAATTTCAATTATCAATATTCCATTACTATTCCTCCTTAAAACTTGAGACATTCAAACTGAGCTAAGACACCCTTTTACGTCAAATTACTTCAACAATTTCTGACACCTAGCCAGGTCAACACACAACTATGTATCGGCAACGATACATGGTTCGTCTTCCACATCTAACACCCCTTTCCTGACACTTTTTATCACGCCATCTCTCCTCACTTTTGAGCTTCGCTGCTTCCAATCAACCAACCCCTAACACCCCAAGATAACACAACCTCCGGTTACTTTCTAGCGAAAAGCCCACTCAACAACTCTCAATCCTATACACTTTTTAGCAAAAGTTTCCTAGTCACTTCTTAAAAAAATTTTTTTTTTTCTCTAGACACTTCTAAACCCCAACCCAATTTCTCGATCAACGCGCACAAAACCACCCAACAGCCCCCCCAACCCAGCCCTGAAGAGGAAACCTATCCTACACCAGGGCACCAACAAGAAAGACCAGCCAACCATGAAAACCCCAACCCATCGTAAATCACTCACGAACTTCTCTCTCTCTCTCTTAAAAAGATATTCAGTTCTAAAAAATAAAAGTTGTAACTTTTGTAAAAATATTTCTAAAGTTGAAGGTTTGTCATGTGTGGTTTCGACATTTCGGAAAGAGAATCAATGTCGCTACCGGTGATTCATTTCTTGCAGGTGTGGTGGTCGATGATTGAGTTTCATCCGCACTGATGCCCTGAATCTGTAATCGGGGCGTTATTCTTGACGTCGTTCCCAACGCCATGCATACGCAAGGCTGTGAATGCTCTATTTGCGAATAGTTCTTAAAACGATATTCTCGAGCACCGTTCCTAAAATCATCAAATTGTATCGTCCTTCACAACAGCGTCAGTTGACGTTACAATACAAATGTCATTTGTCATTTTGTTATGTCAAATATAAATATAAACAAGCTTTTCAAATATGTTTACCAATTTCTCATATAAAAATGAATTCTACAATCAGTTAATCAGTAGTATTAAACCCAAATTGAACATTAGCATACCGAACAACTAATAAAAGCAAATTTGTTAATTATAAATACTAAAAAATTTATGCCAGAGATGAACGGATTTACCTCAATATCTGTTTCGGTAAATAAGAAAACACTATACCTAATTATACATAAAATCTATGAAGAGGATAAACATTGCAGAGAATGAAGAGATAATTCAGACATTAATTTCACAAAACTTTTGGTTGTGTTAATAGGAAGAATTTAACATAATGATTTTGTCATCATAGTAACTTCATATAAGTGTTTATTTTGGGATTCATATGTATGTGCAGGTAAGTTAATTTTATTTTTCATAGTATGATATTTTACATATGCACAAAGATAACATAATTTCTTTAAGTCAAAGATTTTGTTTATATTATACAGTGCGTCACTAGGGCACATGCTGGAACTAGACGTAATAATCTAAATAAAGCTTCTTCGTATAATCTCTTATGGACCTATAAATCTGAATAGTTTTTTCAAAATTGAACAGAAGGTTTTCCATTTTAGTTGTGGTTTTCTAGGTGAAATCTATAAATAGTTCTATTATGAAGTCTTCCTAAAGTTCTTTTATTACCATTATTCATCCTTATTCTTCAAGTAGTTGGTGAATAACTGTTTACATTATTAAATAACCTATATTTTATTGTTTATAGAATTTTTCGTAACAATATTAGCAAGTTTGGAGTTTTCAAATGTGAAATATTAAAATTTCTGGGTTGTCGGTATCAAATTTCATCTTTCAGTATTTTAATTTTTTTTTTGATGTATAGTTTGATAGTAATGTTCTAAAGTAGAAATCTGTATAGTTTTTTCAAAATTGAAGAAAAGGTTTTCCATTTTAGTTGTGGTTTTCTAGGTGAAATCAATAAATAATTGTATTATGAAGTCTTCGGAAAGTTCTTTTATTACCATTATGCATCCTTATCGTTCAAGTAATTGTTCGATAACTGTTTACATTATTAAATAACATATATTTTGTTGTTTATAAAAAATTTTTGTAACAATATTAGCAAGTTTGGGGTTTCTAAATGTGAAATATTTAAGTTTCTGGGTTGTTGGTCTCGAATTTCATCTTTCAGTATTTTAAATTTTTTTTATGTATAGTTTGATAATTATATTTCAAAAATAGAAATTTTAATAGTCTGTTCAAAATAGAAGAGAAGGTTTTCCGTTTTAGTTGTAGTTTTCTAGGTGAAATCAATAAATAATTCTATCATGAAGTCCTCGGAAAGTTATTTTATTATCATTATTGATCCTTATTCTTCAAGTAATTGTTCGATAACTGTTTACAATATCAAATAACGTATATTTTGTTGTTTATAGAATTTATTGTAACAATATGAGCAAGTTTGGGGTTTTTAAATATGAAATATTTAAATTTTCTGGGTTGTCGGAATCAAATTTCACCTTTCAGTATTTAAAATTTTTTTTGATGTATAGTTTGATAGTAATATTTCTAAAATAGAAATCTGAGTAGTCGTTTCAAAATTGAAGAGGAGGTTTCCCATTTTAGTTGTGGTTTTCTAGGTGAAATCAATAAATAATTCTATTATGTAGTCTTCGGAAAGTTCTTTTATTACCATTATTCATCCTTATTCTTCAAGTAATTGTTCAATAACTATTTACATAATTGAATAACGTATATTTCGTTGTTTATAAAATTTTTTGTAATAATATTAACAAGTTTGGGGTTTTTAAGTGTAAAATATTTAAATTTCTGGGTTGTCGGTCTCGTATTTCATCTTTCAGTATTTAATTTTTTTTTATGTGTAGTTTAATAATCATACTTCAAAAATAGAAATCTCAATAGTCTTTTTAAAATTGATGAGAAGGTTTTCCATATTGGTTTTCAAGAAATAATTGTATTATGAACTCTTCGAAAAGTACTGATATTACTATTATTGATCCATATTCTTTGAATAATTGTTCGATAACTACTTATAATAATAAATCTCTTTCTTCTATTAATTACTGGTATTTATTTTTGCAATTGATGAATTAAATGTAACTTCACTAGATACAAAATTAATCAAATTTCAACTATGCTCTATTTGTAAACAAACTGTCCACGCTGAAACGGAATTAACAGAATTCCTCAGGATCCACTACGCTGAAAGTTTTTATTTAAAATTGATTATATTAAACATTTATTGACACATTCATTTATCTTGAAATTAACATTCATGAAGAATCGATATACAGCAGTAAAAAAAAGTTTATACTTGCCAGATTATCAATAACTGAGTTTTAGCAAACGATGTAGATTCATGTGAATAAAAGAAAAAGAGAACGATCAGTTTGCTGGATGGCAGTCAGTAATTTAAGGAAATAATGACTCCATGTTAGCAAACTAAAAATTGTGAGGACTGTGGTGACTTAGAGGGGTGGAGGAGGCTACACTAAAATGTTCATCCAAAAATATGAAAAATACACTTCAAATTTGCTAGAAAAAAAGGCTGGCCACTCTTTATATAGTTTGATTAAACAATATTTAAACAAGTGAAGAAAATATTTTGTAGATAGTCTAGTCTTAGAAAAAAATATTTTCGATTGAAAACTATAATCTTGTCACACGTTGAAGAAATGAAACTAAATGAACAATAGAACGAATTAAAAGATTAAACTACAAAAATAATTGAAATACTACCAAAACTGCTATCTGCGGATATCAGTGAAACGTTGCGCCATGTACACGTCTCAAGTGACTCTAGAAAGAATAAAATTCCATTTAATAAACAATTAAAATACCTAATTAAATTAAAATCACAAAACTTTTTAAAATCACATAAAATACCATGTCGTATATTGAATTTATCCACCTTTCTCTATTTTTAGTTGATACTTACAAAGAAACATTCTTCCAAATAATTCTCAATTTATTGTCTGTAATTTATTCAGATAAAATTTTTATAATGACATAGTTATTTTCCAATTAATTTTAAGCAGATCTAAAAAATCATTTGGCAAGAAAAAAAAATTATAAGACTTGGCGCAATTTTTGCAGCCTTATACCAAAAATTGGGCCAAGCCTCATAAATTTTTTTTCTTGCCAAATGATTTTTTAAATCAGCTTAAAATAAATTGGAAAATAACTATGTATATATATATATATATATATATATATATAAATTTTATCTGAATAAATTTCAGTCAATAAATTGAGAATTATTTGGAAGAATGTTTCTTTGTAAGTATCAAGTGAAAATAGAAAAAGGTGGATAAATTTGATATACGAGATGGTATTTTATGTGATTTCAAATTTTTTTGTGATTTTAATTTAATTAGGTATTTTAATGGTTTATTAAATGGAATTTTATTCTTTGTAGAGTCACTTGAGACGTGTACATGGCGCAACGTTTTACTGATATCCGTAGATAGCAGTTTTGGTAGTATATCAACCACATACTTTTTTATGAAAAACAATTTGAAGGATAAAAGAGATATAACAAAATCTAAAATGTAATCCATTACGTAATCTGCTAATAAAGGAGATATCGAAGAGCCCATATGTGTTCCAGGAATTTATTGGTAATTTATATTATTGTACGAAGAATATTTACTATTGAAAATAAGTGTAATTAATTATTAAAGAGTTTCATCATTAATTTTGCAGTTTTTACTTATATCACTCCATTTATGTTGAAAAACAAGATATTGGAAACAAAAACATTTTTATCCACATAGTGGGAACGTCACATTTAAAATTGATTTATAAAATAACTTCACGTACACAAACGGCGAAGTTATTTTAAAAATTAATTTTAAATGTGACGTTCGCACTATGTGGATAAAAAATTTTGGTTCCCAATATCTTGTTTTCAAAAAAGGCTAAAAAATCAGCCGAAACGTTAAATTAAGTGTATTAGATGAATTGTATTATGTAATCTGATGAAAGTTTATAATAAGGACCGAATCCCAAGAAATTACCAAATAGAAATATATTTAAATTGGTCCAAGAAAAATCCAATATATATATATATATATATATATATATATATATATATATATATATATATATATATTGTTGTAGATAGAACGAGCATATAACACTCATAGAAATCCCAATAAAGGATAAAGTAATAATATCTATCAATAAAAATAATTTGTAAATAAAGTACTAAAATTACTAAAATATCTATATAACAACATAATCAATTACAATCAATGGGCATAATCATAGAGAAAATAAATAAAAATAAAAAGAATGGATAAACAATTATTCATAAAACAGTTTTAAAATAATTCTGTATTTCAAAAAACAATCTTAGACAGAACTTAACAAGCAAACGAAGATCAATAAAATAACGTAACGCCACACGGAATTTTAGACACCCAGAGCATCTGCTTATATTTAAAGAATAAATAGGATGTTAATAATAAAATCAACAGTGCTACGATGATTGATCAATAAATGTCATTTAGAATTAGTAAAAATATATATAAGATATGTTAGTTAATATTTAATCAAAGAAGTTAATAGGAAACATAATAATATAAGTAGAAATCTGTAATTACAGGAAATGTCAAAAAAAACAATACGAAATATAACAGTTGACGACAAGTATACCAACATAAAATGTAATTGAATATGAAATATAAGAATAGAAATAAATGATTACCAACCTAATTTATGTATATCGATGTAATAATATAAAACTAAATAAGAAATGAACTGTATCCATGTATATTATGTAAATATTTAGGTTGTAGGAAGTATAAAAATGATATATTTGCATTGACCAATCGGAAGATTTCAAATAATCAATAACATGAAAAAAAAAACAATAATAATAAGATGTTAGTGAATTAAATCAATGACGATAAGTTTATAGTGAATAAAAAACAATATTTTATAACAAGTTTAAGTCATAAAAACAATGAAAACATTAGTAAACAAAGTGACAGGTGAGCAATAATCAAAGATTTTTCTAGAACATTGCCAGCTTCCGGTTATAAACGATAGAAAGGGTTTTGGCGGAAAAAAAGACACTTGCGATAGGAGTTAAGCGCTGGTAACTTAAGAAGCAAGAGGTAAATTGAATGTGATCCAGTTCTTTGTTATAAAATTTCCAAGTAATAAGTGTAAATACATATAAATAAGAAATATAAAAAAGTAAATTATAATTAAAATAAGTGTAAAGACAAATCTGTGTTGAAACAAAGTCAAGACAAATAATATAGTTATCACCCGATAATTATAAGAAGGGAGATTGCCACCTGAAGCGGGAAAGCGTCATGGATGGACACAACTGAAGGCGTCGTTTGGCGAAAAGAACAAGGTTTGTGGTTTGTTTTAATTAGTAATATTTGGTACCAAATGATAGAAAAGTGAAATTTGAATCATAACACCTGGTAATAAAAGTTTTAAAATGAATATAATGAACCAGGAAACGTAAAAAACTTACCATTATCAAATTTGTAGATATATGTATCAATTTCTGTCATGTTGACTTTCTCCAGTTGCATATATATAAAACTTTCCACAAAACAACAAACCACAAATAAATTCAGTTTTTTTTATCACATGCACAATTGTTATAATACGTTAAAATATTTTTTTAAAAAAGATCGAAATTAAGTAGATAAATATTTCAAATATCCTTTCCATTTCACGAACCGAATAAAACTAAAGCAGTATTTAAATATTTTCAATAATCCCATTTATAAGAACAAGAAGAAAAAAGTTACAAATAGTTGAACAACTTTAAACGTAGGTGTTCATTCTTTTCAAAGAAATATAATGTTCTACAAACGCTTATCCAAGATTATGCAAATTAGTCTGCAAAAGCCATCTCAAAAAGAATGAATAGTTTTTTTTATATAATATACATAAAGTTTGTGTGATGTGAAAATTTAGATGTATATAGAAAAATCCATTATTTTTATTTTAAAGCATAAGAATTTTTAATAAGTAAGAAAAGGATAATTATTTATTTTTATACATAATAGGTATATGACTCCAACAATAAAATAACGCGCCAAATATATTTTATACATATAAGTAATATTTCAGTGTTTCAAATTTTTTTTATCTTCTCATAAATAACATAAAATAAATTACAGTGATCAGTAATGTTGATTTTATTATAATTTGCCCAGAACCCTACTGAGTGAAAGAGTAGTGTATAAATAAGAACAGCCGAGGTAATAAAATTTAGGAATAAAATGAAACCACATGATATTAAATAGCATAATGAATAGGAGGAATTAAAGGTAAAATATATATAAATTAGCTAGCCCAAGAGTGTAATATTTCAATAGTAACAAACATTGATACATTTGATATTCAATTTAAAATTCACAACTAAAATAATAATTCTCATATATAAATTCCATATAAAATTTATCTCCCAAACGTGGAGCAAATAAATTATAGTATTCGAACAATTTCATAAATAAAAAAACAACATATCATAAATAAATAAAACATATTATAATATAAAATACAATCATATTTAATATATATATATATATATATATATATATATATATATATATATATATATATATTATAATATATTCTAATTATTAAATATTTTTAATATTTTAATTATATACTATATTGTATATCCTTTTATCGTTACCCCACGTTTGAAGCCGAATTATTATATATTCTCTATTCTTTAATAATATTTGCCCCACGTTTCGGGTGACAAATTATAATATATCTAATGTGTTTTACTGATTTCATTATGATTTTATATATGAATATGAATTTATATAATGTTAGTTTATTTTGTTGCTGTCGTCACACTTTGTAATAGTAACTGCACTAATATGAAAACACCTTTACCGCTAAATATAACCTATTAAGTTTTATGACAGCAGTTGTCAAATTAATATGCCCAGCTCTATAAATAATGAATGTTATATTATGAAAGATGAATCAATACAAAATCAATTAACTCACTCTTAACTCAGGGAGGGATCAAAGATTTCAAATAAGAATTCAAATTTTATAAATTTCCAAATTACGTATTGCGCTATTTAAAATGTAAAGTAACTGTTTGTCCAATACACTATAAGACAATTAAATTCTTATGACATATGTGAAATTCACTGTCAGGAAATTAACCAAATGTCACTAATTATAATAAATTTTCTCTAGCATAAAAATTATCAAATATAATGAGAATGAATATAAAAAAAACCAAAGAGATTTAGAATTCAAATTTATATAATCTATTATCAGATAACAATTACAAAATTAAAACTTTTCAAAAAATATAAACGCATAAACCAAACATAGAACTTTCTATCAAACCTTAATATTAAACAAACTATAACCAGAAATTTCCTATCTAAATAATTTAACCAAAAGTTCAAAATGTCTACTTTTATAATTGATATATGTCAATGTAAAATGCGCAAATTTCCTTGTAAATTGTCTGTTCCAAAATAGTCTTCACTTGACGTAGAATTTTATATAAGTAACGTTACTATAATTTCAAAGTAGGTATTTAATCTATTAATTTTCGAGAAATAATATAGATATTATGGACTGGACTCACCAACTAGGTTCTGGTAGACTCGTTCGTATTCTAAAACGATTTTTAGAATTTCAGGAACAACTTTTCTAAATCAATAATTTAGAAAGAGGAAAAACCACCCACACTTTAACGCTGTAATTCTTTGCGAATAATACACGCACTGGCTTTACAAAGGCAAGATATGTTTAACTGATAACAAATTACTCTGATATACTGAATTGTTTTTGAGACAACTCTTATTCGATGTTGCCTCGAGAGAATCTAAAAATCAACTCTCTTTTTGAATAAATTTGAGACAACTCTCATTTGATGTTGTCTCTCGGGAATATCAAAATCAACTAACTAAACTGTTTCAATAAATAATTCTCCACTCCTTTGGTTACCAAAAATTATTTTTTTTTAAATGCAAATTTACGTTTTCATATTCAAAGAGAGATTTTCATTGTTTTAGTATAAATGCCAGTTAGCAAACAGAGACATCTGTATTCTTGTTTTCAAATCGTTTTAAAATCTATCTATCATTCTGCATTCTGCATTAATGTCATAAGAAATTGAAATGTCAAATTTTATTGGTATATTGAATCTTTCAAATTATTGATAATACAGTGTGTATCACTAGTATTACAACCAAATAAGCAAATTTTTCTTTATTTCAATATTTTCTTTAGAATTTAGATAGAGGATATGTATTAATATATATATATATATATATATATATATATATATATATATATATATATATATATATATAGATATATATACGAGGGCAATTCAGAAACTAACCTCCGATTGGTCACAGTGCGGGTAGTGGGGGGAGTAGCGCGCCATCTGTGCATTCACACGCTCAGCAGGTCAGTCGGCATCAAGCCGTAGTCGAGTGAACATCGTACCTGCGCTAGTTTAGTTTTTGTGGCAGTTTGAAATGTGTGCTGCAATAGAAAATCCCGCCAAATGTGAAGTGCGTGCTGTTATAAGGTTTTTTACAGCCAAAGGATACTCTGCAGCAGCTATTCATCGTGAGCTTTGTGCCGTGTACGGACCAAAAGTTATGAGTGAAGGAGTTGTCCGTGAATGGGTACGTTTATTTAAAAGTGGACGAGAAAACGTTCATGATGAAGAGAGGAGTGGTAGACCATCCTTGGTGACTGACGAACTCGTTCAGACAGTTGATGCAAAAGTTCGTGAAAATCGACGTTTCACAATGGCGGAGTTGTCTACTGATTTTCCACAGATTTCTAAGACTCTTTTGTACGAGATAGTGACAGCAAGATTGGGTTACCGTAAGTTCTGTGCACGATGGGTGCCCAAAATTCTTACCGACCACCACAAAAGTCAAAGAATGGCCTCTGCATTAGACTTTCTGTCACGTTATGAGGACGAAGGAGAACCATTGTTAAACAGAATCGTGACCGGTGAAGAAACCTGGATTAAGTACGTGAACCCTGAGACAAAAGAACAATCAAAGATGTTGGCACATTCAGATTCGCCTACCAAACCAAAAAAAGCCCGGCAAGATTTTTCTGCCAGAAAACTGATGGCAACGGTGTTTTGGGATGCCAAAGGGGTGTTGTTGGTTGAACTCATGGAACGTGGGACGACCATTAATCAAGACGTGTACTGTGAAACACTAAAAACAATACGACGGGCTATACAGAACAAACGCCGTGGTATGCTGACTTCCGGTATCGTTTTTTTGCACGATAACGCCCGTCCTCACTCTGCTCGCAGAACAACAGCCCTTCTTGAGTCCTTCAAGTGGGACGTTTTCAACCATCAACCTTACAGCCCAGATCTGGCGCCAAGCGATTATCACCTCTTCATGCATATGAAGAAATGGCTCGGGTCCCAGCGGTTTGATGACGACGAAGAGCTCAAAGATGCGGTCACAGGCTGGCTCAAGGCACAAGCGGGTGATTTTTATGCAGAAGGAATTTCAAAGCTTGTGAAGAGATACGATAAGTGCCTCAATCGTTATGGAGACTATGTCGAAAAATAGTGCAAAGATGTAGTTGTAAGATGTATATATTAAAATATTTTTACTTAACTTGGTGTATTTTTTTCAATCAACCGGAGGTTAGTTTCTGAATTGCCCCTTGCTCGTATATATATATATATATATATATATATATATATATATACATTCACGGCGTGAAGTGGCATGTTAAAATCGCGGTAGCTGTGGCGTCCGCGTCACTATAGCATCCGATATACGGACGTCAGAGTGCATCGAGCCCCAAAATAACGCAAACGGTTCAGTGAATGCTTGGGAATCTATTGCTGAAGAAATCAGCAGGACGTCACTTTGGTCGGTTTTTGTATAAACCTATACACCAAGGTTCACAGGTTCTCCGTACACGGCGTTATAGTAGCACACTTATATATTTATTATACATCTGACGCACAAAGTAGCATCCGTCAGTATACATATCGAAGAACGGTATAGTTTGGCGTCTGTATATGTATTTTTCTTGCATAGTGGCATCCTGGCAGTGGTGCCGATCCCACTTTTGGTTATAGAACGCTTCTAACATTGAATGTGAGGATTTACATCCGTTTTAATTTTTTGATACCATTGTTGACAGTGCGGAGGATGCTAGTTATTGAAGAATATCTACCGTTAATAATAGAAAAATTATATTTTCGTTCTCCAATTCACTAAAATCTGATTTTGAGCCAAAATAAAACAATACTGGCGATAAAAATGAATAATGCTGGCGATAAAACAAACTAAAGAATTCTGAATTTCCGTAAATAAAAGGAAAATGAATTGAATTTTCCAACGTAAATCACGAGATGAAGTAAAATTACTACTCAATTTTCTATTTAATTTTCGAATGGGTATATTTTTCTACTTCACTATAGCAGAAGTCAAGTTTTTAATGTGAAAATTCCGAAAACATTAATGCAATCAGATTACTAGGTGGATTGTTAGTAGTTGACCTAGAATATTGAATTTAACAAAAATTTCGGAGACGATGAAACTCTAATCTGGCATATACAGTGTGTATCACTGATAACTGAATGGACGATAAATGCATCCCTTTTTGATCTAAGGAGAAAAATGCCATAAATAAAATAGAGAGCAATAAAAGCTATGTATACACTAGAGTTTTTTCCCAACACCATAGCGGTTTGGTGTTGGGAAACACTCTAGTCTGTTCATTGCTACACCACCGGTTCCATACAGTGCAGAGCAAAAATGAAAGCTATGTTCCAATGTACAGGGAGTCTGATAAAAGCAAAACTTGAACATGTGCTAATGATTCTACTGGTGTGCTGTCTGTATACAGGGTGTCCCAGACCAACATACAAATAATCCTACAGAGTGAAATAGAGCTCAAAATAGGGCGATTGAAATCAACTTTCCTTTATATGTTCCATTGAGCCAATTGATGAAGGTTTTTTTTCATACTCTTGAATAATTCGAAACCCGTGAAAAGTTGGGCTCTGAATTTTGAAGAAAAATCTTGAAACAGGATTTCGAAAAGAAAAGTGTGAACACGAAATTTCAAACAAAGTCTTGAATTCACTTGAATTGCTAGACTTAGGTGTAACGCTAATGATGATCATATCAAGAGAATAAGGAATCTAAAGAGATAATGAAGTAGTGAGGAATCCATCATGACTCTGTATAAGTTTCCAGACCAGTATCATCATTGAAGCTATTCTCTATTGTATATTTTAGATAGAATAGACATAAAAAGATGTTGATTGAAACTTATACAAATGTTCGTACAAAAAATAAACAGTACATATTCCATCCTTTATATACGGGTGTTTCCTAAGTAATCTAAAATATTGTAGTGGACGCTTCGTCACTCCATTTTAAGACGAAAAGATATAATAAACATCTGTGATAAGTCTTGTCGTTAATGAGATACAGGGTGCTCAATTGTCTTATTATTTCAATTCTGATGTTTTATAACTGGGTTTGTAATGCCGGTGGAAAAATGCCGTATTTTTTTATGATTGTACCTACCTCCCGCTTTCGAATTTTGATAATTTATTTCTTTCCAATCCATAAACGTAGCCACTACGAATTTTTTTAGGGTGATTTTTAATAAAAATATTTAGTCACTTTAAAAAAAATCGTAGCGGCTACGTTTATAAATTGGAAAGAACGAAATTAGTAAAAATCGAAAGAGGTGAGTGAGTACAATGATAAAAAAGATACGGTACTTTTCCACAGATTGAGTTATAAAACAACAAAGTTGAAATAATACAACAATTCAACACCCTGTATCTCATTAAATAAAACACTTATCACACATGTTTATAAGAACTTTTCGTCTTAAAATGGAGTGACGAAGCGTCCACTACAATATTTTAGATTACTTAGGAAACACCCTGTATAGTTTGCCAACGAAATTACTAGCCAGCCCGCTATTTTGTTATTTAAACATCTGATTGTAATTTCCGGGTCAATCGGAAACTTATCGAACTTCGTCGTTATAAAAGAAACTACATAAATGTTTTCTTTTTAAATTTGAATTCTAAGAAAAACAATGTTCAACATTTATCATATCCTTGTCTTATCTTTGACGAATAGAATAAAATCATAAATTTTTTTTTCAAATACTTACTTTGATTCAAATGCGCTAGAAAGTAAAAAATAATTTCTTTGGATTTTTAACGTGGATTATTATGTAGGTTCTAGATTGAAAAGCTTGTGTATTCGAACTAAACATTTTCGCGGCATGCCCTGTGTGAAAAAAAATTGTATACTAAGTATCGTTAAGATTGGGCCACCCTCAAGTTATTATTTTCAAATACGATTCTATATTTTTAATTGCACTGTTGCCAGTAGTCATGTTTCATATCGGAGTAGTATTTACATCTGCACTACAGAGTGTTTTGGAAATATTGAACTATACCGGTAAAATTTCAAATCTTCAATAATTAAAGTTCTTGTTGTAAGATCAACTTCGCATTGATTCACTTTTTACTCACTGATTATTCTCAATTACAGCTGTTATGGAATATTAAAAGAGGTTGAAATTGTTCTGGTAATAGTTCAATATTTTCAAAACACTCTGTAGTTCAGATGAAAATACTACGTCAATATGAAACATACCTCTAGGCATTCAAAAAATTGCAATGAAAAATACAGGTTCGTATTTGAAAATAAAATGTTGAGGGTGGCCCAATGTGTACCATACTATCTATAAAATTTTTATTAGCATGTTTGGATAGTCTACAAAAAGTTGATATGGCAAAGTTTTGGAAAATCCTCGCAAATTAAAAGATGTAGGCAAAAGAAGAATTTCAAAATTTCCAATTTTTCCGGTGTAACTCCAGAACTAAAGAAGCTAGAATGTCTTGACTCAAATAAATGACCTCTGAAATACACAACTTTGCCCCCATTCAACCATCCCTATATCTCTTACCGTTACCATGATTCCAATGCATAGACTCGAATTTGAATAGTATTGTATAAGAAGTGTGGAAAGTGACATATTCCGTACGAGTTCAGAAAATACAATTTCTAACGAGTTATGTACTCTATTTTTCCTACGACCATGAATATACAAGTTGTGTGAATTATGAGTGTTGAAATATTAATTCTGAGTATATAATTATTATCATGCCGACCAGCAGAAAGCAAAAGTTGTTTTTCGTTAGTCCGCATTCGGTCTTCTCCATTGCCCTTTTTCCTATTACCACTAATCAGACACTGGACTTCTTGCATCAGACGGATTCTGTCGTATAACGAAGTCTATATTTTCTTTCTTTTTCTTTTAATTATGCATGACTTAATGACTCCAATTTTAATTTTCCTAACTATTTTCAATAAAATTTGCCTAAAGTATATTTCCCTTATTACCTACTGACACATCTTGGATTCTGCTGGATGCCAGGGGCATGTAACAGCTTTCCTTTCATAATACTTTTCATATGAATTATATACACATTTAAGGCCTGATTATAGCTCAGTGTGCCGAAACTAGTTGCCCCTTCATCTTGGAATAATATATAATAATAGTACTGAGTGGGCGTTTTACTTACTGCTATTTGCCGACAGACTACATTTGAGATGGAGAGTCTTTCTCGTTTACTTTAATGTAAGTTATAATCTCTGATAAACTACAAATATAAATTGAAAATTATGTTAGATATTTCTGGATGTGGTAAAAATAAATAGTCAATTATTCATCAGTTCATTAGTAGTTTGTTTGTTTACAGGGCTGATTTCAAGTTTTATTTCGTTGAAATAGATGGTGAGTAGCTCTAAATTTGATAAAATAGTATATAAAATGAGTGAGGTGCTTCTCTCATTTCTAATAAAGTATCTCAATGAACAATTATAGGTACTTACAAAGACATTTTCTCGTTCTTCTCCACTGCACAAGAACTATGTCTCTAGCAAAGAAGCTCGCACCATTATAGAATCAATCTTCGGTGAGTTACAACTATTTCTTCTGATGGATCCAGTCTCCATTGTGATAAAAATCGTAAAATATTATTGTTGTTGTAACAAATTATCAAGAAAAATAGTTCATACTTGTAACTGCGTTATCAGACATAATTCCACTTGTTCGTGCAGTGACGTCATCGCGATCTGATTGATTTTCGTAATCAAGTGATAATGGGTTATAAATACCGCAATAAAATTAATTTTATTTAATTTAAGACGAGTAATGAGGTTTTAAGAATGTTATTTTAGGTTTCTAAATAATGTCCTTGATGTGTAAAATATAGCTTCACATGGATTTGTTACAACCGTCAACATCCCAATTACTGGAATATGTGTTTCATTCTCCTCTCTCAAAAGAAAAACAAATTCATATTTAAAATTACTGGAAGTCACTTCGTACGCGATCTATACACAATATACAAGATGCACCAATTCTTATACAAATTCAAATCTACCTACTAATAATCTATCAAGGTCCCAGTGTTGCCAAATAATAGGAAGCCACTATGTGCGTGATCTCGATGCATTGGGGCTGTTCTAAATACATATTGTGTATATCGGCCGATGCCACAGCGCTACAAATCTATACGGACGCCACTTCTACCGCTATCGCGATATATATATATATATATATATATATATATATATATATATATATATAAATTATTTGATTTTCTTTAACCTTTATATATAAATTTTTTTTCCATTTTTCGTGGGCATCAGGTTAATAGTAAACACAGTATCAGTTTATGTTTTAATTTGACGTTTCGCTCCTTCAATTTGGAGCATTTTCAAAAACTTCACATATCGATGTTTTACAATAAAATGAACAAGTTTAAACGATTAAAATTGAATGTAGACATACAGGCGATAAAAACTGGTAGTTAATAAAATAATTTCAAAAACAAATAAAATCGAAAGTACATGCTTCAGAAACAATTCATTTACAGTATACAGGGGACAGTCAAATGGTTGATGTTATTATTATAATAAATTATAATATATCTGGCTTAGATTTTTGATATCTTGTTTATCGTTTACTACATTGTTCTCCTTTTTTATATGTATCATTTCTTTTATTGTTAGTTTTTTGTAATTAGAGTCTTGGTTTATTATTTTAGTATTATTAAAGTCAAATTTATGTTTTTCATTTTTCTCATGTTTATGAAGTGCAGTGGAGGCGTTTTTTGTATATTTATGGCCATTGAGTCTATTTTCAAGGTGTTGGGTTGTCATACCTATATATTTTTTGGGGCAGTCTAAACATGGTATTGAGTATATGACGTTAGATTTTTTTGACGCATTTATTTGACTTTTTAATTTGGAAAACAATGGTGATAGGGTGTTTTGTGCCCTATGACAAACTTTTATGTTGTGTTTAGATAATATATAATTTAGTCTTTCTGATAGTTGATCTGATAAAAAAATAAAATCTGATCAAACAAAGTCGTTTCAAGAAAAAAATAATGAATTTGTTAAAAAACTTTTGGATAATCATTCAATTGATGCAACGGAGGCTAAGCAATTACAAACACATAACGCCATACCACCAAGAATTTACGGTTTACCTAAATTACATAAACCTAACATACCATTACGGCCAATAGTTTCTTACGTGCAATCCCCCTTTTACAAACTGTCTAAATATTTATCAAACTGTCTCACACAAATAATCAACAAGAATGAATTCTACGTAAAAGATTCGTTTACACTTAAACATTTTTTAGACACTGTTGAAATACCAAACAATTATAGCATTATTTCTCTAGACGTAGTCTCAATGTATACAAACATTCCTAACGAACTAATAACCCATATATTAAAACATAAATGGAGATTATTAAAAGAACACACAACTCTCACATATGAAGAATTCATAGAAGGAATAATGCTAATCCAAAACAATAATTTTTTTCAATATAAAAAAGATTTTTTTAAACAACTCAACGGGTGCACTATGGGTTCACCAATTTCATCAACCCTCGCACAAATTGTAATGGAATATCTAGAAGAAAATGTCCTAAACCATATAAATTGCAATATATTATTTTTCAAAAGATACGTTGATGATTGCTTAGCTGCCGTTCCATCCAATGAAATAAATCATATATTGGCTGCTTTCAATGGTTTTAATCCTAAGCTTCAATTCACAATAGAAACAGAACAAAACAATACCATAAATTTTCTGGACATGACACTTATTAAAACTAGAGAAAATAAAATTACAACAAAACATTTTTTTAAAGAAACATCATCCGGTCGCTACTTGAATTACCACTCCCACCATCCTAATTCCCAAAAAAACAGCGTAATCATAGGATTAGTAGATAGAGCAATCACACTTACATCACCTGAATATCGTCCAGAGATTTTATATCAAACCAAAACTATATTACAAAACAAGCACTATCCATCCAAACATATTGACAGAATTATTAAACAACGTACACATAAATATTACAATAATCAATTCCAATCAACACAAACCAATACACTACCCCCTCATACATACATCGCAATGCCATACACAAATCAACTATCAGAAAGACTAAATTATATATTATCTAAACACAACATAAAAGTTTGTCATAGGGCACAAAACACCCTATCACCATTGTTTTCCAAATTAAAAAGTCAAATAAATGCGTCAAAAAAATCTAACGTCATATACTCAATACCATGTTTAGACTGCCCCAAAAAATATATAGGTATGACAACCCAACACCTTGAAAATAGACTCAATGGCCATAAATATACAAAAAACGCCTCCACTGCACTTCATAAACATGAGAAAAATGAAAAACATAAATTTGACTTTAATAATACTAAAATAATAAACCAAGACTCTAATTACAAAAAACTAACAATAAAAGAAATGATACATATAAAAAAGGAGAACAATGTAGTAAACGATAAACAAGATATCAAAAATCTAAGCCAGATATATTATAATTTATTATAATAATAACATCAACCATTTGACTGTCCCCTGTATACTGTAAATGAATTGTTTCTGAAGCATGTACTTTCGATTTTATTTGTTTTTGAAATTATTTTATTAACTACCAGTTTTTATCGCCTGTATGTCTACATTCAATTTTAATCGTTTAAACTTGTTCATTTTATTGTAAAACATCGATATGTGAAGTTTTTGAAAATGCTCCAAATTGAAGGAGCGAAACGTCAAATTAAAACATAAACTGATACTGTGTTTACTATTAACCTGATGCCCACGAAAAATGGGAAAAAAATTTATATATATATATATATATATATATAACCAAAAACCAAAAGTTGGCAGTTAGTCAGGCTGACTAGTTATAAAATGAAACAACACTACAACCTTCGAAAATGGAGACAATGCTCTTCGAAAGCTTAGGTAACGTACTAATTGATTCACTTTATCTCTAACCTGTAGAGTTTTTTTGGCTGCTATCCCCACGAGTTTGAGGGATTTTCATACATATATATATATATATATATATATATATATATATATATATATAAATATATATATATATAAATATATATATATATGTACATATATATATATATATATATACATACATATACATATATATATATATATATATATATATATATATATATATATATATATATATATATATATATATATATATATATATATATAATTTCATTAATTTTTCCTGGGCATCAGGTTAATCGTAAATTCTTTATCAATTTATATTTTTATTCGGAGCATTTTCAAAAATTTTTAAATCGATGTTAAACAATAAAATGAAAACGATTGAAAGATTTCATTTTATTGTTTAACATCGATGTAAAAATTTTTGAAAATGCTCCGAATTATAGAGCAAAACGTCAAATAAAAATATAAATTGATAAAGAATTTACGATTAACCTGATGCCCAAGAAAAATGAATAAAATTATATACAAGGTTAAAGAAAAACGAAGAATTTATATATATATATATATATATATATATATATATATATATATATATATATATATATATATGTATATAATGTTCCAAGTGAGCATTGCTCCTGACCTCAAACCATTTTTGAAATATGAAATACCTTAATGTTTATTATGGAGAGTTGGATATCATTCTAGGCACATAACTATATGAATGTGAAGTATGTCTGGACGACTTAGGATATTGTCTATTCCAATATAACTTTAACAAGATCAGCTTACATCCTGATAAAATAACTGTTTGGTGTACTTTATGGGTGGGAGGAATCAATGGTCCATATGTCTTCAGAAACGAAAATGGGTAGAATGTTACAGTCAAAGGTATATGGTATAGAAGTATAATTAGATACTTATTCGTATACCAATTCGCTGGTATTAATCTTGTTGATATGTGGTCCTAAAAGACTAAGCCATAAGCCACACCTCGCATCATATAAACAATTTATCACATTGTAACATTTTTTAAACTAGTAATTTCTTTTAAGTAATTATCCTGTCAATTGGCGATCTGAACCTGTAAGATTATATTTTTGTTTGTAGATTTCAAATCACTTGAGTACGCTGATAAACTACAGACGATAGAACTTTAGGGACACAACTTGGTCAGTTATTCCAGCTGTCTTATTTATTGGAACATTGATGGCTCAAAACCAAATAACCAATTATTTCTTCCTTATTGATATTGAAAACATTTTTCACTATCTCATTTCAGTTTGAAATAGTGAACATCCAAAACAAACATCCTTCTAATATCGTGCGAATACTGAATATATGTAAGTAGATGAATTCGGAAATGTATATCAAACAGACTAGGGCTCATCTCAAATATCTGCTTTAATATAAAGCTTTATTTCCTTAGGCAATAATAACCTGTAAATGTGTTGACCAATATATGCGCTTTTTTCTGAAATCGTATTATTTGTTTCAGTAGCATTGTCTGTCGATGACGACTGGTTCTATAACGTCAATTAACGACATTGTAGTACTTACTTGATAGTTTTGATAAATCCGCGCGTCTACTCGGTACTACTTTACCATAATTGTACAAAAATGCTCGGTACTACCTAACTACCCACTAAAAGAATATTTTACCTAAATGAAGACTTTTAATTAAGCGGAATTGCTCGCTGCTATAATAAATCGGCGTTAGTGGACAGTTTGATTCCCATATGGTAAAAGCACCCATAAGTTGATAGTCCCTTTACCTTAACATCCATTAATAAACTATATATATTCATCATATGATCGCTAACACTATCCTGGTTCATTAGTGCAGACTAATACACTCCATGTTTAGAACTGAATTGGAATGCTGTAAACACATCTCAGTTATCACCATAGGTGAAGGATGCTGTTGTAGAAAAAATTGCTATTTATCCCGTAATTATGCAAAAGTGATCAGCGGGCCTGCTGATGCTTGTTAAGTAAATTAAGCTTTGAATTTAAAATATGTAATTTACATTTTGTTCGTATTAATTTTAAGTTGAATGACACACCATGTCGAATAATGCAATCGTTAGGAAATATGTATGGGTATGGCGACCGAATAAAAAAATTAAATATAAAAAAATGGGTAAAAACCGTGAAAGATAATAAGAGACCCGTTGGTGACAAAACTACGTTAATTCGTGATTAAAAGAAGTGAAATTATGTATGATTACTTTGTTTTCCCATATGTAGCTCAAGAACGGAGGACGTTCACATGAACTGCGCAAATACCACCCCCTGGTGGTGGAACAGTGCTCCATCTATTACATATTTTGCCTTTGTGCTTAAATACTACCAAAACTTCGTCATTGTAGAAGTTTTTAAATTGTGCAAACTAGTGTATCAGTTTCAACTAAATGTTTGGACCGCGAGCAATTGTGGGCAAGTAATAACTCTTCCTTTTTTAATCACATTCCAATATTGTACGAATGTTCCGACTATATTTATCTCGATTTAACTTTTATATATTTTATAACTAATTAAATTTACGGCGTAGTACCTATTCTACCAAAAAAGGCCCGACAAAATCCTAATCTGAACTCATACATAAGAGGTAACACCTTATTTATAGATAACCAGCCCTACAAGGCAAGTGATCTCGAAAATACTGAGGACGAGGGACTAAATAACCAACAGGTCAAAATAAATAGTGCCCTTTCTACACCAAATTTTCACAGCCCATGCCAAATTGACAACTCGACTGTAAAATATCAACAGAACAACACACCAAGGGAAACAACAAACCAACTACCAGTAAGCCTATACTTCCAGACTTATTAAGCAAAACCAACGCCAATTATCTACAGGTTGTACTCCCGGAACTACAGAAACTAAAAGAAGACAGAGGAAGATTGCGCTCAGGCAACGATAAGTTTTAAATTTTTTCTACTGGACCTCTGCTCATTTTTCTAAAAAAAAATTTAAAAAGCTATTAATTCCTTTTCTGTTTGTTCTATTTCTATAACTTCTTTTGTATTTGGTTTTATTGACTTTTCTGTGTTTGGTTCAGCTTTTGTTAAATTTGAACAGCTTTTCTGTATCTATTTGTCAATATCCTCTTTTAAAATAGGTCTAGTATTACTGGAATAATTTACAAATGGATGATTATATTCGAGACATAAATTACGAAGTCTACAACACTTTAGAATGTTATAGTTCAAGTGAAGTGAACAAATATTTCAAAAACGATGGAAGTTCTCTTAGTGTATTACATCAAAATATTTGCAGTCTAAATGCACATAAAGATGAACTTAAAATAATGTTAGAACAATTGGACTGCAGCTTTGATTGTGTTGTACTAACGGAATCTTTTCAAATTGATGACATTGATATTTTTAGTATGAACGGATATAGAACATTTTATAACAAAGGACGACTAAATAAAAATGATGGAGTCGTAGTAAAAAACAATTTAAGTGCAGATATCGCAACCATCAACATTGGAAACTCAAAGGCTCTGCGGATAAAAATAAATTTGAACAATAATGAACATATTTTGGTAACAAATATTTATCGTTCCCCGTGCAACACACCTGAGGACTTTGTTTTGTGTTTAGAGAATTATCTTAAACAAATTAATTACCCTTTATTAGATTTTCATTTATTGATTGGCGATATTAATATAAATATAAGAGTGCTTCTAAATGGAACTCAAGGTCTCTAGTTAATTCCACAATATAATACAATAACTTGTATTATATTGTGGAATTAACTAGAGACCTTGAGTTTCATTTAAAAACACTAATATGAGCATATTCCACGAAGTAAGGGTCGAGACAGTCAATAAATATAAGAGATGAAAGCGATATTGTCAACACATTTCTAAACCTATTATATGAATATGATTTACACTCAATGATAAATAAATACAAACGGATAAAAATCATTCACGTAGTTACCTGGACCATATCTTTCACAGTCACAGAATGTTTTGAAAATGTCACTGCAACAACGTATGAAAATAATATAACAGAACATCGAGCTACGCTACTGAGCCTTCCTATAAAAACTATTTGTAGAAACTCTGAAACGATTAAGTATAAAACATACATAAACTATGAAAAAACCAGATATGACCTGCAAAATTATAATTGGGAATATTACTTTAATATAAAGGAAATAAACACAAAAACTGAAGAATTGCTAAATATCTTAAGTACTTTTGTAGGAAAACATACAAAAGAAGTAAAAATTAAAAAAAATTATATAAAGCGTCAAAAGTGGATTACGGACTTGTGAGAGCAATTAATACTAAAAATAATCTCTTCATGGTATTTCAGAAAGATCTGAATAAGAGAAATATATATCTCTTACCGCAAACTCGTGAATAACCTAATTAAAATAATGGAACAAAACTACTACCGAACCGAAATACAAAAAACTGGGAGTAATAAAAAATATATGTGGAACCTAGTTAACAACAAAAATGAAACAAAAAATTATGTTAATTATATAACTAATGAAGAAGACGAAAAACTAACATCCAAATCAGATATGGCACACGAATTTAACAGTTACTTTGTAACAGAGGGAAAAAACTTGGCACAAAAAATAACCGTACCGACTAAACCCCCTCCTCGGCGATCTAAAATTTCTGAGACATTTTATTGGATGCCTGTAACTACGGAAGAGATAAGAGACTTAATAGTATCTCTGAAAGCAAACAAGGCTCCAGGCATAGACAATCTGCGAGCAGAAATATTTGAAAAATTAAGTGAATAATTGACTAAACCTATAGCCGACTTGATAAACTTGAACTATGCAGAAGGCGTATGTCCCACTATTTTTAAAAAAGCTGTAGTAACCCAAATCTACAAAAAAGACAACAAAGCAAAGATGTGCAACTATCAGCCCATATCACTTATTACGACATTGACAAAGCTAATGGAAAAAGCTGTGAAAAAAAGATTAACTAAATTCATAGCCAACCACAAATTGTTATCACAGCATCAATTTGGCTTTCAAGAAGGACATTCATATTGATATTCCTCTGAAATACGAAATAAAGTATTGCGGACTAACAATAGATTCACATCTACGATGGACATCTCACTTTCGTGAAGTAGCTAAGACACTGAGATGTTTATTGTACAAATTCAAATATATAAGAAGGGTACTGGTCAGCATCTTAGAATCATATATCATGCTCTTGTAGAATCACGTCTTACATATGGCATAGTAGGTTGGGGAGGAACTGTGCCTGCTCATCTAGAGCAGGTTGAAATATTGCAAAGAAAAATTCTAAAAATAATGCATTTTAACGATTTAACCTATAGTACAAACCAACTTTTGGTTTGATTGTTTACTTATTTAAAAATCGCTCATACTTGCAATCTCCTGGTCACTATTATCGTACTAGAAATAAAACAGAAGATTTCGCCCAAACCAACACAGGGAAAAAAACAGTAGGAACTAGGTACTTCGAATTCATAGCACCACGTTTGTTTTAACTCTCTTCCAGAAACGTATAAGACTCATATAAGAAGATTAAATTCTATCCGTTTACTAAAAAAAAATATTTAAAAAATATGTAAAATCACTAGAAACTAAGAATATTAATAAAATCATTGATTGCTAAGATGAACATATGAAAATGTATATATGTGTATAAGGAAAGTTGAATTAACATTATGTTAAGGAAAACAAAACGGGCAATTAAGTGGCGCCATATAGGATCATTGTGCCTATGTTCAACCTCATAGGACTTAATAGGTTACAGTGATCCAAAATAAGCCACAATAGGTAATTAGCCTCCCCTGTTTATTTACATTTTTGTAGAGAAATGCGTTCTACATTTTCTATCTTTGTTAATTTATTGTAATGTATTTTTTCTCGCTATTCATACATTGTTGTATCTATTAGTTATGTAATTCTAATGTATTATCTTTTTGGTGATTTGTAATTGTAATTATTTGTAAATAAACATATATATAAAAAAAATGTTATGCATTGAATGTATCGCTTAACTGGTAATACATTGTTTCTGAAATGGCTCAAGAATGTCTACTTTCGCGGTGCATCTCAGAAGTCAAAATACGCTATGCTAGTCTATTGCTGTGCAAAGAACTTTTCTGGGCCGGAAGCGTTCCAGCAAAATATTTGCCGGCCTAGACAGTCAGAATCCGTCGCTACCTGCAAACAACCAACTCACATTAAGAACATTTCTTAAATATATGATTCCACTTATCGAATGTTTA
Source organism: Galeruca laticollis (assembly GCA_963921935.1). Taxonomy (NCBI): domain Eukaryota; kingdom Metazoa; phylum Arthropoda; class Insecta; order Coleoptera; family Chrysomelidae; genus Galeruca; species Galeruca laticollis. Next base: position 19,587,042 of record OY998184.1, read on the forward strand.
TTAAAACTATTTTTTTATAATTCACGTAGTATACAAAATTTACTTGGTGACATCGAAAAAAGTTTCACAAAATAGCCATTTCGTCGTCGTTTTTGGCATCATTTCATACAGTTGGATGTACTGACAGCCTTACGTTTATAGCTGACTTAAATAGTTTCTTCTCATATTTTTGTTTGGATTAACATTACCCAAGGTAATCACGGCTTTTAACTTATAAAATATATAAATTATATAAATATTTCGAAAATATGGAGAAAATGGTCAAAAAATTCTTGTTTTCTGTATCAGGGTAGAAACTTCTATTACCGACCTCTACAAGTGTGAATATGTGTAATAACTACTTTCACGCTTCTATTACAGACTCATGCATTCTGAATGCATAATCCAATACTATTTAGTAAAAAAAGGTAATCCAAAGATAACTAAATTTTTATTGATCATGACATTTGAACCAACCGATGAAAACTGGAACTATTTTGTTTATTTTTACAGAGTAAGTAAGTGTCCACTCTTAGAGTCGTTTTTGGGATTACGGACTTCTTTGACGTCTTGTTCACAGGTAACCCATTTCTAATTGCATTAAGTCCTTAATTTAGTTCTTCTGTTGGGTATCTTACAAGTTTTTTGGATTCTGGAGCCATTATCTTGAAATAAAACTACAAATTACGAGTCGGAAATACAATTCGGGGAAGAACAAAGGAAGAGAAATTTTTAGATGAATGCTTTCAATAATGATACTTGAGAAATTTTTTAATGCACACTTTTATAACTTTTAGAGCACATTTAATTTAGAATCTCAAATTTTATCGAAAACGTGACATCGCACCAATTGAACTGTAATCATTATCGTCATAATCTTAATACACAAACGTAAATTATTTTTGGCTTCAAATACACTATTGAAACAGTTAGTGCTTTTTTGAAAGAGTCGGAATGTGAAATATACCTTCCACTACATCTAGCAAGTCATACTGTTGATATTTTACTAAGCATTTTCAATTCGTATTTAGACTAATAAGCTTCTGTTGAAATATGTCCTAAAATCTATTACCGACCATTGCGTTTCTCAAAACAAATATATTGGACTATAATAAGAATTGATAGGTTTGAAAGGATAAATTCAATGAACACTCTACTCGAATGAATTATAAAGGTGGTTGAGAGAAATTAAATTTTACTGGTATAATTATTATCAATCCAATAATTAATAGTGTAAATGTTAATTTTAATTTGTAAAAAAAATCATTAGATTAGGAAATTTAAGTGTTCAAGAGTAGTGCGCGAAGTCCTTACTCAATCTCTAAATGAAATAAAATATTAATCTAGTAGGAATAAGAAATAATGGATGGTTACTAAGAAAAATAAACAGGGATGACAGATTGATTTTTTTTTAAGCAGAGAGGTAAAAAAATAATTATCCTAAGAGAGAAATCTAGTAAAAGGAAATAAAAAGAAGATAAATGAAAGAAAAGCTGAAGCTGAGAATACTTTATAATTATTATACAAAATAAATTGTTAAAATTTATAAGAAGGAGAAAAAACTTGAATGTTGAATAATAGTGACTTATAATGATAGAAAAATCAAAGTCAAGATTGTGATAAAGAATAGAATTGTAACTTGACAATACCTACATTATTATAGAGGAAGACAAATTGATAGTGACATTATAATCTACTATTGTTTATATTTGAAGTTTCGGTTGTCCCAGATGTCAACCGATGTGGCTCCGGTTCACTCAAGTGAAGACGGGAGTGGGTAAACGTCTCGAATCTGGGATGTTAAATTTAAAAAAAATATTGTTAGGCGCCAGTCAAATTTGTCTGAGCCGTAAAGAAATTTTTCATAACTCAAACTTGACAAATATGAGGGGAAAACTAAAAGAACAACCTAACTTACATTCCCTTTATTATGAGTTTCCAAAATACTTAATGATCAAAACATTTGTATTATATTGTAACAATTTAGACCACAATAATATATGTATTTACATTAAAATCCACAAATTACTTGAAAATATTCCCCTGTCCCCTGATAACTTTATATATTCAGAATATTTGTATTATAGTGTAACAATATAGACCATAATAATAAAATGTATCGACAGTAAGTCAAAAATATATCTGAAATATTATCACATACATTTGAGAACCTTGTGTTATATGTTTGTACCTTGCGTTGTATCCAAAGCAAAAGTTAACGGCATACAAATATAAAATTTCACAGTATACTGATAATGTAGTTCTATTAGTAAAATCCCGAAAACCTTAGTTAAATAATGCCCCCCCCTTGAAACTATAACGCAACTTCTACTGACTTTATAAGAACAGGTAATTCATGACACTTATCAATATGTACATCCTCTTCATATAAGCCTACTGTTCCCTGTATTAAATTCCCAGAGAGAATGAAGTACGCCACCAATCCAGGTGTGAATATAAGTCAAACTTCTGGCAGCCTCTTACTACAGCCTCCAAGAACCAGAGTCAAGTTCAATATGGTGTATCTTAATCAAGGTAAGACAATTTCCCCAAGCTAACAAGCAGAAGAAGAACCCTAAAAAGGCCAAGGTGCATCAGATATGAGGCACGACTTCATAACCCTCCCAAGATGACATAAATCTATTAACAATCCAATATCTAATATTCAAAGTACCGCCTATGGCTCAGAAAAAAAAACTATATTTACAATTTACGTTAAAAACAAATACTTTTCCCTAGTGTTCTACTAACTGGCTTACAACTTTTTCTAAAAAAAATGAATAATTAGTATGTGAATAGAAGTTATATCCACTCTAACAAAATAAAAAAATTACTTTCATATATATACAAAATAACGATTACACGCAATACGTAATAGTATATTACGTAACGTGTGTTGTAAGAAGCATTTTACGCACGAACGGAAAAGTTACGCACGAAGCCGCGTAGCGGCGTGTGCGTAATTCCGTGAGTGCGTGAAATGCGTTACAACACGAGTGACGTACTATACTTTACCTACGAACCACTTGTACTTGTGTTTATAATCTTATTAAGGTATTTAAAGTACCAGTAAAACCGTACATCCTCGATGCCCAGCCAAGTTTTATGAAAGTCGCTCCTCGATGCCCAGCCAAGCATCTTAGAAGTTCATCCTCGATGCCCAGCGAAATTTCGTAAATGTCCGTCCTAAGTAGTATTTACTTTCATTAAAAATGTATGTAGAACTACCGGAATTGCATAAAATAGCGTATACACCTCTCGACTAGAGTGACATTATTCCCTTAGGTGGATTACTTCCCTCAGGAATCAAACATCACCCGCGGGATTAAATGGACCACTTTAGTCGCTTGGTGTATAATATACTATTGTTTACTAATATGAGATACATTGAGACAACTAAAGGATGCGTATTGAATGAAACGGAACCAATTATCATATAATTCCAAATAACTCTTAGTATTAAATGCAATCTCATATCTAATAAATGTTATCTACCATTTATATATAGAATGAAATTCAACGTCAAATATCTAAGTAATACATTTTGAATAAAATGGCTACGTCTATTGACAGTTGCTAAGTGGTTGCTAGGGAAGCCGTGCGATTTACTTTACAGCCGTGCGTTTTGCTTTACCGTGCGTAATAGACGTCTTACATTGATTGCCGACTGTGTGTTTTTGACTACTTACGGGGGTGGTCGTAGGTAAAAATATAAAACACAGTGATAACTTGTTAACTATTCAACTAAGAATATCGCAAGTACATGCGTCAATATCTTATACGGGACATAATATATACTGCTAAGTACTCAATTAAATCATTTAGACTACTATTTGAAACCCGTTATCTGAAGTAGAACACAATTAGGTGACAGTCATAAAAAGAATGTTTTTATGTACAAAGTGACTGATTTTACTATAAAACCAAAAAAAATTACCCTGAACTGTACAAAAAGATTATACTAATTTACAACAAATTGAAAAAATACTAATAGTTACCAATTTAAACCCACCCATAGTCCCTTTTCTGTAATAGGAAATGAGTGAAAATGTTCTCGATAACCTATATAAAATGACTATAAAACTTCATTTGCCTCTAAACGAGGGTTCCAATTTTTCTATAGATTCCAACAAACTTCTCTTCCATACAGAATTGAAAATTGTATCAAAGATGCTAGGATTCCAGTTGATAATCTCCTCTCAAAGAATCAGGTAGCATGGTTTCCAAATATCGACCATTATCCACAAAATCTCGTGAAATCTCTCAAAAATACTATCACCAATAGCTTCCCGAATAAATTAAGACGGTATTAATAATCTCCCCTAACTGGGATGGTTTCGAATACCATATATAAAATTAGATACCGTTTCACTGACTGGCAATCATCTAGACATCTTCAAAAACCAAATTAAATGTGTCGATAACATTCTTCCTGTCCCAAAAGTTCATTTCACAACGCAGACTCGAGTAAGTTTCCAACCAATAGAAATCCAGCGGACATGAATTCGTCTTAAACGCAGACCATAGAACAACAATCCACATAAGACATCGAACAAGAGTAGAATAAACCCAAAAATGTTACTAGTAAATGTCCACATATCATCTACGAGCACATCAGAGAGGAAATCTGTGTGTAAATATAATTGTCTATGACTCATAAACTCATAGAGCAAATGTCACAGAGATCTCGACTGCTCCCAGTGCGAAACGACAAACAGACGCTCTTATTGAAGGCATATCTGTCATCAAGCAATTGTCAATTTCAATTTACAAAACAAAGTACAAAGTGCTTACATATTAGAAATTATTTAAATGGATTTAAATAATCATAGTACCATAGCAACCCCGCAAATGTTAATGTACAAAGCCAAAATGCCCGGAATTACCGTTCAAATCAGATGGAATCTGAACAGTTAACGTATTATGGGTAAATGTTTACCATACCGAACGACATCCAGGTCCTAACATAAAGTTATCTAATTTGGAAATATTCACTGAAGCCCACGTGGTAAACAAATGAAGACTAAACAGTAATCAATAGTGATTGATAATATAAAATTACTGTCAAGATGTTATGATATGTCGGCTACAGCCTGCACCATTTCACCAGGAAGATGATGGCATAGTAATCACTAAAACTCTGGGCTGACAGAAACAGATAACAACAACAATACTCTTAGAAGACCTCTGTTAAAATCCATACATAAAAAAAACGTTAGAAAAAAATTAACATAGTTTCACAACCTGCAAATACTTATAGAAGCATATGTAAAGTGTTACAAAAAAAAATGCCAAATAGGTAAATTTTTATATTATTTTATTGATAGTTAAGTTATCCAATAAAGAATCTAATGATCGTTCAATATTTTACAAAGATTGAGTTGGCAGTCTTAGTGTCAAAACAAACCCGTTACAACATTATAGGAAGAATTATAAATTTGAACTACTTGGCCATCCTATTCAAAATTATAAGAAGCAGAAATAAGAATATTTTTTAAAAGTGACTACGAACTGTGAGGTAAAGTTTTTCTTATATAAACTATTCCAATGATAGCAATATAACCTAAAAAAAACTATTGAGTTAGAAGAAGTAAAACAATAATTTCTTATTGATGGAAAAAGTATATGTATAAAGGATATTTAACAAAAAAACTCTTATATTAGCAAATTAACATCAAACAATCAGCACTTACCACAATATCAAAACATTGTATATCTTGAATACCTAACGATTTATAACTTGTGCCATAATTTTAATTGTGTAGAATATTTGAATTCGATTAATAGTTTCTTAACATTCAAAACATAGTAACAACTGTATGGGTCAATTAAGAAATTATTGTTTACATCTAAATAATAATACATTTGTAAATAGGTTAATATTTATGACAAATAAAACCAAATAACTATAGAAGAAGAGATCTTTCTTATCGACATTAGTTGATTTTATATAGTGTTGCCTTCTCTAATTCTATAAGATAACTAGAGAATACAGGGTTGTGTCTATAATTCAAATTATTTCTCGAATTCGAATTTATAAATAAAAAAAGACGTATCTTCAACCACCATAATTCCTTGTTTATGATTAAGAGTTTCATCCTTATAGACTGAGTATAGCTGGCTCACTATACTAACACACAAAATTGATAGACTAATTTCATTTGGCGCTCAACAATCAAAATAATAATAATTTAAACCTAATAAATAATTAAAATTATAAATAAATAAATAAAATATCATAACAATTGACGAACCGATCGTGTGGCAAAAAAATTGAATAATTATAATATTCATATATTGATAAATATCGAAACAATATATTTTTACGATAGAAACCAATGGAAAACATTTCGAGAACTGATAAATGTTTGTAATATGTATGGAAATTACTAAGACCTAGCATAATTTTAATATATCACTAATTTGTTTAGCCTTAAGATACCTACAATTTTCTAAACAATGTTAACTTTCAGTGTTTGTATGCACTTTTATATTTCTAAAATAGCTATATTACTCTAACTTTAGGTAGGTCGGAATTTGAAATATACATTCGGATACCTCTAGTCAGTGTTAGTGTGCAATTATTTTGTTACATATTTTCAATTTCTATTTACAATATAAACATTTTTTGAAATACATATTAAAACCTATGACCGACCTATCGATCGGTAATAAAACACATTTTCGATGCAATGGTTTCTATTAGCGACCCCGCATTTCTCAGTTTGCATTTTGATGATGAAATCCAATTGGAAACAGTTTTAAGGCTGATGAAAATTTAAAATATGTACGAAAAATAACGTACACCTAGCGCAATTTTAACAAAAAATCAGTAATTTGATTAGTCTAAGATTCCATAAAGAATGTTACTTTTCGATGCTTTATTGTGCACTTTTAGACTTCTAAAATAAATAGCTACATTACAATTTACATGGGTCGGAATTTGAAATATACATTCGAATACCTCTAGTCAGCCAGTTTTAAGTTATTTTGTGAGGTATTTTCAACCTCTATCTAGAAAACTAAACTCTTTTCGAAGTAGATCTTAAAATCTATTACCGACTCACATATCGGTAATGAAGCACAATTATTTCTATTACGGACCTCTCAATTTCTTACAGTAAGTTTGAATTTTTATAACAAAAACTAACAGAATACACATCCAAACATAATGAACCTTCCAAATATGCATGGAAAATGACTACAAAAATAAAAATATGCTTATAGTAGCTTAAATTCAAAGTTTAAGTACTTACCGATCACAGTACGCTATTGCACTATCAACCTTTTTCGACAGAGGACGACATAACAATGGGCGAAAATATGTTTAATTATTGGCAATAGTATCGTCACATGTAAATATTCTGATTAGCTGATACATTTCCAAATATCGAATGTGGTTTCTAGCAAGGTATCATATAGACAGTATTGACAAATGTAAGGCGAAATCGTAGGTTGTTGAAAGGTCGGTGATAGATATCAATTTTTAGAGGGTCGTTATTAGCCCATTTTATCTTAGTAATAAAAATCTAAAGGTGCTAGATGTGTCATTCATGAAAGTTTCTACTAGTTGTTTATTGGATAAATACATGCATATCCGGTTGTTTGATAACCGGGATGAAAAGATTATGTTTTTGGGATGGTTTATACTACCCTGAGGAATTAGGTAATCTTAAAGACGAGTGTTTTCTAATGCACTGAAGACGATTGCTTCTTCTTTTGAATGGAAGATGGAGCTTGAAGCTGCTGATGAATAGGTTCGGGAAATATCTGATCTAGACTGAGAATGTGGAGAGTCGAAACATTTTGGTTGGGCTTCATGATGAAGTGTCCGAAAAATAATACGGCCCTGTCACCTGATAAAACAGGTGTATGGGCCTGTGATAGTAATTATGCAGCTAATGAGACCGGTTACTCATCAATAACAATATGAAATGTATGAAACTGAAATTGTTTAATACACAGATATCGTATACTTTGTTGTCAATAATTTAATTTTGAAGATACCAGCAAATGCACTTACTGTTCTCAAAGTATCCGTACACAAAATTCACAATTATTACTTTGTTAACACTTAGCAACTTTGGAAATAATCAGAGCCCACATTGAACACAGATTCTCTATATTCGGTCAGGGCCGAACTCCCGTTTGTGTTCTTAGCAGTTCATTTTATTGCATTCTGTTTTACCACCGGTATTATTGAGTACATATAAAAAAAGTTTTACGTTTGTTTTGTAGTTCTGGTAATTCAAGCGAAACAGATGTGGTCAGCCTCAATCAAATACTAACAATATCGAAACAGGACTGAACGCAAGTACATCAATTATTTGAAAGTTTCAAATTCATAAGGAATAAAGTGTAAATATAGCCATAGCTTATCCACTAATCTAGATAGATAGCAAGTTTTTTTGTGATGTTTTCGTGATGTTTATTTTAAACGTCAATAAGATATCTCCTAGATGTCTTAATTTTATTACAAATTCTATTAACATCCATGTCATGTAATTAAAACATATTTTTGATATACACAATAATACTTGAATTCGCAGTTACATACACATCCTACGAACTTCTTTAAAGCAACTTCCTATACGAAACATTCATACGATGTTAATTTGTATACTTCTCACTAATGTCACATACAAAACATTACTGTAATATCACTTATTAACATGTTTCTAAGATGATCACATGTTGCAGTTACTTACATCTTCCGAAATAATTTCTAGTAACTTCCTGCGATTACGTCTATATGATGTTAGTTCATGAAACTCTCAGTAATATCTCATATTAAACATCACAATAACATAATTGGTTGAGCTGTTTGATTGATGTATTCATAAAATTACAAAAAAATAAGAAAACAGAAGAGGAAATGACGAACGAAACAAATAGTAGTTATATGATCTATGGAAACAAATGGCAAGCATGACATGGCGGATCGTGGCGTGGTTTCCAGTTTTGTTTTATATTTTATTTGCAGGAAGCATATTTTTGCAAGAAGTACTTGAATAAAGTGGCTTTAGTTTTCGTTAGTTCCTACTTAGCTACAATTTCTATAATTAGTTATAGTTCTTGTTATAATGGACGAACAACCATTGTTATCAGTAAGTACCTATTCCAAAATCATAATTATTAAAACGTAATACTCATTCAATTCTTTAATCGGCTATTGTACATTGAAATTCCATGTGGCGGGATTGTACCCTAAAATTATATAATAGAGTTTACAAAATAAGGGCTTTTTTTTTCAATTTTTAAAATAGTTTAGTTCGTAGGTATATTTTAAAAACGATTCAAAATATTTCAAATCCTAGATATGCATTATACCTACAAAAAACTTAATACTGCAATGGGGCAGATATTATTATTTATAATAAAACATGCTCATATGTTGGGAGAGATTTGGATCTAGAAAAAAATATGTTCAATGTTCAAGATATTGCAGAAGCTACTTACATAAATAAAAAAAATTGTTGGTAATTATGTAAAGAAAGGGAAGTAACTATTTCAGATAGTCTGATACAGACACTGCATTAAACAGTGAAAAAAATATTGCATCAAGTATCTCTAGCTCTAGTTTCTGTAATAGTAGCAATAGTAGTAGTCATAGTCATCAATATAGTTTTGAAGGTTTAGAAAATATTAACATTAATACTAACAATTCTTGTGAACAATTAGAGACTGTTTGAGAGTTTAAAAACAGAAGTTTCTAATAAAAAGCTCATTCCCATTTGAAAATACACTGTATACAATTAAAAAGCTGAAGTGAAAATTTCTAGATGTCCCTTACAATAGGTTTAAAAAAATCTTTCTATTAAATTGAACCTTGTTGTATTATTTGGTCCATGAACATTTCTGACTCCTTGCCGAAATTCTTCTTGACGAATTTCTAACAATACGATTGCTGCATCCATTTCTTCAGTTACTGGAGGTAAGTCCTCTTTTTCTTTTAGACATATATTGTTCAACACTGCCGTTGCCACAATCACTGCTTCATGTCTATAATCTTTCAGTCTGAATCCTACTGCCAACACTGAGAATCGGCGCTTCCCAACTCCAAAACACCTCTCTATGGGGTTTCTTATTCTTACTTGCGATTCTTGGAATAGGCGATTCTCAGGAAGTGAAACACTTTTTACAGGTCTTAATAAGTAGTTGGTACATCCGTATCCACTGTCACCCACTAAAAGTGCATTATCATACAACTTATTTCCAAATTCTGCTTTCAACCTTGAAGAGTTGAAGATGTGAGAGTTGTGAGTGGATCCTGGCAACCTAGCTACGACATTTCGCAATTGGAGTGACGCATCACATACTGCCTGAACGTTTATGGTAAACATACCTTTCCTGTTCCTAAACAGTTCAGCATTATCACCCCCTGGCGACTGAATTTTCATATATTTTTATATGACTGCAATCTAGACAACCTACACAGTTTGATCTTACTGTGAAACTCATTTTGAATTGTTTTAATTTCTCCTTCAGTTGCAGGTATTCCTACAAATTCTCCACCTAAATGTGTCAAAACCTCTTTCACAATTTTACTAGTAGTAGACTTATGTAGGCCACTCAATTCTCCTACATTCACCAAAGAGCTACCTAAGGCATAGAATCTAAGTGTATCATTGTTTTGACGTGATTCTATCACTTATTAAATACAACACAACATTTGCAGTCCATTTACTTAGTCGAAATCTATCAAAAAATTCTTTATCGTTTCACTTTTCAAAATGTTTCACCCTAGACCTAATCCTTGTAGGTGCCCCCGTTCTCGGTATTTGAATTTCAAAATCCTCTTCCTCTACCTCATCAAAAACTTCTAGTATTTCTTTCAAGAGACTTGATTTTTTCAAATATTTTACTCAAACAATAATAAATATACCTATTTTTACATGTAAGCAACATTTTTATCTAATCTATAACATCAACTTTGAACAAAACAAGATTTTATGTTATGCTTTGTTTGTATAGTGTTCTGTTTTTCTCGTTTTAATCGCTTTCATCGTTTAACTAGTGCTGGACCTCAGTTTAAATTGTTCTTGGCTTAAACTACCGTTAACTGTTGGGGACACCCATTTCCAGTTTATAACCAAAGTTAAACCGTGAATCTGGTAAACGAAGTTGGGGAAACCGGGCCTTAGAGATTAAAATGTAACCGAAAAGTGAATAACTTTTTTAAGACCGATAAAGTTATACTCGACTAAATTAAATTGTTTTGGAATATCTCATTTAAGGTCAATACATACATTACAGGACTGTCTCAGGACAGGACTACTTCCGTATAACTGTACTATCTCCCCCCTGTGTTCCAACCGAAGTAAATACCGATTTTGTACCGTACAATCTCAGTAACGCAGCAAGTTTGATGTAAATCACACAGACTTATTATATTCACTAATCAGCAGGTCAACTGGTTTTGTATCGTACATGTACGGTTTTTGTGTTGGTTGGAACAGACCTTTTAAGTGCACTTCCCGGACAAGTCTGATCATGTACACTTAAATTCTCACGGCTAGTCGCTAACAGTACGACGCCCGTAACACTGCAGTAGTCCTGTCCTGACACGGCCCTGTAATGTTTGTCACGACCTCTATGTCAATATCTTCTAGGTTGCGGGAAAACAAAAACACAAACCGTCGTTAAGTGTCCTCGTGTATTATGTGTTGCGATGCTAGGTCCATCTTTTTTATTCTTCCAAAAACTGTGAGGGGTGTAAGTGTATGTGAATTCGCCGCGTATTCTAATGTACACCATTTTGCGTATTCTAGTTTTCTATTAGCAACGTTTATAAAGTTCTGTATATAAATTAATTTTGCTGCATTCTTTTATTAATTCGTAGTATTCAAATTTCGAATATAACTTTTCTATTATACCCGTTATAAAATACTTTGATAACGTATTCTTATGCTTTTTTAGCTATCTTAAGTAGAAATGAATAATCGGAGATTCTTTTACATTATCGATATTCAACTCACTATATTTTTTCATTCGAAATAAAAAAAATTACTTATTTTCGTCCTCTTAATTGACTTTTGCTTTTGGATAAATAGGGAAATTCCATCTATTTTTGTACACTGTATTCAAGGTGTCCGGGTACTGGCCACCTACACAACAAGTTTGTTTTAGCCGTTATGTTTTATTTCTTTTTGCAAGTCAAAAAATCAGATTTTATCACATTTTATCCCTGAAATGAACAAAAAAAAATAAGTGGAATTTTGATATTTTCACAAATAATCGATTTTTCACACACATTGTCCATGAAACGAATAAAATTGATATTTACATGAAAAATCAATTTTTACAAAAAAATGATTTTTCTCATATCTTGTCCCTGAAACGAATGAAATTGAGTGAAATTTCAATATTTACATAAAAAATAAATTTTTATCACATTTTGTTCATGAAACGAAGAAAATGTAGTGGAACTTCGATATTTTCACAAAAAATCAGTTTTTCACACGTCTTCATCATGCAACCAGCAAGATTTAGTAAAATTTTGGTACTTTTTGAAAAAACTAAATTTTTATGGTAGCCACCATGGGCCTCTGAAATCACTCGAAAATCGATTATAGGCATGGTAAAAACCTTTTCCGACCACTTTCCATAAAATTGTATGAAATATCAAAAAACCAATTTTTTCTATTTACCACCTATTCCAGACAGATTGTCGTTACACCTGTAATCTACACTACCTAGAAACCCGGAAATCTTCTACATGTGCCGTTAAAGATCTTGAATAGAGCTACAAAAAAACATATCGGGTGTTTTTTCTTTAACTGTCTTACTTCTGAATCAGCAAATCCAAAGACCAGCCTAGAACCCATGCCCACCCGATGTGGTCGTGTTCTAAAGGCTCCTCAAAATATTGGATCTATAATCTGTGTGGGGAAAGATGTAATATTTTGTAGACTTCTGTGTTGCTAGTCTCTAGGGTTTTTGTGTCATGTGTCAAAAGTGGCTTGGCAACCCTGGGAGGCAGGGCCAAGGCAATAGCACATGACAAACAATTTATAAAACAAGGATTGGATTTGGAAATAAAATCTAATGTCAATTTATGAAGTGAATATTAGTGCTATTCAACACTTCGATCTTGATTACGATTTTGATTATAATCGAAAACGGATTGATGTTTGTTGAACGACCTATAAAAATTGTCATTTGTCATGTCATTTTACAAATCAAATAAATCAATAGTGACATAACCTCATCATTATTTCAGTTTATTTCACGTGTATTTCACACTTTTCACAAGTTCATTCAGTTTAATCACGTTTAGTTTTATAGAAGCTGTTCTGTTAACTAAAAATGTAATATACAATTGCAAAATATCACTCACATCACATAACCCATAGACAAACGGTAGTTTATTCAAATTTTTCGACCAATCACATGCTTCCGATTTACGATTGTTTTCAATAGCATCATAATTTTAGACCGATTATAATCAGAGTGATCGATTGACATCGATAATATATTGTTGAACATGTTGTTTTTTAAATGACAGGAAATGATTGTAATCGATTGTCGCGTTGAATAGCACTATTGTTTCATTTAAACATTATATACGATAATACCTGAAAAAACGAAAAAAAATCGAAGAGTGGATCATTTATTTTGGCTATAACTCCACAAGGGTATACCAAGCATCTCAAATGTTATATACCGTTGGGTAGTCTTGAATAGATGAGTGAAGTCAGCTGAGTGTACCAGAGAAAAAACAATTATCAAGAAAAGACTTTTTTATATTTTGGTACAATGATTTATTTAGCAGAGCGCTTTCAGTTTAATAACAAACCATCCTCAGTGCCCCATGGTCAGGGTGTACAACAAATCATCACATTTAGAAGCAACATACACGAATTAAAATACAATGCTTAGCACACAGTCAGCATCCAATAAAACAATAATAATAAAAACAACACCTTCAACCCATTGTCCAATGGATAAATCCCTGAAATAGGGAAGAAATTTTTATTATTATTGTTTTATTGGATGCTGACTGTGTGCTAAGCATTGTATTTTAATTCGTGTATGTTGCTTCTAAATGTGATGATTTGTTGTACACCCTGACCATGGGGCACTGAGGATGGTTTGTTATTAAACTGAAAGCGCTCTGCTAAATAAATCATTGTACCAAAATATAAAAAAGTCTTTTCTTGATAATAGTCTTGAATAGTACTACAAAAAACATTTAGGGTGTTTTTCCTTTATCTGACGTCATAAACGTATGAATTGGAAAAAAATTGAAATACCCATATTCCGAAATTATTGAGGGCCATTAGGATCTTTTAAGGATAATTCAGGGATCGTGGAATGGTGCGATCATAATAATTTTTTGAGCTCTATCATCCTGAAAAATTTCATCGAAATCGTTAGAACCGTTACAAAGTTGCCACAAATATATATACCGACAAACCACCTAAATGAGGTACCTATATCTCAGCTTTGAGTACAGCTAAGAGGCTGAAAATTTTACTGTAACATTACCTCAGCGTCCCAAGTCAACTGACTGAATTCCATCCAGATTAGTGAACGTGTTCCTATTTATTCGTCATTCAGAAAATTGACATTTTGTATGAAAAATTAATTACTGTATATATAGAGTGACTTTTCAAGGTTTGTTCTACATGCCGTAGACGGTTTGTATTGGGCTTGTTCGGTGAGGTGGTTTTTGTAGAGATGTACTTGTGTCACTCGGCAACTACCGTTGAAAGTGATTTGACTATTTCCACAATGCCAAACTAAACTTACTAATTACTGCCAGCAGGTACTCGCCTTTTAGGTGTATCAAAATCCATATCGAGAGAATTCAGTTTCTAGAATTTGGTCTCTAAAGAAATGAACCTTCCTAGAATTCCGTGCATTTTCCAAAATTTGAACTTTCTTCTTGTTCAATCAGATAGGCTTCGATAGCTACACCAGTGTGCGATTTCATAACAATATGCAATGTTTCGGGCAAGTTTTCCTTTTTACATGTATCCACTTAATTCAAATATATTAAACACATACAACGTTTCAGATTTATCTGATGACATTAAACAATGGCCTGTTAATATTATAACTTGCAAGTGTGTGCTACTACCGTTGCCAGAACAAAAATATATGTGTTTTCCGATTCTTCATACGTTAATAGACATAAATTTAGGTTTCGATTATTACACTTCTATAAATTCATTGTCAAAACCAACCCAACTCAAAAAAAAAAAAATAATTTTTATTGTACCATTGATTTCAAAATACCTTTGACTTTTGACTAAGATTTAAATTAATATTTGTTTTGGAATGTTTCGTACAAACAGTTTTTTATTCTCGTCACCCTAATATTACAAGGTTGTATGTGACATTTTTACATTTTTATGATTTTCAGTATAACAAAGTTCTATGGAGCAATGACTATATTTTAAGCTTGGAATGAATCTACTAGCTAACATAGAACCTAAGTTATCAACAAAACATCAAGGGTGCATGTTAAAAAATATTTATCATGTGTATAACAAAGATGCATGTTGAACATGGACCTTTGTAATAAAAATATATATGGTCAAAACAATATTACGGGGTTCTATGTTCTAACATACAACCTTGTTATAATATTGTTGAGGTTATGTCAGTTTGTCTACACTTTTGGAGTAACAACAGGCTCATGCGAATGTGCTACGGCTTTATTTTGAAAATTTTAAGTAATGGGTGATAGTGATATAAGTGATGGTCACGGCTATGACTCTGACCGAGATAAGGAATACATTCCACCTCAAAAAAACATCAAAAAATTTAACCAGATAAGATTTTATTGTACAAGTTAGGTTAGGTTTTCGGAATTTTAAACAAGTTTTCTTTCAGTATTAGAATTCGAGTCCGTTATATTCCATTGCCAACCTTACCGCCAAGATCAACCAGTAGCGATAGTGGAAGTTACTCCAGTTCGATTCCACAAGTTGCCTTTCAATAAAAGTAGAGAGTGCAAGAATGTTATTTTTTTTTGTCTTTTAGTAATCTGCCCAGTTGTTCAACGGAATATACTAAAGAATGTAAAAAGAATATTTGTATTTTTTAAACCTACAGGCAACAAAGTCAATACTAAATTATATATCAACTTAATGGCTGGTAATTCTACTTCGATTTTGGAAACTGATTTAAACAGGTAACATCAAAATACAGCATAATAATTAAGGTGGTGGTCATAATAGTATATTAAAGTATAAGTGGATAAAGAGGTCTTTCAAACACGCGCGATTTTTCGAGCACGACGGCGCAGCCGGAGTGCTCTAAATAGAGCAAGTGTTTGAAAGACGAATATTATACGCTATTTTTTTTATTGGTGAACTTTGAAATCATAAAATATTATTATTATATTACTACTACAAAAAATGGAAGTCCGTCCTCGATGCCCAGCCAAGTTTCGTGAAAGTCCATCATAAATAGTATTTATTTTTATTTGACGTTACGAGGTACTGCTGTCAGATCAATAATTAAAAAGTTTCTTTATTTATATTTAAAAGGATACAATGTATATATGAGTATATAAATGAATTTTGCAGAAAAACCAAATAAGACATTGGTTCCCAATGAAAATATACAATTTAAAAACTAATAAAAAAAGTTGTCATTGATACTTATGTTTCTCAAGTTGTTGTTGTTACCATAGGGACTTTAAAAAACGCGCGTGTTTGAAAGTTCGATTTAAACACGCTGAGGCGTGCTTTAAAAAGGTGATATGAGGCATCAATAAAAAAAATTAGTTTTTAGAGGGAATCCTAGTTGTGTTTTGAGTCCCAAACAACGGAGAAGAAGGAAGGATCAACAGATTTTTCGGAAGATACCAAAGGAGAAATTTGTCAAAGTTTCACAGTTGTTAGAAAAGAAAGAATAGAGTCTGAAGAAGAATTGTTGGAAGAAGGAAAAAAAGAAATTGACACGAAAACGGAGAAATATTTCAGAGTGGCCATGTAACAAAAGAAAGGCAAGATGTGATCAGGGCCTTAATTATATTTCTTCCAGGAAAAAGGCAGTGGCAGCCAAAGAAATAAAAAATAAAAAAGATTGTGTTCAAAAATGCTTTATAAATGTTCTCGGGCAATAAGCAACAAGCAAAGAAATGCTATTTTCAAAAACTATTATTCTCTCTCTGCTGTAGAGGAGAAGCACTTTATTTTAAACAGCACTGAAGTTGACATTTCGCACAGAAGAAGGATAGGAACAAACCAAGATAATTAAATTGAAGGAAGAATGTTTGAATATTACTTTACGTTAAATGGGCAAAAAATTCAAGTTTGCAAGCCGTATTATTGTGGAGCATTATGTATAAGTCAAAAATCAATTTATACGGAGCATAAAATTAAAACTCTCACAAATACTTCACTGGAGAGTACCCAAGGAAAGCATAAAAAACGAGTAACATCGGTCGAAGATACAGATTTTGTCAAAGAGCATATTAACATGTTACCTCGAATATAATCTCATTATTGTCGTAAGACAAGCAATATGCAAATGATAAAGAAAAATCTCCGGTCTCTTTTTGTAAATAAGTACAGAAAAATATTTTGTAATTGTTTTAACATAGCATTTCATAAACCACGAAAAGATAGGTGCGATACTTGCGAAGAAATAAAATTCAAAAAAGCAGAAAATAGGTCGACAGAAGAGGTGGGAAGAGCCTACATAAATCATTTAAATGAAAAAGAACGTATTAGGAAAGAAAAATAAAGGGAAAGTGGGAAGCCTCTTTTATGTTTCGATTTCGAAAATGTCCTGATGTATCCAAAGGCCGATATAAAAACCTTTTTTTATAAAAGTAAACTGAATGTGTACAATATGACTACACACCTTTCCATTGGTAAAGAAGTTTATTGTGCGGTTTGGACTGAGGATTCACATGGAAGAGCTGGAAACGACATGGCTAGCGCAGTTTATGAAATATTACATAGAGTGTTAGAAGACCATCCAGAATTTACCGAAATAATAATGTGGAGTGATAGCTGCGTGCCACAAAATAGGAATATCCTTATGAGTTATGCTCTCGACCACCTAATACAAAATCTATAAAAAATTACTATGGAATTTTCAGTTCCGGGACATTCTTGTATTCAAGAAGTAGATGCTATACATAGCCCAATAGAAAGGTGAATGAGCTGAATAGAATATTATTCCCCAGTCTCACTTCTTCGATATTTATTGAAAGTGAACCGACCAAAACCGTACACACTAATTCAAATGAAGAAGGAAGACTGCATAGATTTTCACTTCTACTCAAGTCAGTTAAACTACAACACTGTACCAATTTCAAAGGTCGTATGTTTGCAGTTCTCAAGAAGAATTTTTGAGCTGAAATATAAAGATTCTCTTAAAGAATACTAACATTAGGACTGATGCCGATAATCCTATCAACATAACATGCCACCTCTCTTACGTCCTCATCTGGTATGTAAATGACGTCTTCACCCGATTATTAACACGTCATTATAACGTCTCTGTTACGCGTCATTTTCACGGCTATAAATGACGCCTTTAGGCTGTGACATTAGGCAGTGATTTTTTTGTCATTCTTACGTCATTTTCTTGGTGATCCTGACGCTATTAATGAACAAAAATGTACGTCACAGTCACGTGACCATGGTCACTTGGATGCGGCTACCACTGTTATATTTGTAAGTTGATAGAGTATCAAAAACATACACGAGAACTGTTACTAAAGAAATTTATGTTCCAATTAATTGGACCCTGCGTGTGGTTAACATCAGTATACCTAATAGAATAAATCCTAAACTGAAGCTCCTGCATCAAATTTTTATTAAAATACTATCAAAACACAGTTATTAAGCCGTTCAATTATGTTTTGGACACTCTATATAGACTAGTAATAATATAATAATTGAATGAATGTTGGTTTTCAAATTTAATCGTATGATCTCTTATGTGGCATCTTAAATACTTTTTATCATCCTCCTGTACGTAGTGTCAGCATTAACGTGTTAATTTGAAATAAACACATATTTTATTTTCCACCTACGGTATTACTATCCATCTTTTCTACTCTAAGTTATGTTGTCACACCTATACGACGAGAAATGAAGATATTTCTTAGATAATCTTTAATTTTTTGAAGTGTTTGTTACTGTGGCCATTAGGACACCTTTAGTGTTATCGCGTTTGATTGTTCTTGCATAATTAGATCCAATAAAAACACTTCACGCTCACGAAGTCTTAATTTATCAATATATTATTTTAATCAATAACATTTTGAAAAATTCCTCCAAGATATATCTTGGAAAAAACCAACATGTTAAATCAATTAGACGATAGGTACTTCTTGGGTACAATTATAGGAAATGGGGGAATAATGTAGGGGTTTACTATATTTTCACGTGGATGGTCAAGTTCATGTTGAAAATATATAACAATCGAAAACTAAGCTCAAGCATTACCTTTCGATAAGAATATGAAAGAAATTATATTCTAATATATTTACGATGTTATGTATTTAGTCATTAATTTACCTTCTATATTCTTTGAAATAATGATATTCGATGGTTTTTAAGCTTATTGAATGGTTATTAATAAGACTTAGATGGAAACATAGAAATAATGCCTGTATATATTTATATAAGGCCCGTTTTTTTCATGATGTACCAAAGTACCAAATAATTGTTAGTCACATAACTTTAGTGGGAACTTTTAATCGACGAATAAACGATTACCATTTATTTACCATGGTTAGTTTGAATCCGAACTAACAAATAAGTATTTGCCACTTTATTATGTAGTAAACAAATTTTTTGTCCTATGTAACTCTAAGGAAGATGCATATTTACCAACTGTCCATGTATTGAAAAGGAAAAAAACGTTCTTCTCTTGACAGTAACTTATGATCTATGCGTAATGTGAGTAATAATGTATCCATTGATGAAACAGCTGTTGATATACTCAGTGTCCCTGGATAGGTAAAACGACTCTTTTAAAAGATAAGAAAACCTCGATTCCAATTCTCATTTTCTAGATTTCAGCCTTGCTTGGCTAAAGACTTATTTCTTATGTAATTTTAATTTTGAAAAACCAAGTATTCAATGAAAATATTCAAAGAACGTTATACTCTCTAGAGTAAAGTGCCTTTTACGTGGCAAATGCGACAAAAAGTTATTGAAAAAAGTTGTTTAGAATCAATATTAAGATCCCTATACCAAATTTCAATATCATCGGCCAAACTGGATTTTTAATTTTTTTATATTTATTTCACAAATAAATTACTAAGGTACCTGTGGAAAATAAGGCCGCAGTTAAAAAAAACTACTTTATTTGGCAATAAGGTAGCAAAACGAATAACAGAATACAAATATTACCGTAATACAGACTATCTTAAAAGAAAATACATATTCACTTTCACCCTTAAATGTATGTGAAACTCGTAACATGTTTGCAAAAGAATTTCAAATGGGCTTTATTATCCGAACAATCGGTTAATAATTCCCAGAAGAAAACTTTGTGTTGGTTAAAAAGGACCACCTAAAATAAGGCCGGAACATATAACATACGTTCATTAAAAATAACATAAATGAGATTCTTGAAAAAACAAGGTCAGAACAGTTAATGTACGTTCATTGAATATAACATAAATCAAACTCTTGCAAAAAAATAATAATAACCACAACTCAAGAACAACGTATGCAGATAGAGTCATCTTCATCGTTTTTGGTAAAACCAATACATATTTCGTGGCACCAAGTACCAAAAGCCACACAGCTCCGCATATCTAATTGTTCTGTTGCGTTACACACAAAGCAAACCCAGATTTGTAAGGGGTTATCCTCTGGGCATTTTCTAGACTTCTTTTATGATGTGCATGGCATTGGTTGTTTCCTTATTTTAATTTTGGTTACAGTGGGATTGGACTTAGGACTTGTTGAACAGAACAGGTCTTTGGTTACTAGCTGTGCCTTATATTATTGATTACTGATTCTTTTGTTTTTGGAGTCTTATTTTTTGCAGTTTAAACAGTTCAGGTGTAGGAAGTAGTTCCTTCAAACATCTATTGAGATCTGCACTTTCTTCTTGTGTCTGTGTCGTACAATTAGCCGTGATAGGTGTAATTGACTGTCTCGACCCTTACTTCGTGGAATATGCTCATATTAGTGTTTTCAAATGAAACTCAAGGTCTCTAGTTAATTCCACAATATAATACAAGTTATTGAAAATTCTAAAAATTTGACAATTGTTTCGATAAATCAATATCATCGTCAGAATGACAGAAGTTACATTTCATTTTATGCCTACCTGATGTTTAGTAGTTATATTTTTGGCTAGACCAAGAAGTAACCTAACTTGTGATTGGCTTAATATATGTTTATAGAAAAAGAAGAAGATGTGATATTACAAATATTGAAGCTTAGATATTATTAGCCCTATGGTGATATCCCGGATATCATTTTTCCAATTAAGATCAGTATAACTGTGCAATGATATAGAAAACCAGGAAAACTATATCTGCTGATCTTTACAATTATCACTTAAGAAGACAGTTTATTAGTGGAGAATTCCCTAGATTTAACTGTTCATTGACAACTTCATATTGTGGGTTTCTTAAATGTCTTCTAATTTCCAGTTCTTCAAGGAAATCCAGTTCTTGTTTCTTTTCACAAATATGCAGCACTTCTAGTTCTGTGTTAGGTGTCAATGAATGATTGGTTCAAGTAGATGTTTTGCGTAGTGGGATTTATCTGGTTGTTTTAATCTGTAAGCTCGTAAGTGCTCACTGTATCGTATTTCAAAATTCCTAAGGGTCTGACCCAAATAGACAGCATTACATTCTGGACATTTGAGTTTATATATACCTGACTTCTTTAATAGTGGTATTTTTGTTTTTACATTTAACAATTTTGTACTAACGTTACTTTCTGTTTTAAAAGAAATTGTTGCATTCGTTGCTGAAGATATTATCTTTGAAATATTATTAGAAATATTTCCTGCATATGTGATGGTTTTATAAGTTTTAATTTCATCAGCTTGCTTAGGATATATTAGTTGTAATGCCACTTTTTTCTCTTTTTTACTAATTGGTTTATTTATCATATCTAATGGATAACCGTTAGATGTTGCTATTTGTCTAATTGTATTAATCTCTCTATCAAAATGACATTTGTTCATAGGAACTGAAAAAGGTCTATGTATCATTGAATTATATGCTGCTAGTCTGTGTGAGACAGGGTGGTTAGAATTGAATGGAATTGTCACACCAGTCTGTGTTGGTTTTCGGTAAATTGAATAATCAAGTACATTATTAACTCTTTGAATTTTTAAATCAAGAAAATTGATTGAGCTATTTTCTTTAATTTGTAATGTAAATTTAATTTTCGGGTGTAAATTATTGATGTGGTTGAAAAACACATCTAATTGTCGCTCACTACCCATAAAACAAGCTAATATGTCATCCACATATCTATACCAAAATAAAATATTTTTCGAAATATTACTTTCAAAGATCTTTCTTTCTAAATTGTCCATAAAAATGTTTGCTAAAATAGGTGATATAGGGCTTCCCATTGGTAAACCTTCATTTTGAATATATATCTTATTGTCAAAAGTGAAATAATTCTGATTAATGCATACATCAAATAAATTAAGTATATCTGATATTATTCCTGGAATAATATTTTTATCTTCTAGTAATTTTCTTACAAGTATTAGACATTCTTTAGGAGGAATTTTAGTAAACATATTAGTTACATCGAACGATATGAGTTTATAGTTATCTTGCAAGTGGATTGATTGATTTCAACTTTTTGATTAGTTCTATTGAATGTTTAATTGAGTACTGAGATTCATATCCGTAAGTATTGAGTATATTGTTGAGCTTTTTTGCCAATATATTATTAGGAGCATTAACATAAGAGACTACAGGTCTAATTGGTTTCGTTATTTTATGTAATTTAACTGTTCCATATAATTGTGGACAATGAGGATTCTTATGTATGATAGACCTCTTTTCGTAATCATTTAAAAGATAATTTGAATTATCATCTACAGTTTTATCTCATAGCGAACACAACAAAACAGTAAACATAAATCGAGAACAGTGTACTTATATAAATTGGAAGTTATGTGTGTATATAAATTAAGTATACGTGAATAGTTAAGTGTATAAATAAACAAGGTAAGTGAAAATCTATCCCACCCGTCGTTATAAAAACTATTTGAATAAAAAACATTACATTATGTTAACCTGTGAATATGGAGCATGGGCTTCCAAACTCTCCAGTGGCATGGACATATAATGGTTTGTCCAGCAAGTTTCAAGGGCCAAAACAATTTTTCAGTCATTATCTATAGAGACAGGACCAAATTTTGAACTGAACATTGTGGACAGTCGAAAAAATAATTAGTAGAGTAAGTAATTGATTTTAGAAATCAAGCTCCCACGATAGCTTGAGTAACCGAATTAATAACAGAATTAGAGGTAATTTTTTTAAATACCAAATATTATATTTGCATACTGCTTTTTTTTCTCTCCAGATTTTATTTGCTATAGCACATTCACTCTTTTGTAAAGTACAGAAGTTGCAAATATAACAAATTATATTTTTCAATTCCGAGGCATATGTTCGATAGTTTCTTAAAAAATTGATTCTTTTGTTGTCTATTCTATGAAACTGTTCATTAAATTATAGCAAAAAGAAGGAGATCTTTCAGTAAAGTACATACGATGAAAAATTATTGAACAAGATATTGAAATAATATTGATATTTTCTTAATATTACCTCCCATATCCTCCCTGTATATGAGAAATGTATATAAAATTATCGTGTAGCAGAAGTAATCATGTTATACGATCTACTTGTATAATATATTTTTTCATTAATTTTCCAGTAACTCGTAAGGACAGATTGCTTTTTAAAACAACACTGCTGGAAATCTAATAATTTATGTTTCTTCTGTGGCAAATCTTATATAATATATACAGAATTATGTTAGTGAATTATCATTACTCGTTTCCCACAGAGATCAACTAATTGTCCCTTAACGTGAAAGATATCTTCTCCGTTTTCTAAGCAGAAAAGTCTTCGAGGTATATATATTCTATGTACTCTCTTTTTATCTAATAGATTACAGTTGATCTGAATTAAAGAGCATATTCCAGATGTATGATGGGTGAACGTAAGCGAAACGTATAGTCCATTTCATGATTTCAGAAATTATAAAAATTATAGTAAGCAACAATTAGTCGTTTAAAAATGAATTGGTTTTTGTTTAGTAAATAACTTTTTTCCCCTTCTTCGTTTGAATCCTTAGCAATACATCTGATTTTTCCGAACGCATTCGGAAATGTATTGGATACAGATTTTGAATACCTATTATAAAATGTACTATACTATCAATTAATTTAACCATAGTTTTTTTTTCTTTTATTGAAATAATCGAAGAAATTGAGTTCCTCGTTTCCCATTGACAAAAAGAGTCATCACACTCTTTTATAAGACTTTTCCTATCGAATTGGGTAACTGACAACAATATTTCAGATTACTTTGGAAACAGTCTGTATATAAAAGGTTCATTACCTTAATTAGTCCGGCGTTTCTATAACCTATTAAAATGTGAATGACAACACTTTTGAGCAATTTTATTTTTTTATCCATGAATTTACGGTACAATGAATAATTCTTCATCTTCCTATTGTTTGGGTGCGTCAATTTTTTAAGTGTATGTCTGTATGTTAACATTAGTTGGTTTGTCTGGATAAAAAGTTATTCATCTTCTAGTCTATTTCTCACGTATCCTCCTAATCTTGTTCCTAATATTCTGGTAAATACTTCCAATTAAGTTGGATCAGTCATATTGGATGATGTATATATAGGGTGTCCCGAGATTTTTTTACAGGCTGTAACCCATTTGAAAATTGGGTTGGGACCTACAGTCATTCCATCCTAGGTATACAGGGTATCTGTGACGTCATCATAGAAGCAGGGACGTCATTGCAATGGAAAAAATTCAATGAAAGGGGGGGATCAAACCTAGCTCAAATGGAAGAGCTTTTTATTTCGAATTCAACAGTGTATCACAGTGAGGGTACTCGAGTGGATAATTATACCAAATTTTCAATTTAATGTTTAGTTGCAACAATAACCAGGACATTTCGACTTTACAGTGATTTTATAAAAGAAGTTCAAAATGGCCTCCGTCTGCAACAACACAAGCACAACAACCAAGTCTTAGTAGTTCACGTGTACGTGCCGCATGTATCATCTCTTGCGTAAGGTTATTACAAGCTTGTCTGATTTTGTTTCTTAAATCGTTCATGTCTACAGGTTTTTCATTATAAACAAGCTTTTTTAGCTATCCCCATACAAAAACTCTAGTAACGCAGCATGCGCATATACCATACCATTGTAATTTGTCACCATGTGTGGTAGCATAAGCTATCAGTGATTGTTTCCGTCTTCAACGAATGGTTGACTTCGTGTTGTGTTGTGATTGTTATAACTTTTCATTTTCTTTAGTGTTGCTTAAGGCAAAATAATCTAGGTAAGTACTTCGTTAATATTTCTGCATCTCATTTTGGTAGTAAATTTCTGTGCTAGTTATCTCCAAGGCCAATAAAATACATTCATTCACTGGATGATAATCACATGAAAAAATTACCCAAACAGTTTTTGCATATAAACAATGTATTTCGCGCTCAGTCATATTTTTTTATTGAATAATATGTAGAAAATATGTATAAACTTGGGGTTGTCATTATTGAAACGCTCCTTTTTTTGCGTTGAGAAAATATTTGGAAATTACTTACGCAAAGCACGATTTTGATCATGATTTTTTTTCTCTTCAGCACGTCAAGATATACACCGCTTACTCAAGCTGAACTTGAGGAAATAGCAGCTAATCTCAGCGATTAAGACTAGGGGAAGGGCGGGCAAAGTGACATAGTTTACGTTTGACTGGCTCTTACAAAGTAAAAATAAATCTAAAAAATTTAGATTTTTGCTCATTCAACTAACATATTATTGGCCTTTAAGATCTGAAATATTCACCCTCTCAACTGAACGCATCTGCTTGAAATCGCGATATTTTTTCATCTTTGTGAAATTTCACTTTGCCCTCACTAATGCGGGCAAAGTGGAATTTTGGGGAGGGTAAAGTGGAATGCAGCAATAGCTGGAAAATTTAACACAATTAATGAATTTGGTAACACAAAAGATATTACTTTATTATCAAATGAAGTCATAGTTCAAATTTTAACTAAAAAATAACAGATTATTCTTAAAAAAATTAAAAGGCACATTTTTCTACAATAGGTAGGTTTTAGTCTTACATATTAACAAACTGACTGAGTTCCGGGATATGGAAGAAACCTCTTCGTAGCTGTTTTGGTTCGTTTATATTCATATGGAGATCTTGATATGAATATGACATCAGGTCCTCTTTTGCAGGCCATCGGAAATATTTTTGAGTTTTTTCCATACATTTAACTGTCACTCTATCTGTTGTTTTATTTACAACCAGCCCTGGGAAAAATTGTCCCTCATACTGGACCACAACCCAACGTCCTTCATGAATCATTTCTGATGAGAGAGTCCGTTTAGTTACTATTTTGTTTTCAGTTTCTTCATCTGAAAAGCTCTCCTCAGAATCACTGTCGTCTAATTTAAGGCTCGTTTCACTCTCTGTATCTGAGGCAAATAGTTGTTTTGTGACCTTCCTGACTTTCTTTTTTCTTATTTTTTCTCTTTTTTCTTGTTCCTTTTTCTCTTTTTCGTCCTTTTTTCTTTTGAGTTCGTCAATAAAAGGTGTGCTGGTAGCTACAACGGTAACACCTTTACGACTCTTACGCGTTTTTGACCCCTCTGCAATTTCATTATTTCTGCTGTCCACATGAGGTATAGGTAAAATGTCATGAGGTGAAACAATTTCAATTTTTGCATTACTAAGTGAACGATTAGTTGTTTCAGCAGCTGAGAAAGCATCATCAGGAAAAACTCGTTGGAAAGGGTATATGCCGGTTTTTTGAAAGCCTGAAATTGCATTTTGTAAGGTGGCTGCCTTTAGATATGCTTCACCAAAAAGGGGTCCAATTTCGCGAATAGTGACCACTTTACCAGGATTCTCTCTCAGCCATATCCTTACAGCCTGCTCATAGTAAGCTGAGAGAGGGAACATGAATGCCACATCCAATGGCTGCAAGCGGTGAGTGCAGTGTGGAGGTAGTACTAAAATATCAACATTATTTTCCTTTGCCAACATCATCACTTCCAGATTATTGACGTGTGTAGCATGTCCGTCGAGAATTAACAAAACGCGCTCTTCAGCTGTAGGTTTGGAATATTTCATAAAATGTTTAAACCATTCTACGAATATTTCCGACTGCATCCACCCGGACGGATGTGTGAAAACTTTGGTGTTTGGAGGGAGACCTTTTTCAAACAATGGATTAGCTCGAACTCTCGGAAAAATAAGTGAAGGAGGAATGTAGTTTCCGGTAGCGCTGAAGCAAATTTCGGCCGTCACTAGAGATCCTCTTTCAGCTGATGACAAAACACCCACCTGCTTCTTCCCCTTTCGAGATAATATCTTTGACGGTCTGTTCGGCACTGTGCTAATACCAGTTTCATCACAATTGTACACTCTATCAGGAGTGTAGTGATGAGATTCGTATATTCCTTCAAGAAGGTCAAAAAACTTATTAACGTTAACTTTGTTGAACGCAGAAGCCCGTGCTGCAGATGTTTTCTCAGGAAGTCGTAGAGAGAGTTCAGGATGTCGTCTTAGAAACCCCTTTACCCAGTCCTTTCCTGCCTTTTTGTCTCTTTTATTAAAGTTGTTAACTATTTTATTGTGTTCCGCAAATTGAAAGGCAAGATACTTTAGATCTGATATCGTCAAACCAAAAAGTCGAGATTCCATGGTAAGGATATAGTCAACCAAGATGTTTTCTTGTACGGAAGTAAATACGGTCCGAAAGCGTCCCAAACCTTTTTTTGATGCTAGATTTTCAGGTTTTTTTAATCTTCGAAATAATGTTGCTACTGGAATGTGGTAATTTTTTGCAGCTGCATTAATACTGTTAGTACCTTCCCGAACTGCATTTATCGCAGCCTTCATACAGTCTTCTTCCCATGCTTGTTGATTACTTTTTCTGTTGTATTGATGAACCATTCTCACCTGCAAAGAATTAGAAAAAACCATTCTTAAACATGGCGGGCAAAGTGAAATAATTTCATATTGCCCGCCACATCCCATTCCACTTTGCCCGCCCTGTTTAAAAATTATGCAAACATTAATAACTTTTTACATAGCCGTAATAACGAGATGATTATTAGTAAATATGTTCTCAATTCATTATTTTATGTAGTCATTATAAGTAAACCAAAACAGGCATTATAACAGAAATGTCAGAGCATCGGAAACATTAATATATACTTACAATTTTATCGAAGAAAACACAAAAACACGAACGACAAAGATACCTGCAATAAGATTGCCGCCATACTAGTTTCTAGCGGTGCCAACTGTCTTAATCTACAAATAAATGGCACTAGATGGTAGCCACAGTAACAACCAAAAATTTAAACTAGAAATTTCACTTTGCCCGCCCATTTCGCTTTGCCCGCCCCTCCCCTACTGCGTTTCAAATTTTGGCTGAGATGACGATGCTGAAGATGATTCACCGCTTGCCATCTCATCGTCATTATCACGTGTATCATCACGTAATTTATCACCGTTGTCATCACCATCAGTTGTTGATTCTATACCTGACACACCGTCTATTGGATTGAGAAAAAAGTTACTTCTAAGTTCCATGTTACCAAATGAGAGTAGTAGCGAAGACGAAACCTGTCATGACTCCGACGCAGATCCTAATTTCGATCCAAATAACGCAAATGGTAAACCGAATAACATTGTTCGATTTTTTCTATGCAAAATGATCCACCTTCTGAGGATGAAAAGGAAGATGAAGTAGTTCCTCCTCCAAACGATACATTTGCTTGGTCCAAGGGGCAGAAACAGGTACTAAAATTTCAATCATTCGATTTTGCTGAGTCCTCGAAAGTAAATATTGAAATCAATTCGTATAAACCTATCAATGTTTTAAAGATTTATTTCGATAGGAATATCTGCGAAAATATGATAAACCAATCGAATTTATATGCTAGCCAACAAAAAATGTATTTCGGATTAGGTGCAGAAGAATTTGATGTCTTTTTAGGCATACTTATTATAATCGGTTTTTACAGACTTTCCACAATGAGGTCCTATTTTTTTACTGAGGAGAATTTTCGTCTTGAACGTGCGACAACAGTTTTTACGATAAAAAGATTCTTGAAACTTCTGAGATTATTGCATCTGAACAACAACAAAAATATGCCCTAGCCTAAGACCCCTAACTTTGATAGGTTAGATAAACTAAGATCATTACTTGACCACCTCATATGTTTTCCAAATGGTCTTGACCCCATACAGACATTTATCAGTGAACGGAAGTATGTGCGCATTCAAAGGTCGTACTACGCTGAAACAATATATGCCCATGAATCCAATCAAGAGGGGTTTAAAAATATGGACCTTACCATGTGCCTCAACTGGATATCTACTATATTTTCAAATTCATCAAGGCAAGGTAGAGTCAACAAGTGATTCCATGCTGGCCGAACGTGTTCTATTAGAGTTGTCTGAAAGATTCCAGAACCGCGGATATTGTCTGTATTTCGATAATTTCTTCACAACGATCCCTCTTATGCAGAAATTACTCGACCGAGGTCTTTTTGGGTGTGGAACTATAAGGAGAAATAGGAAGGGATTCCCAAAACAGTTATTGTATTCGGATAAAGACCTTTTGCAGTGTCAGTCAGATTATGTTGCAGTCGCTGATATATCTGTCTACAAATGGAAAGATCGGGGAGTATAATTTGAAACTTTGGCAAGCAACATGCACAATTATCAAACCAAAACTGAAGTTTTTAGAACCAATAAAACGGGGAAGCAAGATAAAATATCTAGTCCAGAATCGGTGGCTGATTACAATAGATATATAAGCGGAGTAGACCTCTTCGATCTGTATCATTCGAACTATTCTATTGCATGGAAATCTAGACGATGGTGGATGAAAATTTTTTATTATCTAGTCGATGCAGCAATAGTCAATAGCTACGTACTATCCAAAGAAACTCTGAAGAAGAAATATGTAGTTGCTAAACCCCTAACAGCATTAGAATTTCGCAGTGAACTAGCGAATGAGCTGATTGGGACATTATCACAAAGGCAACAATTCAGACCCTCAACCACGAGGTGCAAATGTTATGTCTACTGGTCCCCATCTCCTAATCAAATGAACCTACTCGCTGTGTACTCTGTAGTACTACAAAAACAAATTCAAAAACGGTGCAATATAATATGTCAAACTTGCAATGTTGCGGTATGTAAGGAATGCTTTGCACCGTATCATTCTAAAAAATAATCGTTTTGAAATGTGGTACCTTCATTTTACCAATAAAGTCGTTCTTTCATAAAAATAAAACTTGTATGGTAGCTATGTCTACCAGTGCTCCAATGGTGTTGGTCATTTAAGTGGACGGTCTCTGGTAAATACAGCTACCGCATTTCACCGCCCTTTATTGACAAAATCAGCAATTCTGGATTTTTTAAAAACATTTTTCAAGACTCTTGGAACTATCCTGAATAATATTTGCCGATAAAAAATAAGAAATTAAAAAAAATATGTCGGCCCGTTAAAGGGTTAAGAGAAGATACCATTATTATAACATCTGCTTCGGAAATAGCTAGTAACTTAGCAAATGTATACAAGAAACATTCCTCTGATGAATGTTATAAATATAACTTTACCAGACGCAAAGTGGCAAACCTCGACTGAAGCCGGACTCATACAGACCAATATCTTTAACATGTGCCATGTGCAATAACTTTGAAAATATTGCGAACAACTGCTTATTATGGCATCTGGAAGAAATAACTTAATAGCGCCAGAACAAATTGGTTTTAGAAAAAATCGTTCGTCAGTGGACAATATCTTAGATCTAGAATGCAACATACAGGAAGCGTTAACTACAAAACAAAAATGCACGGCAATATTTTTCGACCTAAAACACTCATTTTACAACGCATGGAGATGTAACATAATAAAAACAGTTCATACTTTGAACATTAAATTACATTGTTTGTCATTCATACAGAACTTTCTTAAGAACAGAAGTTCCCGACTTAGAGTTGATAATTGTTTCACGAATTCTACTATTCACGAAAATGACGTGCCCCATAGTTCTCCATTAAGTTCCACTCTCTTAATAATTGCAATTAATAACATCATCAAAACCATCTATAAACCAATTAAAGCACGTTTGGATGCAGATGATCTGATTATATTTATTAAATGAAAAAAACTTTAATCTCACGTCACAAATCCTGCAGAAGACATTAAACAAACTAGAATTCTGTTCTAGCGATGTTGGATTTGAATTTTTTGTCTCAAAAACGTCTGGCATGATATTATCTTCAAAAACTGTTCAGAAGCCGTAACTCACACTTACAATTCAAACCACATGTGAAATTCCTATGTGCAATATTTGATGAAAAATTAACTTGGAAGTAACATATTAAACAACTAATATTGTCATGTAATAAAAAGTTAAACGTATTAAAATCCCCATCCAACTAATACTGGGGATGGGATCAAACTACTCTGCTTAATTTGTACAGATCTTTAATCAGATCAAATATTGACTTTGTTTCGGTAGCCTATACTTCTGCAAGTAGATCAGCCTTAAAACTCCTAGATATTGTTCATAACAACGCCTTAAAGATTTCTTTGGGGGCCATTAGAATTACACTAGTTCAATTATGTGGAATATGGAGAACCATGTCTTCAATATTTTCGAATGCAGTTGACTCTTACATATATAGCAGCCATTGCACAAGATACAACAAGACCTATCCATCTCCAAACCTTTCGAGATCAATAACTCTAGACGATGGAAATAATCAATTTACGAACAGAAAACCGTACCACGAACTGTTACGACTTTTGCTGAAAAGCCTTAATCGAATGTTCCTGATATATTTTCTAATGCAATATCCCTCCCTTCTCCTTGGACACTAAAACCTTTGCATTCCATTACTCAACTCCTACTCTATAAAAAAATAGAGACGCATAACTTTATGATCAAAAATTAATTTCTGGAAGTTACAGACGCTCCAAAATCCAAAGACTGAGTAAGATGTGCTTTTGTTACTCCCAGAAATCAGTTCCAGTTTTAACTGCCAATGCTCTGCAGTATATTTTCCACAGAACTGTATGCACTATATGAAGCCCTTAAGCATATAAACAGCTTAAAACTTAACAATTGCTTGATACTCGCGGATTCTGTTCTGTTTCGCCAATCCTGCATTTATATCCAAACCACTCACGAAACGTTCAGGTCACCTGGATACCATCCCACATTGGCATTACAGATAACGAGAAAGCCGATAAATGTACGCACCTTAGAATGAATGGTAATATTTCAGGTACTGTTTTAAAATGTACCAGCAGTAACTTGAAAAGTTTTTATAAAAGCAAAGTGTCCGGTATGTGGCAAAACTAGTGACAACGCATTAATTCAATCTTGAAACATGTAAAATCGGTTGTTACACCTAGGAAAACCACTTAAGCCGACTTAATCAGGTGACCCTTTCACGATTACGTTTGGACATACTAGGCTAACTCATTCATTTTTATTGACAAAAACAAAGTGTCCTAAATGCGATACATATAATGAAATACTATCTGTGAAACACGTAATAATAGATTGCAGCAAATATCATACTCAACGCAAAACATATGATATCCCTATGAGTCTGAAAAAGTTGCTTTGTGAACAGTGTCCAATAGACAAGCTAATGAACTTTCTAAAGGATATTGATGTTTTAACACTTGGTTAGTCGCTATGGATCTGTGAGATCCACAAGTTGCATTAATTGCTGTTTATTATTATTATGCTTTATTTATCATAGATAATGTTAACAATAAACAATAAAAACAATAAAGTACGTACTTAATAAGCCAGATGATCAGAAAATAACTAGACAAAAAGAAAAACGGAAAACAACGCAAAGAGCAATCTGCAAGCAACAAAATACAAGCATACAAATATACAGGATGTAGGCACAAAACATAAGTAGAAATGGAAATCTACAATTAGTAATATCAATAAAATAGTATAAGCAAATAAACAAACAAACTGTACCAAAATTAAATAGAAGCATGTATAAAGCAACCATGAAATAAAGTATAATAAGCATAAAAAGTATTATGTAAGCAAGAAATGTATATTATATACATGGCAATAATGCCAATAAATAAATATGAATATAAACATGAATATGAACCACTAGATTCCAGTAGGATTACTTTTAATGTAAATATCAATAATTTTTTAAACATGTTCACGCTTTGACTAACTTTTATGTACTGCTATGCGTTACGCATGCGCCTTGGAGTAGGAGACTACCCTATTCGGTATCTTCCTAACGCGTCGAAAGCTACGATCTAGTGTTGTTTTAACTATTCGTGGTTGATCTGGTTTTTTGTAGACACGTGTTGGATCCTTGACAGCTTTAGCGCTCAAATTCGTAAGTAATTCTGATTGATATAATTTTCAATATTTGCTGAACATAATAGTGAATTATTATTTGTAGGATAACCTTTACAATTCTATTTTAACAAAAATTATTTCCGTGGGATATGTAGGGGATAAATCCCATAGGTCCATGACGACCACTTTTATTCTATCCGCCATCTTCTGCATCCTTTATGTATTTGTCACAATTTTCTCCCGCACTCTATATAATTTTGAAAAATTATTATTTATATATGAATTATGTCGATATTACAGGTTCATCATGTCATCGAATCGTTTTGACCTGAATAACCCAGCAGATATTATAGAAATTCACGAACTTTTATTCGATAAGGATGAATCTTTGATGAACTTCTGCATATAATCTGGAACATTCTGTGTGTGATTTGGATAAAGAGGATTATGACACAGATTCATCAGAACAAATAGAAGAGCAAGAAAACTCGAATTTGGAGCAGGATGATGTTTATTCGGAGTCTGGTTCGGATCTCGAGGATAACGCAGAATTCTACGTTTGCAATCGGAGGAAATTCAAAAAGTTATGGAATCCCTTTCGTGGAACAAAACTACGTACACCAACCGAAAAAAAAATTATTCTCACAACTTGGTGAAACTTCCAGGTGTTACTGGAAGAGCAAGACGACATCCTGCAAACCTGGCAGTGTTTTTTCACTGATCCTATGTCGGATATCATTGTGACGATCACGAATCAATGCATTGATTCGATTCGGGAGAAATTCGCGAGAGAAAGAGGTGCAAAATTGACAGACATGAAATAAATGCAATGATAGATCTGTTATATATTGCTGGCGTATACAACTCTGCCAGGGGCAACTGATGGGTGGATTGAGTAGCTTGTCAGTTGTCACTGCCGATCCCAAGCCCGGATAAACGAGGAGGGTTGAGCAGAGGGCTAACCACCCACTCTCATAAAAAAGAGTCTGATTATGAAAACTGCAGTTTTGCCTCGGACCCGAACAGGAACAACACAAAGACGACAAACGCAAGGGAAAATAAATGTGAGTAATGGAACCTGAAACGTCCAGAGCTGGTATAGAGCCGGAGCCGCTACAAATGCCATTCAACAACTCGAAAATATAGGAACGGATATAACAGTAGTCCAAGAAATAAGATGGGATACATCAAAATGCGCCAACTACAGGGGAATCTCACTAATAAACACAGCATACAAAACACTCTCAAACATCCTGCTATGTAGATTAACCCCATATGCAGAAAACATTCTAGGTGAATATCAAGCCGGCTTCAGAAAATACAGGTCAACTAGACCAACTTTTCACACTAAGGCTAATTCTAGAAAAGGCTTGGGAATATAATAGAACAGTACATAACCTTTTCATAGATTTACGACAGGCTTATGATAGCATAGAGAGAAGCCAAGTATGGAACGCAATGGCGGTGTTTTCAGTTCCAAAAAAGCTTATCCAGATGACCAAAATTTGCATAGAGGGAGGATTATCAAAGGTACGGGTAAACAATAACCTATCCAGCAGCTTTGGAATAGATAACGGACTAGAACAAGGCGATGCTCTATCGCCACTACTGTTCAACTTAGTACTAGAGAAAACCGTGGGAACAGCTGAGATCAAAACTGCACTGCTAACATCGAAAGTTCCCAAATTGCTGTGTTAGCATACGCAGATAACATCGACATCATCGGAGATTCCGTCGTAACAATAAAGGACATTTTCAACAAGATCGAGAAAACAACAAGCGAAGTAGGACTAAAAATTAACGAGGAAAAGACGAAATACATGTGCGTAAATAGAACGGCACGAAGAGATATATTAGGACAAAACGTTACAATAAGCAATTTTAACTTCGAAAAAGTAGAACACTTCAAATACCTTTGTACCACAATTACAGCAGAAAACGACATCACTGAATAAATCAAACGCAGAATCCAGTCCGCAACACGCTGTCTTTTTGCACTCAATAGCCTTATGAAATCAAAGAGTCTAACAAAGACTTCAAAAATCGAGATATATAAAACTATCATCAGACCCATAATAACATATGGTAGCGAAACGTGGATAATGACCAAAACAAACGAAGATAAACTCAGATGCTTCGAATGAAAGATTTTCAGAAAGATATTTGGACCCAACCACGATCCGACAACTAACCGCATTAGATCTAATGCAGAGCTATACAAAAATAGCGATATTATCCAGGAGATTAAATCCCAGGACAGGACACGTACAGAGGCTACACGACGACAGACTTGTAAAACTGATATGGGAAGAGACTCCAACAGGCAAAAGACCACTCGGATGCCCCAGAATGCGTTGGAGAGACAACATAAGATCAGACCTCCAAAAAATGAACATTCCACTCGATTACAGGTTGATGAAAG
This sequence comes from Galeruca laticollis, assembly GCA_963921935.1. Classification (NCBI taxonomy): domain Eukaryota; kingdom Metazoa; phylum Arthropoda; class Insecta; order Coleoptera; family Chrysomelidae; genus Galeruca; species Galeruca laticollis. Next base: position 19,623,009 of record OY998184.1, read on the forward strand.
ACAGGGCCTCCTGGAATAAAGTTGTGCAGTCAGTCAAAATCCACCCACGGTTGTAGCGCTAAGTGATGATGTATACAAAGGAGGCAAGATAAATGTCGCCGACCTATGGGACTCAGGAGGATTTAGAGTTGAAGTTTTTAGGCTAACCTTGAGCCTGAGAAGATTTCGATTTCTTCTTCGTTGCTTACGATTTGATAATCAAGAAACTCGCCAAAAACGAAAAAAATATGATCGGTTAGCCCCAATTCGAGATTTGTTCGAGCAATTCGTGACAAATTGTAGGAAGTCTTTCTCAGTTGGGGCAGATGTCACGAACGATGAGAAGCTGGATGCATTTCGTGGCAGATATTCTTCCATCTAATATATTCCCTCAAAACCAGTCAAATATGGAATGAAAAATTTGCCGTAGTTAACTCAAACATGTTTATACTTTTAACCTTGAAATTTACGCAGGCAGATAGCTAGAGGCGCCATTTCAATTTAGTAACAGCAACCTAGACGTTGTGAAGCGGTGGTAGCCCTTATTCGCAATTCTGGACGCAATGTTCCTGCTGATAATTGATTTTCAAATGTGTGTTTACTTCAAGAGTTGGCAAAGAATTATCACCTGTCGGTCTAGGGAACACTAAAGAAAAACAAATGGCAAATACTGAAAGAGCTAAAAAACAATAAAGATAGAGGGAACTTGTCTAGCATTTTTGCATTCAGGAAGGAAGGAACAATGGTCTCCTACATGCCATAGAATAAGAACAATAAGAGAAATGTGATTTTAATCTCCAGTATGCGCACAGATGATGCAATTGATGAATCAACAGGAACACAAAAAAAACAGAAATCATTACATATTACAACCACCATAAAATAGGAGTGGACGTTGTTGATAAGATGTGCTGGTCCTACAGCTACAGAGGGGAAGACGGAGATGGAATATGGTTATATTCTGTTTAATGTTAAACCTAGCTAGTATAAATTCCCAAATAATTTTTTTTAAGGAAAATGAAAAATAAAACGCCGCCTTTTCCCAAGGCAGCTTGGTTTGAAACTTATTGAAGACCAGCTAGCGAGGCGATTGTTGGTGCCGAATTTACCGGTCACAATGAGTAGGGGGCTTCAGAAAATTCTACCCAAACCTCCTGATCAAACTACAAGATGCAATTCTGCGGAAACTCATTCATCCGAAACGATTTCTCGAAATCGTTGCCGCCCATGTCTCCAAACAAAAAAGAAGACCAACAAAGTACTCCTGCAAACAGAGTGTGGCTTGCACTTATGCCTTCAGTACTGTGGTTTTGTTTGTGCAGACAGTTGTGAAACCGAGAAGAATGTTGCTTCTGATGATGATTTTTTTTTCAATTATTTCTCAGTTTGCAATTTGAGTGTACTTTCAGTTTTTTCAAATGAATACATAGAGAAAGTCGTTCTTTCATTTATTCCACCTTTTAAATGAAAAATTCAGTGCCAAATTTCGGTACTATTTATTCACCCTCATTTGGATCTTTCAGATCCATAGTGACTGACAGGGGTACGCCTACCCGAGTGTTAAATATCATTTAGTTTAAATACTGTTGGTATTTAGTTGAATATTTGTAAGTGCTTAATTTTTAAGTTGTAATTACTGTTTAGTACCCATAATGGACTATCGCTAATAAACTTTTGGTGGATGCGACTAATTTTTAATAAAAAAAAGAAAAAGTTAAGTTACATCCATGTTGATATCTCCTTTCTGAGGAGTTCCTGTAACTAAAAATATATATTTAGAGGTAATTGTTATCTCCAACACCTGTATACAACAAACTGTTTCGAAACATACTATAACCTGAAACTAAATTCGCAACCGAATGGTGTCACTGTGAGCAGCTTACAGGGTTGAGAAATACGAGGATCATCATACATTTTATTTAATTGGAACAGCGTGTATGCGAGTTGTTGACCGCTTGGTCATTCGATTGTAGTGTTTACGAGCTCTTCGGGTAATATGTAATATTCAATATTGTGATTAGCTATTTATTCGATTGGATTACGAGACATAAACTTAAGATTATGAGTGAGAATAAAACGAAAGTCTTATTTCTTCTTTGCTGATGTTTAGTCGTATAAAACGTGCTAAAAATTGTAGGAATATAGCTAAATATACACTGCCCCAAAAAAATAAAGTCATGTAGTAGATGATATGAAAAATTACATCAATAAATGAAAATTATTGATGGAAGGCAAAATTCGGTCCCCTTAGCGCATGGAAAAATTGAACGCTTGCGTATTTAGACTGTGTAATGTATTGAGCCAACCCCTGCACGTAGATAATCTTTGCTGGTCAACTGTCATATGTCAAAACCATATATATTACTAATCTAGCTATAAGATCAAAGTTATAAACACATGACTCATAAATTGTATTCTTCGAATTACGATAGTTGTTACAAAAAAATACCATAGTGTAGGAAGGTTGTGTTTCCATATACCTCTAAAGTGTCCGATATTACAGATTGAATTTCAAACAAGCCTCAATTATTCACATAACGCCTAGTACTGTTGATACATTTTGGTTTGTCAGAGTTTTCGATCTTATGGTAGTATGGCTGTTCGATTTTCTGGTTCACTGAAAATACACCGTAAACTTGGAACATAAGAGGTGGGTGACATTGATCAAAACATGAAATGTCCAGATGTGTGGCTCTCTAGCATTTGTTTCTTGCTGGACCTTCAATTTTTGGAGAGGGTCAGGTGGTAACTGCCGGAAACCTTATTCCGCCATTTCGCGAACTAGATTTAGTTATACTCTAATACAGTACGTGTTTAGGTTCAATAAAATTTTGTAGATAATAGTCGTGTTATTATTACACTCACAGAAATGGAAGTACCAAGTCTTTATTTGTTAATTTATTGTATATATACAATAACTATTCTAATAATTCATGTTTAAGAAACATATGTTTCTGAAAAAAAATATTTTTTGGTAAATCACGTTTTGTGTAGGTTCGAATTTTATAGTTCGGGGTGTCATTAATCACAGGACAAGAAGTGATCAACGACAGTTCTCTTTACAAATCTCTTTTTGTTGTTTCTTCTATATTTGAACGAAATGAAGTCCAGTAAAATTATTGGATTGTTAACAGATACCTCGAACTCACAAACGAAAAATTTATATCGCAACTACAATTATGATAAAGTTGAACAGGCATTAACAGCAGTTGCCGATGGCAGGTTAAGCACAAGGAGAGCTTCTCGGGAATTTAAAATACCCTAAATTTCAAAGGAGACATTTCCTACAACCAGTAGGAAAGCCCGTTTTCAGTACAAGAGAAGAGAAAGCATTTGACAAAGGCATTCAAAAGTGCTCTGATTGAGGCTTCACTCTAGGTGAGCGAAATGTGAAGATTCTTGTTAAAAACTATTTGAATATTATTAATAAAATAATCAAAGATAGAAAAAAACATAAAATTAGTATTTAACCAAACTTACCTCTCGACCACTCACACGTTTCACCCTTTTTATAAATATTTATTTATCATTTTACTTTCTCTCCCTTAATCATTGATTGTATTTTTGCAGGATTGTATAGGTTCATTTTCATATTTGTATCAAACTTGAGACAGATCATAATCACTTATTCAATTGCTCGTGCACCACCATATCGGTTTTAACGAGCTGGAATATAGTCACTGTTTGATATATGTTGGTTTAAACTATCTCCAACCCTATATGTATTCTGACAATATTTGTGAAATTAACAAGACATTTTTGTAAATTATATTATGAAATTTTACGAATAAATATTATTATTATAAGGAACTTTGAAAAACATAAGTTGAGATCAATTACAGCAGATGCTAAAAATGTTTTTAATTACTTCAATACAAGTCATGCCCTCTTTAAAGAATTTCCAATACATCTTACAACATGAGTTACTGCTCAATTCTTATTATTTCTGCAGCAATATCAATAGACATAGCATAATGGATTCATATCGGTTAAAAGCGGGGGCTATTTGTTGACATCACGTATTCTAACCTATATTCTGGAAAACATATAGTTTACATATTACCCACCTCACGCATAACTATAGTAAGGTGGAGCTCCAGAATGTTACACTGAATAGTTAAGTGTATATTAGTTAAGTGTTGAGTGGTTTAATGTTTGAATAAATTAAGTAAGTGAACCTACCGTGTGTATGAATTTATCCCACCCGTTTACTGTTGAAATAAATAAGAAACACATTATAGTATTAAAGAACAACAACGAAAAGAATCCCTTAAAAGTAAGGGAAAATCCTCAAAACTAGAATTCTCTAAAAAGAAGACGATTGGCAAAACAAAAAAGAATACGATTGGTAAAACTAAGAAGATAAAGAAAAGTCATAAGGTTGAAGAAGAAAGTAACTCCTCCGACGCCTTGCAAAATCTTCCTTATGATGATGACTCATATATGGATACAGATGAAAACGGTTATGCAGCATGTATTTTCTGCACTGGAAATTTTTTAGCCGATCTACATGGAGAAGCCTGGGTACAGTGTTCAATGTGCTTCCGATAGGCACACGAATATTGAGCTGGTAGTGAGAAAGCAAAAGCTTATGTGTGTGATTTTTGTTTTGAAAAATAGGTTCTCAATTTTGGATAAGGTATCCAATTTTGGATAACGGTTTTTTTATTTGAAAAATGCTTTATTTGCCATTTATCTATTTATTATATTCTTTAGGATTAAAATGAATATTTTCGTGAACGTATCCTGTTTTATTGATGTAATAGCTTATTTTAGCCACACAAGAATTAATAAAATATGTTTTTATAATTCGCGTATAAAAGGAACTTCATTCTAGCATTGCTTAGTGTCACAATCAAGTCTCTTTGAACACTTTTTTAGTAATTTTTATTGTCATACAGTTGGTTATTGTATATAATATATATTTCTATACGACATTTGATTGTAACCTTGAAAGAAATTATAAATAAAATGTTAGTGATTGCAAAATCTAGTTAAATTTACTACAATTAACTTTATATCATTTGAATTTTTAATCCATTATGTGAACAGTACCTTATTTTCAATTTTGACATATAATAAGCGAATGACATATACATTGTATTATAAAACTAAGAAAAAAGCGCATATGTTTCATTTCTCATTGCAATTCAAATTTTAGTAATTCCAAATCATCTGCTTCATTTAACAGGTTATGGGCCCAGAAAATTGTAATCGAGCTACGGGAAACAGCAATAATTTAATTGGCGCATATATTTTTAAGTTTAAATAAAGTATAAAAACACAAAAATGTCTGATTTGACAAAAGTGCAAGTAACGAAACTAGATGATGAAAACTATCAAGTCTGGAAGTACAAAATGGAACTTCTATTCATAAAAGCAGATTTATGGACAACAATCATCGAAGAAGCACCATCAGATGGAACTCAACTATAGGCATGGAATACAAAAGACGGTAAAGCACGTGCATATATTGGTTTGTTTGTTGAAGACAATCAAATTATTCATATTAAAAATAAAACATCGGCAAAAGAATCGTGGAAAGCATTAAAAGAATATTATCAAAAATCATTTTTATCAGACAAGGTTAGACTTTTAAGACGGTTATATCGAATGATGTTGCCTGAAGTTGGAAATATGCTAACACATTTAAATGTAATAGACGAATGTATACATCATCAATTGACAACATTAGGTGAAACCAATTGCAGATTCTCTTTCAGTTGCGTTATATTTATCAAGTTTATCCAAAAGTCATGGTGTTTTAATAACGGCTCTTGAATCACATCCTGAGGCTGATTTAACTAAAACTATGGTGAAAAACGAACTTTTGGAAGAATATAGACGACGACAAGAAATCGAAATTGTTAATGAAGGTGGTGAAAAAGCATTGAAAGCCATAAAATAAAATAATGTATCAGACAGTTCGAAATCAATGTATTATTTCTTTTGTGAAAAAAAGTCACATCAATAGTGAATGCCTTAAATTTACAGCATGGAAAAAGAAAAAGAGAATGAAAATCAAGGTCAACGACAGGCAAATGCAGTACAAAACAAAAGTGATAATGAAGGTGATTCTGTATGTTTTATGGTCAATCAAAATATAAAAATAGCCGAATGGTGTATTGATTCTTTCTGGTGCATCGGCACACATGTGTAGTGATAAAACATTCCTTAAAAGTTTGAACAAATCAAGCAATGATTCGGCGAATTTGGCTGATGGTAGAAATTTTCCAATAAAAGGAATCAGAGTCATGGAATTCAAAACTGTTGTCAATAAATTCAAATTGAATGATGTGCAATTTGTACCTGGATTGAAATGTAACCTCTGATCAGTCAGTGAGCTTAAAAAGAATGGCTGCAGTATCATTTCTAAAGGCGAGAAGTGTGACATCGATAAAGACGGTAAAACATTAATAACAGTAAAGTCAGAAAATGATATTAGTGTTTCAAATGAAACTCAATGTTTCTAGCTAATTCCACAATATAATGAAAAAAGTTGGAAATTCTAAAAAATTGACAATTGTTTCGATAACTGAATATCATCGTCAGCATGACAGAGTGTACATTTCATTTGATGCCTACATGATGTTTAGTAGTTATTTTTGGCTAACCAAGAAGTGACCTAACTTGTGATTGACTTAATATATGTTAATAGAAAAAAGAAGAAGATGCGATATTACAAATATTGAAGCTTAGATATTATTAGCCAATATGGTTAGGTTAGGTTAGGTTAGGAAACAACCAGATAAATCCCATTACGCAAAACATCTACTTGACACCAATCATTCATTGACACTTAACACAGAACTAGAAGTACTACAGATTTGTGATAAGGAACAAGAACTAGATTTCCTTGAAGAGTTGGAAATTAGAAGACTCTTAAGAACCCCAAAATATGAAGTCGTCAATGAACAGATAAATCTAGGGAGTTCTCCACTATTAAACTGTCTTCGTAAGTGATAATTGTTAAGTTCAGCAGATATAGTTTTCCCTGTTTTCTATATCATTGCACAGTTATACTGATCTTAATTGGAAAAATGATATCCAGGATATCACCATAGGGCTAATAATATCTAAGCTTCAATATTTGTAATATCACATCTTCTTTTTTCTATTACCAATTAGTCAATCACAAGGTAGGTCACTTCTTGGTCTAGCCAAAGATAACTACCAAACATCAGGTAGGCATCAAATGAAATGTAACTTCTGTCATTCTGACGATGATATTCAGTTATCGAAACAATTGTCAATTTTTTAGAATTTTCAACATTTTTCATTATATTGTGGAATTAGCTAGAAACATTGAGTTTCATTTAAAACACTAATATGAGTAGATTCCACGAAGTAAGGGTCGAGACAGTTAATTTCATCACAAAATGATGTTTATAAAACAACACCATCGAATTGGGCTCACAACGCATCAAGTTCGGGTGACTCGAAATGCATTCACGAATGGCATAAAATTTTAAGTCATGGAAATTTAATTGATATAAGAAAAATGGCAGATTTATCAGTCAACATGAAAATTTCAGAATACAGTCACAGTGATAATTGTGAAACGTGTTAACAATGCAAGTCAAGCAGAGATCCTTTTCCTCGTAATTCATTGACCAGATCAAAAGAAAAGTTGGATCTGGTACATACAGATGTATGTGGACCTACACAGTTGCCAACAACTAGAGGAAACAGATATATACTCACTTTAATTGACGATTAGACGAGATATTCACATATTTATTTGATTAAATAAAAGTCAGACGCTCATGATAAAATGATCGAGTTTGTTGAAATGATGAAAACGCAGTACGGTTAAGTACCAAAGGTTATCAGATCAGATAGAGGTGGTGAGTATACGGATGATAATTTAGGTAAATATTTCAAATCAGAATTAACTAAAACTCAGTTATCGGTACCTAAAACACCTCAACAAAATAGAGTGGCTGAGCGTAAAAATCGCATTTTAATAGAAATGACACGTTATATGTTGGCTAGTTCTGCTTTGCACAAACAGTTTTGGGGCGAGGCAGTGACAACGGCTAATCACATTATAAATTGTTCAACTACTAAAAGTGTAGAATTAACATATGAATACTGGCACGGCAAAAAACCAGATATAAGTTATTTTCATATTTTTGGAACTCCAGCATGTGTTCACATTCCAAAAGATTAACGTAAGTTGGACGATGTGTCTGAAAAATTAATTTTCGTTGGATATGAACTCGGAATGGAAGGCTTTCGACTTTTAAACACTGATACTCATCGAATTAAAATAAGTCGTGATGTTAAGTTTATTGAAGATGAAATTGTCGAACAACCTGATATTGAATTGGCAGTTGAGGATAATCGAATCGATGGATTTCAACCAATGACGTTACAACATGAAGTTGAAATATCTGAGCCGGCTTCAGAAGGGAAAAATCAACTGGATGTCACGGAACTCAGACGTTCTGAACGATCAAATGAAGGTATTCCACCAAAAAAAAATGGTGGTTGTTGATCCAGTCACATAAGATGAGTCTATTGGTGCACCAAACGCTGATAAATGGAAGTCAGCAATGGATACAGAATCTCTTCGAAATTTTGAAACTTGGGAAATGACCAAATTATCTCCAAAGTGCTATTGGATGTAAATGGGTGTACAAGACAAAAACTTATCAAAATGGGAACATCGTAAAGTTCAAGGCCCGTTTAGTGGCACAGGGTTTCTCACAAAAGTATGGTCGTGGTTATGATGAAGTTTTTGCACCTGTAGCAAATCCTACTACACTCAAAATTCTTCTTGTGGTGGCAGGTAAAAGAAAAAACATTTCGACATCGAAACTGCATATTTGAATGGTGATCTGTCACATGTAGTTTACATGAAGCAACCGAAGGGATATACTTCTTTTGATAAGGATCATAAATAATTCATATGGTCTTAAACAGGGTGCTAATGAATGGAACAAGAAATTATATGCAGTTATGAAAAAAAACGAATATGCTCAAAGTAAAAGTGATCCATGTTTATACACAAAGAAGACGGATGGTCAAACAATATACATATGTAATAACGTAGATGATATTGTTTTTGCTGCGACAACCGAAGAATCAATAAATGATTTTGAATCACAGACGAATGCCGAATTTACTATTAAGAATCTCGGAGAACTTGAATTTCATCTTGGTATTCAATTTGATAGAGATGAAAACGGTATATTTAGCCTAAATCAAGAAAAGTATATCATGAACAAACTACAGGAATTTAATTTGAAAGATGCTTAGGATTCAATAACTCCAATAAATGTTTGGCTACTTAAGTCAAACAATGAATCAGGAACCTTTTGAATCACAAGAAATTTATCGAAGTGCATTTGCATCTTTGCTCTATCTGACAATCAGTACCTACTAGACCTGATATTGCAATTGCTACGTCAATATTGGCAAGACATATCCAAGATTGTGTGATTGGACTGAAGTAAAGCGAGTCTTCAGATATTCAGAGGCAACAAAGTCATTGAAATAACGACTTGGTGATCATGAAAACGAAGGAAAATTTCAATGTTATGTAGATGCAGACTGAGCTGGAGATGATGAAGATCGAAAATCGAATACCGGATATTGCTTTATTTACAATGGAGCATTAATCGGATGTACAAGTCGAAAACAAACGTCAGTCGCTTTATCATCAACTGAAACTGAAATTATCGCATTCGCAGAGGCTTCACGTGAACTCATTTGGATTGAACGAATTTTAAATGATTTTGATCAAAAATTGGACGCACCAAATAAAATATTCGGAGACAATCAAGGTTGTATAAAGCTACTGAGTGAACCGTTATGTAATCAAAGAATAAAGCATATTGATATCAAATATAAGTTCGTATATGATTTGATATTATCGAAACGCATTTCAGCTGTTTATTGTTAAATTTGTATAATGATCGCTGCTATGTTACAAAACCGCTAGATGGACCAAAGTTGGCAAAACATGCCAGGGCGATTGGATTGATGTAATTAAATTTAACAATAGGTTGAGAAGAAGTGTTAGTTATTGCAACATCTAGTTAAATTTAATACAATTAACTTCATATCATTTGAATTTATAATACATTATGTGAACAGTACCTTATTTTCAATTTTGACATTTAATAAGCGAATGACATATTCATTATGTTATAAAACTAAGAAAAAAGCGCATGTGTTTCATTTCTCATTGCAATTCACATTTTAGTAATTCCAAATCATCTGCTTTATTCAACATAAAATGGTCTAGCGTAGTTCTAGCTAGCAAATTATTATATTAAATGATCTTAAAGGTAAATTTCAATAAATTATAAGTTAAAAATATTAATAAATAAGATAGGCTAATGTTTATTCATCAATGATTTGTCTATTGTTTATTTTTATATTGTATAGGATCAATATATAGATATTCATAACGTTCGATTTTTGGGATAAATTACCAGATATCTAAGTGAAGATGTATTACAGAAATAATTCTGTTCATGATATAATATAAATAGATCGTAAGCATATACGAAGAAGCTCTTTTTTAAACAAGTAATCATCCTCTGTTTGCTTAAATGAATGTTTGTTTACAATTTACACAATTATTCGGTCATAATATGTCAAAAGTGTTGAATAAAACCATCTGTGATCTGACCAATCACAATGACTTTCTGTAGTACTCGTGATTTGCGCAACTTCACTTGTACTACAAAATGAGTCATTGTGATACTTGTTTTAAAAATAACTATTATTTCACACAAATAAAAAGTTGAATAAAAAACACTATCCAAAATTAGGCGATTTTTCTCTATATTTAGAGTGAAAAAAAAGTATACGTGCTTCTGTTTGGTAAGGGTACCACTATATTTCTTATTGATATTATTTTTTGGCAGACTTATTGTAATCTTAAATAGAGATTCTCTAGTACCGAACGTATTGAATTGGACCAATACTAGTTCCGTTCATAAATATATTCTGAGTAAATTGTGCGCATGTGAATTTTCCTATACATTCTTGCAATCATGTTATTAGGTCCTCCGTTTTATTCAATATAATTGAGATGAAGAAAACGTATAAGGAACTCTCCTCAATCATGTATGAACAAAGCCCACAATTGGTCAATATTACAGCTGCTATTCATATTTGTGTCATAAGTGGAATGGAAAATGTTCAACCTCTTTCAGGAAATTATAATATTTGAGCTCATTTTGTGTTACTTACAGTGAATTGGGAATTCAATATTGGCCAAAAACGGGATTAACTATATTGTCGCTTTACACAGCGACGAAACACTATAGTTTATTTACGATAAAAAGACGATGATGTCATTTTTAGTTACTTTTCTACTTATCAGAATAAATATTAATTTCCCAACCGTGAATACAATTGATCCTCAACAACCAGGGTAATTTACAGCTAACGGGTTGGCAAAACTTCAAGACGTTGTCAAATCAACTGGTAAAATTCCCCAATTTGTTTTGACGTTTATTAACATTAGATCATGGTCTAATATTTACGAGTTTTTAGGTGCTTTCCAATTCATTGCTTCTTTAAGATTAAAAAAACAGTTATTCTCATAACTAATTATTTAGGCAAATCTGCAGTGTGTTGTTAATAAAATTTCGAAGCAGCAGAACAGAAAATGTCAAGAGATGGTAACATCTTTGTAGAGCTATTTTGAACGAGAATGCCGGAATGGGGGCCTGCTTCTTCCGCTTACTGCTGTAAGAGACGTAAGTAATAGTATTTGCTATTTGTATTCATCATTATTAATATTATTGTTACATATTTAAATGTAAATGATTAAATGTTTTTAATGTTAGGTTAGGTTGATTAAACTTGATAATATATTATTCTTTCATAAATTGAAGTAATTATATTGTAGAGCGTTGCAGAAGCTTTACAACTTAGCGTCACCACTGTTAACCGTATTGCCGCCAAGCATAATAGAGGTGAACAGCCTAAAAGCCCACCTAAAAAGAGACAACGAATAAAACCTACTCTTGAAATTGATAACTTTGATCAAAATGATTTCCGAAATGTATGGAAACAGTGAGTATATTTAATGTACTGTTTTATTTTATTCACAATCAACTAACACAATATTTTTTCAGAGGAACACATAACTTTGAAAACTCCAGGAGCGTGAACTCTTTCATGGTTGTTTAACATCACTCTGGAAGATAGTGAAAAATATTAGATTCAAATACCAAAAAGATGATCCTCGTCGTGGTTTAGTGGAGTTGCCACATATTGCAATAAAACGTGTAAATTTTCTACATGAATATGTCAAGATAAAAAGGGAAGGTTTATATCAATTTGTGTTTTGGATGAGACCTGGATATTTCAAGACGGTACTGTTGGATGTTCTTGGCAAGATTATAATCATAGAAGAGTGAAAAAAACCAAAATTGGTGGTGAATAATAAAATTTAGCAATTAATTTATGATGTACTAACATTCCTGCCATTTTAAGATCTTTTCAAATATTTACTAGTCACTGTATTTTATTTAAATCTATATAATTATTAATAATTGTTTTGAGCTATGCAGTCTATCTAGGAAACCTAGTAGTAATTTGTTATTTCCGTATTCTAGGTATATAGTATTGCATGCTGGTTCCTCTTCTGGATTTATTCCTGGAGCAGGGCTGGTTTTTTCTTCCAAAAAACAAGATGGTGATTACCACGGTGAAATGAACCGAGAAATGTTTTGCATTGATTTTATTACCAGGCTTTTAGTGTACTTGGTAGAGCCTGCCACAATTGTAATGGATAATGTAAGTTATCACAGTACAGTGATCAATAAAGTACCAACAACAGCTACCAAAAAGGCTGATATACAGAACTGTTTGATACAAAATTATATTCCTTTTGAAAATACTTTCCTCAAAACTCAATTATTGAATTTAGTACAACGGTAAGTTGAGATAAACATTTTTTAATATAATATGGTAATACTTAGATAAGTTATTTTGTTTAGATATATACATTTTTGTAGGAATGAACCACCAACAGTATATGAAGCTGACATATTATCTGAAAAATATGGTCACAAAGTGCTTCGACTTCCCCCTTACCACTGTATATACAAACCAATTGAACATATTTGGGACATAGTTAAAACTTTTTATAGAGATCATGTGGAAACTGATGGTTCTTCAACAGAACAAGCAATAGGTGTTTGAAAAAAGTCTTTAGAAAAAGTAACTCCTGATATTTGGTCAAAGACAGTAGAGCACACTGAAAAAATTATACAAGATGGGTGGGATAGAGAAGTAGTATTTGATAGACAGGATGTGCTTCCACTTATTATTGGTTTTGACAGTGACGATGAAGATAGTGATGATATTGTAGTGGAGTAGTGGAAATCTTGTCTTTTATTTTTTGTATATTTTCACCCAATTTGCTTTATTTCCACCTTTTCAAAATCACTAATAACTATTATTAAATTAATTAGGTACAGTTATTTTATAATACACAAATTAAAACAACGACCACAGTATCTCTACATAAATAATACTGATAAAATGGGAGATTTCTTATTTTTATATCTTGTAACAAAATTTTATTTTATGTATCTATATTTTTCTTTTCCATTCTATTTTTATTATGATAGATATTGTATAAAGAAACACTATTTAAATTTGCATGAAGATGAACCCTTGCAGTGCTCTTGAAGGTGGGTCTATAGAGCATCGAATAAGGTATAATGACCTACAGTTCGTCATTCAACCCTCTTCTATGTAAAATAATTAAATGTTAATTCGAATATAGAATGATTGGTTACTGTTTCTTGTATCTCATCCATAGTTTTTCATGAATAAATATTTATAATAAATTAATCAAACCTATCATACAAGCCTTTTATTTTTAAATAAATATTTTTGACTTACGCCCTACGAGGTACAGAGCAATGGAAAAGAAGAACTGTCAATCTAACATCAGATTGACTTTTCTAGTTTTCGTTAAGTAAAGGAAAAAACTACAGCTTGGCAACGTCACAATATTTTGTTTTGCAACGTCATCGTCTTTTTATCGTAAATAAACTATATCTCACAACTTTGTAAAAAACTGTGAGCAACTAAATCGCTCCGAATTCCGTGAAGATAAAAAAAATCTGTTTTTATTCCAAAAAAGTATCGATACTGTTCGTAAACCGATGGAGGGAGAGCATCATGGAAAAAATCTTTGGATATAACTATGACAAGATCAGTAAAATGTCGCGTGAAGATTTGGTCATGAAATAATTGGTTTGCGTTGGATCCTACATCATTTGACAATCACTCAAGAAATAGTTCATTTGGACTGGTAGTATGAATACCGCTTCTACCTAATTCCAAATATATGAAAAAGTTTTTTTTTCGACAAAGCTTGAGCTCCATTTCCTCAATTTCCAAATATAAAAATACTCTGAATTTTCACTTTCTGCTGATTTTTTCCTCCCTCGGGTTCCTAAAATATCTTTCAGACATTTAAATTCTCAGAGTTTGGCTCCAGTGGACAAAATCAATTGAACTGTGTAATTCCTAACAATTTTATTACTTCTTGAATTATCTTCAATGAAGATGCTGAATCATTCTGAGTATAACTGAGAAAAGGAACATTACTGCACACTCGCTTGTTAGTGAACTATTAATGAATAGTGAGTGTAATTTTTCGTCGTAATATAAGTAATTTTGAGCAGTGTATCCATATTGTGGTATCGGCTTTTAAATAATTTGTATCTTAATTGGATGCTATTAACGCCTCAATCCGGTACCAGACGATTGCCTACTATTCACTTATAAAGCTTCTAATATCACCGATGTCGTCGTCGGTATTGAAAATGAAAACTTACACTCTTCTGAAACGTTAAAATATATATTTTGTCACTCTCCAAAACCAGTTACCAATGCTTCCTATTTTTCATAGATAATATATATTACTACTAATTTCACTAGTTACACAAAATAAAACGTTGCATGTTCTCTTAAAAAAAATAGTATAATTCAATTTCAGAATGATTCTTTGATGTCACATGTCAGAAGATCATATAACCCCTGAAATCGACAGAAGTTTGAAATGTCTTAAATATAGAAAAAAAAAAGAATAATGGCAACACAATAGTACCTGAAAGGGTAAAATAACAAACGAGCAAAAGTTAAGGTGACTATTGTTACACACCAACATTTGAAATGAGGATTAAACGCATGTACCTCATTTATTCCGCTTCAACGGATGGCTTGTCTTTAATTGGTAGTTATTGTTCCTTCTGACAAATAAACAGATTCACTATATTAACTTCCACTGCTAAAATACATACAATTTATGTATTTTAGCGACATATTCTCTTCTGTGAAATTCGTAAACAACAAAGAAAATATGGTTGATTATGTTCAAGGGAGTTAATGCCTTCAATAGAGTTACATATGGTTATTCAAGATGTTGATGAAAATTTTGGGAGAACAGGTTGACTTACGACAAAAAAGTAATTTTTGGATTTGATCTGACTAATAAATAGTGGATCAAACAGGGTACTAACCCCACAATGTCGCTGAAAAAGCCAGACGGATCATGCACGGAAGGTGAAGAGGAACGATCGATACTTCTGTTCAGAACACACTTTTTAGATAGTGAACCCACAGCAAGTACTGAAATAGCAATGAATAATATAAAAAAATGAATCCCGCAAAGAGGATTGGGATATAGCTAATAAAATATATACCAGGTAACGGTTAGAATGGGCAATAAGAACCTTTTTAATGTATACATCACCAGAAAGAAGTAGAGGAGATTCTTCCTCACCTGATGAGGATCACAAGAAGCAGTCTAGCAGTGAATATAATACCTAGAAAATTGAAAAGGGCAAGGATTAATCTTCATACCAAAAATAGGGCCAAGAAAGACGGGCCTGATCGCAGATCTTATAGACCCATCTGACTATCATCGTTTCTATTTAAAATGATGGAGAAAGTAGTGGATAACTACATAAGAACGGAAAATATGGAGAATACAAAGCATCCGACCCATAGTAAACAACAAAGAAGATGTAGGAATATCGCGTGATATATAAGCAACAACAACAAAGAGATTCATGGGCAATTCACGCAAAAAAAAGTTTACTGAAACAGAGTGGTTTACTATGGGTCGACAGGTTCAGGCAGGGGACTATATGCGCCTCCGTGTCGATATTGGTTGTTGTTCCGAAAACCCGGGAACTTCCAATTGAAGGCACAAATGAGCGTCTGGTTTTCCTGTTGAAATCCGTTGTTTTGTGTTTTCTCATGTTTCGATTAACATCTTTGCTCCCAAGTTCCACATCCTTATTTAGTTATATCGTGCTCAGGGCGGCAAATGAGCCAGAAAAATGTATATCCGCGGTTACCTCTCTCTTTCAGTAACCCTTTTTCTTTTTGCGTGAATTACCCATGAATCTCTTTGTTGTTTCATCACGCGATATTCTCACATCTTCTATATATATATATATATATATATATATATATATATATATATATATATATATATTATTGTGAATATATTATTCTTATTCTATTTCATATTCACAATAAATTATTCTTATTCTATTTCATTTGCCACACGTTGCAGTGACATTTTATTGTGGATAGTATTTGTGTTTCAAAATCAATAAAATTTTAATTCAATTCGCCCGGTATATTTAAGAAATTATTTTGTTCAACAATAATGCCACACAGTGCACTTACCTTTATCTCTTCTTATTATTAATTTCTATATGAGAACTCAGCTTCTCAGGATCTGGGTTCATGGGCTTTTTTATATATAATAAATCTTGTTATTATTATTTTATATGCGCCAAATATTTGATATTAAAAAAATTCTGTTAAATTAAATATTTTTTTTATAAATCTCTGTAGTGCGGTCCTGTATACTTTATCTCAAGGAAACCTTCAGTGGTGAATGCTGTCTAAACAGTATTGCCAACTTACAAAAGAAAACACTGAATCAAGATTCACAGATATATGATTCTATTTATTTGAGAGAAAAGAATTTTTTATCTCGTAAAAAAAAATCAAAAAATACATTATTTTTCCTTGCATACGATATATAAAGAAAAATAAAACTTATCTATGATGGTCTTTCACACAAAATTCATACCAATGAAATTATACATGTACGTATGCAACTTATTATGCGTTTAAGTTGTGTTGGTAATTGTACTCAACAAAAACAAATACATATACTAAATGAACGATTGTGATATGTACATAAGAATATCGGATATAATTCAATACCTAATGTTCCTTTATATCTACAAGTAAGTTTTCATTTAAAAAAAATTATGAAATACCTTATGTTTTCCACTAATGTTCTATAGAAGAATATTCATTTTTCTTGCATTTTAGGAAGTTCTGGAAAATTTCTTGGGAAGCTGGATACACAGTTCTTTTGAATCAACTCGTTACTGAAAAGCCTTTGAGTGTTTTCCTCTGGGATTGTGTAAAGGATATTTGCACTGTATACATGGAATATTTAATTCAGGAATCGTTTTATAAGGTTAGTTTCACTAGTCTTTTTGGGAAGCTGGATTCACAGTTCATTTTTATCACTTCATTACTGAAAAGTCTTTCAGTATTTTCTTCTATGATTATGTAAAGGATATTTACACTGGATATATCAAATATTTAGTTCAGGAATCGTTTTAGAAGATTAGTTTCACTATTCACTTTTAAATATTGGTTATAAATTTTACAAGTCTTATAATTATTATGAAAGAAAAATAATGTGTTTCTTTTGGCTTTTCTTAGCACCAACCCTCTACTACTTTCTTATTTCAAAAATCAACAACCTTCCCTTATCTCCCTAAGCAACCACTTTTTTCTAAACAAAAAACCTTATTTTTCATTAGCCCTCTGTTTATTGAACATAAAAATATTTGTAACCAATCAAAATTACTCATAGTCCTTTATTCATGGATTTCATTATATGTTTTAAGATATTAACTTTTTAATTATGAAACATAATTTCTTACAATTTCAAACAAACAATTCATATCTATATCATATATATTATTAATTCTTAAAATTTTTAGCTGTTGGCCTTGCTCTACTCAACTGACACATATTTCAAACAGATGTCAAAAATTTTATAACCCTAATATTTTTATTTGGAATTTCAACTTTTGGGTATATTACAAGAAACACCTCCAGGGCTTCCAAATAGTCCGATGGCATCTAATGGGAATTTAAGATATGCACAAACATTTGACGATTTCACCCCGAAGAGTGGACTCATTCATTTCGTAACAGGTGATGTTATTTTTATAAAATTTTCTCTTTAATAGTTTGAATTCTTATATCGGTGTCATGTACATATGTACAAGGTACATTATAAAGTCCAAATAAATTACTTTAGTTCGATTTAGTTTAAGTTTGACTCCCATATAGTCCTTCCTTCAATAATTTTATACTCGTTAATATCCTAAGTTGCAATTAACTTGTGTTAGATATATGTACAATGTGTAGCATTATTTTTCAAAATAATATATATATATATATATATATATATATATATACCATGCATGAATTGTCCAAAGAATTATATAGGAATGACTACACAATACTTGGAGAGCAGAATTATTGGTCACAAATATACAAAAAATGCATCAACCACTTTACACAAACATGAAAGCACTGAAAATCATGAATTTGATTATAAAAAAACAAAAATTTTAGCTCAAGACACCAATCATCAAAAATAATCAATTAAAGAAATGATACATATAAAACAAGATAAATTTTCTGTGAATGATAGACAAGATATTAAAAACTTAAGTCAAATTTATTATAAGCTGATTAACTAATTTCATTTCAACCTACCTCGTATGGCATCGTTCCGTTGATATTCTAAGGTGAGTACATCGATTTTATTGCTATGTTTTTATTGATGTTTTTAAGAAACCTACTAATGTTATGTTTTTATCTATCTGCTGATATTTTAATCGTCCCTTATTTTTACAATGGTATTGTTTTTGAAAATGCTTCCAAAGAAGAAGCGAAACGTTAACATTATGTATATCCATTTTTCATAGGAAAATGTGAAATGTAATCGTTTTTTAATTATTTCAAACAACCTACGAACCCTAGAAAATAAACTTCACAATATTATAAACAAATGGTTGCAGAAATTAAATGAATTTATATATATATATATATATATATATATATATATATATATATATATATATATATATATATATATATATATATCTCTTACATACATCGCAATGCCATACACAAATCAACTATCAGAAAAAGTGAATTATATATTATCTAAACATAACATAAAAGTTTGTCATAGGGCACAAAATACTCATCATCTTGGATTTATATATATATATATATATATATATATATATATATATATACATATATATATAAATATATTTATTTGTCCAATTCTTTGTAACAGATATTGATTATTAATCTTCATCTTATAGTTGTGTTAACTATGATTTATAATGCTTGTTTGTTTTCAGATAAACAGCTGATTCCATAGTGACAAAAATACCCATTTTAGGCACATACAATGTTTTCTTCCATACTCTATATAAGTTTTTCATACTTTTGGAAAACTATTAAGGTAATTTCTCTATATTTTATTGTTATTATTTTGAATATATTAACAAATGATTTTATAATATAATTTTATATGAGTTTTAATTCTGACTGAGGTTTTTTTATGTATAAATTTATTAATGAATTTTCAACTTATTCAAAAACTAAATTAAAACATTCTCAATCAACTAATGTGCTTTTATGATATTAGATAAATGGTTCACTATCCATCCAAACATATTGACAGAATTATTAAACAACGCACACATAAATATTACAATAGTCAAATCCAATCAACACAAACCAATCTTCTCCCCTCTTACATACATCGCAATGCCATACACATATCAACTATCAGAAAAACTAAATTATATATTATCTAAACATAACATAAAAGTTTGTCATATGGCACAAAATACTCTATTACCATTGTTCTCCAAATTAAAATGGCAAATAAATGCTTCAAAAAAATCTAACGTCATATATTCTATACCATGTTTAGACTGTCCCAAAAAATATATAGGTATGACAACACAACATCTTGAAAATAGACTTAATGACCATAAATATACAAAAAACGCCTCCACTGCGCTTCATAAACATCAGAAAAATGAAAAACATAAATTTGACTTTACTAGTACTGAAATAATAAACCAAGATTCTAATTACAAAAAACTAATAATAAAAGAAATGATACATATAAAAAAGAGAACAATGCAGTAAACGATAAACAAGATATCAAAAATCTAAGCCAGATATATTATAATTTATTATAATAATAACATCAACTTATTGAATGTCCTTTGTATATTGTAAAGAGTTGTTTCTAAGTCAGGTACTTTCGATTTTTTTGTTTTTGAAATTATTTTATTAGTTACCAGTTTTTGTCGTCTGTGTGTGTACATTCCATTTTAATCTTTCAATCGTTTTCAATGTATTGCCAAACATCGATGTATGAGTTGTTGACGATGATGATAGCTAAGACACAGGTGCGGAATCAAACCAGCTTTGTTAAAGCCACTCGGAGGACACCTGAAGCGGGAATAATATATTCCCTTCTATGAAGCCTAGTAGTAGATGAGCTGCTCTATAGGCTAAAGCAGCATTTCTTCGATTGTATGGGCTATGCTGATGACATAGTTCTAATAGTCAGAGGAGAATCTTGTGTGATCTATTACAAAAGGGCCTAAGAATTATTGATCAATGCTGACAGTCAGTGGGGCTGAATATTAAAACCAAACAAGACTGCAGGAATTTTATTTACTCGGAAAAGGAAACTTCCATCTTTGAAATCCATATTTAAAACGGGGAAATTATATAATGAAAATCTGAAGTAAAATATCTAGGGATAACCCAAGACCACAAGCTTCTGTGAAATACGTATATTGAAATAACTGGTAGTCAAGCAATAAACGGGGAGCCGGAATCTAGCTGGTAAGACTTGAGGCCGTAACCCTAAAATAATGGGATGGATGTACGTGAGGCCAGCAATCACGTATGCGGCAATTGACTGGCATGCCAAAGCAGGTCAGAAAGTTCGAGGAAGTGCATTATTGGAGCAATAAAAATTAAAATAGTAGCTGATTTGTGTATAAAATAATTTCCGTGATCTTATTATGAGAAATTAATTATATGGTATTTAATTGTGAAATCTAAAATCTATCCTTCCGGGAATAATTTGATTTTTATTTGATTTGTTGTTTATGATTGCTCTTTTATGAGGAGAATGAGTTCATCAAATTTACTAGTAGGAAATTCAAATTTATCGAACAAGTATCAAACTTCTAATATATCGGAGTCGAAATATCCAGTTCTGGAGATCTAAAAGCAAATTTACGAACATAAGCCAATAAAGGAGCTTATATCGCTCACCGGTGACAATAGTGGCACATCTCAAAAAAATATAAAAAAAGTGCATCCATCAATACTGGCAAAAAATTAGTTCAATTAACATTTTCGAGACAGCGCTTGTGTCACTACGGGCTGCCAAGTACTGAGCCCCTTAAGTTGCATGAATACCGGCCTATTTTCAGTGTTCCATTGATTCTGTTTAGTGACGCTTCTTAATGTTTGAGCAATAGTGACACATCTAAGAAGTAGCAACGATTTGTTTCAGCATTAGTGGCATATTTTGAATGCCACTATTGCTTTGTGTTTTTTTACTATTTTAGTCAAATGTGCCAGTATAGTTGATACGTTGTGTTTATATACTTAATTTAATGCCGATATTGACTGCACTTTCAATTGATTATTATTAGTTGTATTAGTTTGTGGCACGAAGGTCAGGGTAAGAGAGGGGCCGTTAAAATAGATACCTGCCTAATGCATTATTAAAAGGAAAATATTGCTGCTTATAATACCGAAGATCTCGGAATAGTATTTTGTTCTGATAATTGCACAGGCCAACAAAATAACAAATTCATCATTGTAGCTTTACACCGTAGCTTATTATAAAATTAAGGCAATTACTCATAAATACCTTGTTACTGGGCATACTCAAAATTAAGGTGATAATGCTCATCCTTAATTGAAGAAAACATCAAGAGAGCTCTAAAATCCGACCCTATTTATACGCCATCCCAATACGCAGCTATCGGGATCTGAGATTAAGATCGCAGAGCCACCTAACTGTCAATTCGTAACTACTGTAGATGTGTTTAAATTTATTAAAGTTAATTGTCTCTACCCTTACTTCGTGGAATCTACTCATTTAATTGTTTGAAATTAAACTTACTGTTTCTAGGTGATTCCACAGTATATTGAAAAAAATCTAAAATTCTAAGAAAATTGACAATTGTTTCGATATAAATATGACAGAATGACAGAAGTTACATTTCATGTCATGCCTCTCTGATGTTTAATAATTATTTTGGTTAGACCAAGGTAGTTCCCTACCTAGTGATGGACTTGATATATGTTAATAGAAAAAAGAAGGAGAATGATATTACAAATATTAAAGCTTATATATTATTAGCCCTATGGAGATATCCTGGACATCTTTTTCCAATTAAGATCAGTATAACTGTGCAGTGATAAAGAAAACCAGGAAAACTATATCTGCTGATCTTTACAATTATCACTTAAGAAGACAGTTTAAAAGTGGAGAGCTCCCTAGATTTATCTGTTCGTGGACAACTTGATATTGTGGGTTTCTTAAGTGTCTTCTAATTTCTAATTCATCAAGCAAATCCAGTGCTTGTTTCTTATCACAAATATGTAGTACTTCTAGTTCTGTGTTAGGTGTCAATGAATGTTTGGTGTCAAGTAGATGTTTTGCGTAGTGGGACTTATCTGGTTGTTTTAATCTATATGCTCGTAAGTGTTCACTGTATCTGATCTCAAAATATCTAAATAGACAGCATTACATTCTGGACAGACCCGACTTCTTTAATGGTGATATTTTTGTTTCAACATTTAACAATTGTGTACTCACCTTACATTCTGTTTTAAATAAAAATTGTTGTATTTCTAGCTGAACATATTATCTTTGAAATATTATTAGAAATATTACCTGCATATCTGATGGTTTTATAATTTTTTATTTCGTTAGTTTGTTCAGGAAATATTAGTTTTGCTGCCACGTTATTCTCTTTTTCATTAATTAATATGTTTATCATATGTAAAGGATAACCGTTGGATGTTGCTAGTTATTTAATTATATTAGTTTCTCTATCAAAATTACATTTGTTCATAGGAAATGAAAATGATCTATGTATCATCGAATTATATGCTGTCAATTTATTAATTGAATAATCAAGTACATTATTAACTCTTTGAAGTTTTAAGCCAAGAAAATTGATTGAGTTATTTTCTTCATCTTCTAATGTAAGTTTATTTGTTGGGTGTAAATTATTGATGTGGTTAAAAAATATACCCAATTGTCGTTCACTACCACAAGCTAATATGTCATCCACGTATCTATACCAGAATGAGATATTTTTTAAAATATTACTGTCAAAGATTTTTCTTTCTATCGGTCCATAAAAATGTTTGCCAAAATTGGTGATATAGGGCTTCCCATTGGTAAACCTTCACTTTGAATAAATATCTTATTGTCATAAGTGAAATAATTCTGATTAATACATACATCAAATAAATTAAGTATATCTTGATTAATATTTTTGTCTTCTAGTAATTTTCGTACAAGTGTTAGACATGCTTTAGGAGGAATTGGTAACATCAAATGAAATGAGTTAAGGTTTATCTTGTAATTTGAATGCTTTTAATTTTTTGATTAGTTCTATTGAATTTTTAATTGAATATTTAGATGTATATCCGTAACTATTAAGTATATTGTTGAGTTTTTTTGCTAATATATTATTAGGAGTATCAACATACGAAACTACAGATCTAATTGGTTTCGTTATTTTATGTAATTTAACGGTTCCATATAATCGTGGAGAATGCGGATTTTTACTAACAACGCACTTCTTTTCGTAATCACTTAAAATTTAATTTGAATTATTGACAATATCTCTCACATTATTAGAGAACTTTTTTGTTGGGTAAGAACTTGTATATCGCTAGATTCTATAAAGTTATATATCTTCGAATTATAATCTTTAGTTGTCAATATGACAGTGGCGTTCCCCTTGTCAGATTTTGTAACTGTTAGGTTATTATTTTCTATTCTCTTTTTGATAGAATTTAAAACTGTGATGTCCTTTTTTGTTTGACGTTTAACTTTTGACAGATAAATACTTTTGATTGAATTGGCATTTTTTAATTTCTCATAAAGAAAATTATTCGAATTAGATTTTAAAACTATTTCAGATTAAGTAGCTATGATTTGTTTAATATTCATTAAACGTCAAAAAACCACATTACAGTTTTAAATTCAATCAAAAAGAAAGTAAAAAATAATAAGCTAACAGTTACAAAATCTAACAAGAGGAACGTCACTGTCATATTGACAACTAAAGATTATAATTCAAAGATATATAACTTTATAGAATCTAGCGATATACAAGTTCTTAGAACATACCCAACAAAAAATGTCTCTAATAATGTAAGAGATATTGTCAATAATTCAAATTATCTTTTAAGTGATTACGAAAAGAAGTCCGTCGTTAGTAAAAATCCTCATTCTCCACAATTATATGGAACCGTTAAATTACATAAAATAACGAAACCAATTTGACCTGTAGTTTCTTATGTTAATACTGTATTCGCAAAAAAACTTAACAATATACTTAATAGTTACGGATATACATCTAAACATTCAATTAAAGATTCAATAGAACTAAGCAAAAAATTGAAAGCATTCAAATTACAAGATAACTCTAAACTCATTTCAATTGATGATACCAATATGATCACTGAAATTCCTCCTAAAGAATGTCTAACCCTTGTACGGAAATTACTAGAAGGTATAAAAATTAATCCAGAAATAATTAAAGGTATAGTTAATTCATTTGATTCATGTATTAAAAATTATTTCACTTTTGACAATGAGATATATATTCAAAATGAAGCTTTACCAATGGGAAGCCCTATATCACCAATTTCGGCATACATTTTTATGGACAGTTTAGAAAAAAAAATCTTTAACAGTATTATTTTAAAAAATGTCTTATTTTGGCATAGATACGTAGATGACATGTTAGCTGGTTTTATAGGTAGTAAGAAACAATTAGGTATATTTTTCAACAACATCAATAGTTTACACCCAACAAATAAATTTACATTAGAAGTTTAAGAAAATAACGCAATCAATTTTCTTGATTAAAAAATTCATAGAGTTAATAATGTACTTGATTATTCAATTCACAGAAAACCAACACACAACACACTATTCCATATAGTTCAAATCACCCCATGTTACATAAATTGGCGGCATAAAATTCGATGATACATAGAGCATTTTCAGGTCCTATGAACAAATGTAATTTTGATAGAGAAATTATAACAATTAAATAAATAGCAGCATCCAACGGTTGTCCCTTACATATGATAAATAAATTAATTAATAAAAAAGAGGAAAACGTGGCATTAAAACTAATATTTCCTGAACAAACTAACGAAATAAAAAATTATATAACCCTTACATATGCAGGTAATATTTCTAATAATATTTCTAATAATATTTCAAAGATAATATCTTCAGTTACAAATACAGCAATTTATTTTCAAACAGAAAATAATGTGAGTACAAAATTGTTAAATGTAGAAACAAAAATATCACCATTACAGAAGTCTGGTATATATAAACTTAATTGTGCAGAATGTAATGCTTTCTGTTTAGAAATTTTGAGATCAGATACAGTGAACATTTACGAGCATATGGATTAAAATAACCAGATAAGTCCCACTACGCAAAACATCTACTTGACACCAAACATTCATTGACATCTAACACAGAACTAGAAGTACTACATATTTGTGATAAGAAACAAGAACAGGATTTCCTTGAAGAATTTGAAATTAGAAGACACTTAAGAAACCCACAATATTAAGTTGTCAGTGAACAGATAAATCTAGGGAGCTCTCCCCTTTCAAACTGTCTTCTTACGTGATTATTGTAAAGATCAGCAGATATAGTTTTCCTCGTTTTCTATATCATTGCAGAGATATACTGATCTCAATTGGAAAAATATATCCAAGATATCTCCATAGGGCTAATAATATCTAAGCTTCAATATTTGTGATTCTTCTCCTTTTTTCTATTAACATATATTAAGTTAATCAGTAAGAAGGTCCCTTCTTGGTCTAACCAAAAAAATTATTAAACATCAGAAAGGCATCAAATGAAATGTAACTTCTGTCATTCTGACAATGATATTTATATCGAAACAATTATCAATTTTTTTATAATTTTTAAAAAATTCTCAATATATTGTGGAATTACCTAGAAACAGTAAATTTCTTTTAAAAGAGTAAAAAAAGTGTTTAAATTTGTTTGTTTATGTTATGTTAATGTGTGGTTTGCTGTTTAACAATCTTTTTTTGCATGATATTTTCTTTTACAAACAATTAAGATCCTTCTCTAAGATAATTTCCAAAAAAGTATTATTCTTATTCAAGGTGAGATGTTCTTTTTTAAGTTAGTACCAAAAATTTTAATTTAAAATTTTTATTTATTTCATATTGTTGCAAATTGCTCTAAGATGAGTTAGATACATTGATTATTGATTTATACTTTTTAGTACGATAACTGAACTTAGGTCAAGTATTGTAGAAATTTTGGAATATTTGATGGTTTTAAAAACTCCATTTGTATTTACGAAAGAGAAGCCCTATTAAATGCGGGTCATATTTGCACCTATAACTTTTCTGCACTCCGGATGCTAAAAAACCGAAAGTTCTCCTAATATTACCAAACATGTGGTATATCTGGATTTGAAGGATCCGTTGTACTGACTCTAGTGAGCTGAAAATCAATAGGGTTCATCTTTGACACTTGTGTGCACTCCACTCCACTAATATCTACAAAAATTACTAAAAATGTAGTATATCTGGATTATAGGACCAGTTTTAATGGCTCTAATGAGCTAAGAATAATTATTTTTCTTCTGTGAGACGCCCTGAACAATATCCTATCTTAAAATTGGTCACTTGTATACACTTCGGAGGCTGTATCGTGCTAACAAACCAAAATGTCTCTAAAAATTACCAAAAGTATAGTATATCTATATTAATAGGACCCATTGTACTGGCTCTGGTGAGTTGAAAATCAATAGTGTTTATCTGTGAGACGTCCTGAACAAAATGAAATTATGAAATTGGTCATTTAGTAGTGATTTGTACTAACAACCTGTAATTTCTTCAACAATTATCAAAAATGTGGTCCTCCAAGTACCATAGCATCCGTTTTATTGTCTCTAGTGAGCTATATCGTGCTAACAAACAGGCATTTCTCCAAAAATGTGGCACTCCAAGTACCATAGCACCGGTTGTATTCGCTCTGGTAGATGGAAAATCGATAACGTTCATCTGTGAAATGCCCTGAACCATATCCAATCATAAAATAAATTGTTTACTTGTATACACTCCGGAAGGTGTATCGTGATAACAAACAGAAATATGGTACTCCATATACCATAGCACCCGTTGTATTGTCTCTGGTGACCTGAAAATAGAGTTCATCTGTGAGATGTTCTGAACAATTCTCAATCATAAAATTGGTGATTTGTTGCACTCCAAAGGATGAACCGACACAAAAATTTGTCGACGACGACATACACACAGGGTTTTTTTAAACCCCCTTTTTCTGTTTTTCTCGCCGAAGAACGTGAAAAATAACCTAAAAAATCCAAAATTCCATCATTATCTGCAGAGGCGTTTGCTTAGGCGACAATCTCCTCATTCGAGCTAAATATATTTCCGACGAGCAGATAAGATTCACTGGAGGTTAAAACTGAAGCAATTGAAGGGTAATGTGCGCAATTTTGCTATATTTGCCAAATATTTTTGATACAATACATTGTCTTGTAAAAAACCATTTATTGTATAATATCAAGCTATACGATAAACAAAATACGGATATCATAAACTTCTGTTGAGATTTTGGCAGCTCTCACCAAGTTTCACCAACTCTTGGGCACTCAAGACTTTTTTATGTTGTCTGGTATTTTCTTGAGCAAACAGCATGTGACGCATTATCAGTTTTTGTACAATCACGTTTAAAGTGGGGTAACCTGTCTTTATTGGTTGATTCTCCAAATTTGTGTCTACTTCTAGTCATGTTTGTCGAAATAACTAATGAAACCATGGATAGTTTTCACAGGTAATTATCACTTATGTCATGAAATTGCTAAGCAATACAAAGTTTTTTGACATTCCATTAATTCAATTTATTTCTAAAGTGTTACTTCCTCGCTCCGGTGTTCAAAATGATGGGGCAATGGACAAAATTATTGATGAAAATATATCAAAAAATACTGTCAGTAGTAAAAAATATACTTGTGAACTATTTATGGATTATGTGAATTGTTCTTTCAATAATTTTGTATTCAATAAAACATTTTGCTCGAAATGCAAATAAAATGTTCACCGAATATCACTCGAAGATTGATAAATAACTCACAATTTTATCGCAACCTCCTCAACCACGTTACGGCGTCGGGCTGTTACCAAATAACGTGCTTTCGAAAACAGGGATAAAAGTATTTCGTTAGTTATCAATATCCTTCGCTGATAAATGATTTTTTCCATCAAAATAGAATGTTGTAGTAACATAGGACATTCTTTCATCTTCCATTGTCATACCGTCATAACTTTTGGCTACTACCTTTTGAAAGTTAGTACATACTGAAAAATATTATCTCTGTATTTGTGGTGCCATCTTCGTGTCAGACCAAAAGCTTGAGATGATTTGCTTCGCTATAGCCAGCTGTAAAAGTTTCACGTATTTAGAATCACTAAAGTCGAGGAAATACTAGTTAATGGTCTGGATTTTAATATAGCTTCGATTTCGATAATTAATGTGTTAAATTGTTCATACGTAAATAGCATATCACGTCCGCCAGTCCGGAGTTTTGAGGTATCCGTTTTCAGTCAATAGGAGTTATATAAGAAATTCGAGACAAATACATTTCTGAAAATTCTTGTGATTATTATTCGTTAGTATCAGAGGAAAATTGATCATGGATGCTATTTTGAGGCTGATAGAATAAATTTGGATTAATACTGAATTTTTCATATTTGATTTACAAAGTAATATTTCCAGTCATTACTTTAATGATAAACCGCATACAAATCACTATTTGGAATTTAGATTTTTGACTAAATTCAGTCGAGATAAAACTGCTTAGTTTTCAATCGAATCATCTTATGTTAAAATTTGAAAATTCTTCGAATACGACAATTATTTTGAAATACTGCCAATCCGATGATAACTTGATTAATAAAATTTCAGCAGTATTCCTCGTATAATAACATCTTCATTTTTCCAAGTGTTAGTAAGCAAAATGCAGAAGATGTGAGGATGATAGGTTGAAACACGATTACTGATAACCATATTCATGAATAATTCAAATTATTCTTTCTATTGACATGTTATATTTTATGCTCGCTGTGCAGTTATCATTTACGTTCACTCCTACGCTACTTCTTTTTTTTCAGATAAATCTTTACTTGATAGATACGAATTCCACGCTAGAACGTTTATTTCGAGGCGTGGTCCCATTCTCATACCCTGAAGCATCCCATTAATAAAATTTTGACACCTAACTTGGCTACCAGACGCTGAATATAAATTAATAAATTAATATCTTTTCATTTGTGAATGGAAACACACCGACTAGAGGAAATACGAAAAAAATTTAGTCGTACATGAAGTAGTCGGTTATTTGTATCGAAATGATTTGTTGATTTTTATTGGAGCGCGCTCTAGATTCCCTTTATGATAAAATCCGTTTTGTATTCTGTTTTCACTCATTAAGAACATAAATACGATAATGATAGAGATTAAATTGTTGTTATATAAAATCGAATATAATATACAAGGAGCAGTTGCAAGATAATGAGACTGGGAACAATTGGTGAAACTAAAAACCATCAAAATTAGAATAAACCGAATATCACACAAGAAAATACAGAGACAAGCAAGTTTATCGATAAAATGGATGTGTGAGAGGTTTACCTCTCCTAGTGGTTCAGATAATTCTTTCAACTAATCGCTTAGATTTATATACGTTAACCTTTTACCCTTAGGTGTAAGGTATATAATACAATAATAGTATTTACTAATTCATAATCGTGTACGAACTTTGCCCATTCTGTTTTGTTTTTAGCTAGTCCTATTGCCTGGTTCCATGTCTTGATTCTTTCTTGTAGTATTGCGGCTACTTGGTCAATCAAAGATTTTTCGTTTTTCTATTTTACTATTCTTTTACACTTTTGTTATCCGTATTCGTTAACCTTTTATTAGTGGTGTACGGTCTGACACACCGACGACACTGTTGCGTAATCATTATAACATTACGGGAAAGAGTGGGATATTCAGCGTTCAAATACCTTTCAAGGCCTTCAGGGAAGCACGCTTGGCATTAGTATTGCCGCCGTGCCTATTGTGAGTCGGTTCGAATTTTGCTATTCGGTCCGATAGATCGACGCCACTATTTAAGTTAGTGTGCATTTTTTTTATTCGGTAAGTTCTTCGCTATTTCTAGGATTTCTATCACTGATGCCAGTTATTTCAGCAATGGACTTTTAGAAGGAGGAACAGAGACTGCTAAACATAATGGAAGAAGTTCCATCCGACATCGAATTTAGCGACAACGAATCCGATGATGAAGAAGATATTGTAGAAATAAGGGAGGAGGATAGTGAAAGTGAGCAGGAGTTAGAAAGCAATGATGAGGAAGTTGGAAACAAAGGGCTCTACATTTTTGGAAAAGATAAATTTACTAAATGGGGGAAAAATGCACCAGAAAATAAAAACGTTAGGACCAGATCGGTGAATATAGTGAAGCATTTGCCAGGAGTAAAAAATAACTTTATGAATCTGAAATATGCTATTTCTATTTGGCAGCTTTGTTTTTGAAGATATTCTGAATATAATAGTAGAAAATACCAACTTTATGATTGAAAAAAAGAAGCATAACTACAGTATGGAGAGGAACTGCAATCGAACAAATGTTCCTGAACTAAATGCATTTTTCGGTTGGTTGTATATTGCTGCAGCTAGGAAAAGCAACCATGTAAATTATTCATGGAAAACCGATGGAACCTCGATGGAAATCTTTAGGCTCACCATGTCGCTTTACAGATTTCGCTTATTACTTGCCCACATTCGTTTCGATGATAAGGGGAATCGCAAAGAAGAACAAAAGACTGACAAACTTGCGCCGATAAGAAATGTATTCCATAGTTGCGTGTCAAACTGTAAAAGGCCCTACCCGTTATCGGAATATACGACAGTGGACGAAAAGTTGGAAGCTTTTAGAGGAAATTGTCGTTTTCGTCAATACATTCCATCGAAGCCCAACAAATACGGCATAAAAATACTTACCCTAGTAGACGCTAAGACATTTCACACCAATAATCTTGAAGTTTATTTTGGTAAACAACCTCCAGGGCCATTTGAGATAGATACTAGACCATTTAGTTTAGTACAGGGTTTATGTGAACCCATCTCAGGTACAGGACGAAATTTAACAACCGACAACTGGTTTACCAGTATAGTGTTAGCCGATGAGCCCCGTATTCATCATAGACTAAGTTTCTTAGGCAAAATTCGCAAAAATAGAAACCTTCGTTATCGTTGGAAGGCAAAATACGTCCTGAGGGTCCAGTATGTTTCTTTTTCAAGAACATACAACCCTAGTGTCCTATATCCCGAAGCCTGGAAAATGGTTTTGCTTATTTCTACTATGCATCACGATGATGATATTAAACCAGAGACTGGAAAACCAGCAATGATAATAGATTATAATAAGACAAAATATGGACGGGATAGAGTGGATAAGCTTTGTTCTACTTACAACTGCGCGAGAGCTTCAAGGCGATGGCCTATGGTTATTTTTACCAGCCTAATGAATATACCTGGTATAAATTTATTTATAATATATACAGCAAATAATATTGATAAGAATGTTCAATTGAAAAAATTTTTTACTCGAACTTGGGTTCAGTTTGCTGACAGACTACATGAAAGTAAGACTATATTCCAAGAAATCTGGAAATAAGAATTTCGGAAATATGTGGATTGCGACAGCAAGGGCAAGGTCCACCTGATAGAGTAGCTATAACTGGCCGTGGTTCCGTATGCGATTCAAAAAAAATCGCAAAACCCGTTTAAGCTGTCAAAGGTGCCGAACATTTTTGTGCTTGAACCACGCTGGAATAATATGTAGCATGTGTTATAATGACATGGATATTTAATACATTTTGTTAAAGTTTGTTTGTTTTTCAGAATGTTTTTTAAATTGTGTATTTTTTTCAAACTAAATATTATTTTCCTAGAATTGGCCTTATTCTCCCAATAAATCCTTAAAACCAAATATCTTTATTATATTTTAAGGTGAATATCTGGTGTCGGTCTGTTAGACTGACGCCATTAATAACGTTATTTCTTAAACGCCACTAAGGAAAGGTTAAATTTGACGATTTTTCCCCATTCGATTGAGGTGGTCAAACCATTTCAGTTGGTTATTTTCAATATTTTTGAATATAGAAACAACACCTAATTCTTCCCTAATTACTTCGTTCCGTATTATATCCTGCAAAGCCTGCTGCCGAAAAAGTCAAGAAAAATTTACGTGCAGTCATATGGCGATTTTTTGGATTGTTGAAACAACAAAAAAAATCAAAAATTACACGCAAAATATTCTTATTGCATATTTCTCGGAAAAGTCAAGCCAATGTCAATGGAAATGATAAACGTTCTGATTACATTATTCAATGTCGAAAACTACCATAAATTTAAATTTAAGTTAAGTTTCATGAATTTATCACCTACATAAAACGACAATCGGAGAGCCATAAACCAAAAAAAAATCAAAAATTTTCACCCCGGAACAGATTTTGGATTTTATAATGGGAGCACCAAATAATGAATTTCTTATGATTGAGGTCAACAATAATTCAAACACAATTATTAAAGAGAGAGGTTAGGTTAGAGTATAATAACTAAAATTTGAATGTACAATGCATTGTGTTGTGTGTGACTGAGAAAAAACGCAAATTAAAGAATAGCGGCTAGAGCTCACGCCTCAACAAATTATAGCAGATCTTCAAGCATACGATGGGGTTTTGCTCGCGCAGGTCGCCAATATTCTAATAACACAACATGAACCGCGAGGTTGAGGTGGTGTAGTGTTTAGATCATTGTTCTGCCACGGTGGCATTGCCTGCGCTGGTGGCCTTTTTGTATTTCCATTTTTTGTTTTATTCTATAATTTATGTTCAAGTATATTGGTCCACCGGTTTTTCAAATTCCAGCCATTTAGTTGGGTTAGTTTAGTGAAAAGGGTTAAAAATTCGGCAATCGCAGACGCTGTTTTTTATTAATTTTCTCTAGAAATAAAAATAAAAATTTATTATGACTGTATCTTGCATTTTATTTTTAGGTGATGACCATTATTGGCCATCCAAATTTTTTATTGACTAAATGATCAATAAGATTTGTGGAGTAGCCGTTTTTAATTGCCAATAATTTAATTGTCTCCAGTTCCTTATTGAAATTACCTAAGCACATTGGAATCAAAAAAAGGCGATGAATGTAAGATCTAAATGACGAAACCTTTTGTTGAAAAGGGTGATTACTATCATTAGGAAAAACATAAGATGTCTGAAAAATCTTCCTATATATGCTAAAAAAACCTGTTGATCAACCGTCTTTAATGATAAATCCAAAAAACTGAGTGTGGAGTTATCTTCCAATTCTAAGGTAAATATGCGGTCCATGTGTACGCTATTTATAAAATCAATATCCCCCCGAAAACCAACCATAAGGTCATGAACATATCTATACCAGAAAATAATATTCGCAGAAAATTGACTTGGAACTAAATTGAATGATTTGGAGAAGTTGGAAATTTTCAAATCAATCATTATTGAAAACACTATTTCCTTAAATTTGAAATCAACTACTCAAGTTCAGCCTTTGTTGAGAATTTTGGATACACCTGAATAGGTTAGCAATGAAATTATTTGAATTGGAAGTCTGTCTAGTTCTTTCGTCGTGTATTGTTGTTTGTTCTTTTCTGTTAATTTATTATTTTGTTCGTCCTAGGCTTTTTCTTTAATTGAATGGTAAGTTACAATCAATTTCATGAAATCCTAATTTGTAATTTAAAATTGACATCATAATTGTAGCTTACTTGCTCTGAAGATGACTTTGTAAGTCGAAATTAGTTGGCTTATGGTAATTACGAATTTAAGGATTTTATTACAACACATTTTCCAAGTTTATTAGTTGTTTCAATTAACACAATAATATCAATATCTAATTTCTCAATTTCCAAAAGTATTTCTGTTTATTTTGTTGCTATTCCTTGTATATTCCAAGTTCCGAGTTTCTTGATCCTATTTCATCGAAAAAGTCTTATACCATTTTGAGCGAATGAAACGACGAGTACTCAGTGTGTATTTATTAATAAAATGCAGCTAAGCGCTTTCGGCCATTGGGCCATTCTCAAAGCTGTCGTCATGAAAAAGATCCTATAACAGGTGTCAAAAAACATCCAGTGTTGATAAGAATGAAGAAATGTATGATGTTATTGTTGTTACAATAAAATGTTTGAAACCATTAAAATACCCCTTCAAAAAGGTGTACAAATGTATTTTACATCATGAAAAACACTATTTAGAAATGTCTGAATAGTGCTTTTCATGATGTAAAATACACTTGTACACCCTCTTAAAGGGCTATTTTAATGGTTTTGAACATTTGATTGTATCAATGACTTAACATCATACATTTCTTCATTTTAATTTTTATTCACTGGATGTTTTTTGACATCTATTATAGGATCTTTTTTGTAAGGACAGCTCTGAGAATAGCCTAATGGCCGAAAGAGCTTAGCTGCATTTTATTACTTGTAACATGTCGCTGAGACATGTTACTATTTTCATCAATTATTTTGGAGCGTTACTTATTCGTCGGCTACTCCCACCTCTAATTCCAAATCCTTTTATTTCGAATATTAGGAACGTATCGCTGATAGCTTTTTTACTATCATTAAATGTCTATTCAAACTACGATTGACGTGGAACTCGGTCTATTTTATTCATTTCTTCGCTGAAAAGTTAATCAGCATTCCCTGTTAAATATAATTTTGTGTTGGATTTTCAATTTTCTTCGCTGGTAAGTTATCTATATATCTTCAAATTGTTATTGTGTGCTTACAAATTATTCTATTTCGATTTTTCTATTTAGTTAAATTATTTCGTTTTTAAAAAAAACAATGTTTTTGTTATGGCGTTTTCCTTTTTTTCTTCGCTGGTATTATCTTTCTTTAAAAAAAAATCTGGTGGCGCCCTAAGTTATTTTATGAAGCGAATTTATAACCGGTTCTTTATATGGTTATTTTTCACCGATTTAAATTTGCTTTTTCTGATTATTTTGGGAACAGGACGGATAAGAATGAACAGTTTTTTCTGTGGTTTTATTTTGAAAATTAAATTCAAATTTTTGTATGTATTGGAGTATAAGCTCCTACCTGTTCATTTTATTCCTCCTTTTCAATTTTCAATTTTCTACTGTTTCTCCTGTTTTTTTTATTTCTTTCCCTACAGCTCTGCAGCCTGTACCTTCAGGACCACTTTAAGGACCGTCTACAAGATCCACTCAACGGACCACCTCGTTCTGCAGTCCAGACTACCACGGCTGAAGACCCCTCGAATACTGCTGCGAGCTGTACGTCCCGAGTCTTCCCAAGATAAGTCCCTAACTGATTTTTGGTATATATAAAATATTGATTTGGACATTTTTACTATTTAACTGATATTTATTCGTATTTGTATTGAGAATATACGGTCTTTGTAAATTTATTATTGTGTGTCAAATAAATCCATTTGTACCGAAATTTTGTTTGTTGATCCTTATCCCAATTGAGGTAATAAAAAATAGTGTAACTAAGGCCGAATTCACTACCTGAGCGGAGTCCCAAGGCCGGGTGTTTAGGTTGTGATACACACTGAGTACTCGTCGTTTCATTCCTCAATTTATATCTAGTGTGTACACCATACCCACATACAGTTCTAATACCATTTTGACCGTCATGATTATGAGGCTGTGTGAGGGTGTTTTATGCATAATAATTTTCACGATTGATGGGTAGCAGGCCGGACGCTTCAACCCCTAGTCTTCGCAGGACCAATTGTTCCACTTTCGTTTGCCCTGACGCGGTTTCCCACCGAGATTGAATACCTGCACAGGGTAACTCTGGTTACCAGAGGATACCAAATTGGAGGTTGATGTCGGAAATTAATATGAAAGGCTAAGTGCCGTTAACGGCAAGCAGTGTCATATATCCGCTTCCCAATCCCATTTGTCATCCTCTTGGAACATACTTTAACTATTATTCTTTGATTGTAAAACCGTTTTCAAAACCACCTCATATCTGGAAACCTATAATATTCCGTATTGGCCTAAATCGTCATATTTCAGTGCATTTACACTACAGTCCAGAGACTGAACATTGTTAATGAATCCCACATACTTTACATGCTTTTCATTCTCTCACTACTGGTGTATAAAGTATGTCTATGAAGTTAAGCAATTGCAGTTCCTCCAACTAATATGTAAATCAATTGTTATATCAACTAAAGCTTGTTTCAAAGTAGTTGATAGCACAGAGCGCCTATAATAAACGGGAAACGGAGGTCGGGTGTCTCAAAAATGTTCATCTCTTATTTATGTTTTACAATGTATCTAGACCAAGAAGAAAGAAATTGTGACCAGGCCACCCGGTAATCGGTCAAATAACAATAGGCAATATAATGCAAATGAAAGCATACGCAGGTAACCAAACGGTCCATAGCCGTAGAACAGGATTATTTATGATCTTTGCTTAACGTTAATTTTAATTAATATTATAATGAAAATAAATACAAAGTAATTGTGCACTAAGATTTATATACATACATATTCTTGTAAATAATACAAAAATTACAACAAATAATTGCAGGTGAACATTACTTTAACTGTAATATATACAGCATTATTAACTAAATTCTTCATCAGAAAAATCTGAGGAACCGTCTTGTCCTAAGTTAATAATTAACGGTTCGATCTCCTTAGTTTCGTCGATTGAGTCGTCATGATCCCACATATTCCCCTCCTCAGCTATAACATGTTTTATGGCGCTTAGCCAGTTTTCGGCAGTCACATTCGCCAATGAATCCATCAAAAGTTGCCGTACTTCTTGAAGTTTAAAAGGTTTGTTGTTCCTGGCAACATAACCTTTGGCTTGTGCCCATATAAGCTCTATTGGGTTCAGCTTACAATGATATGGGGGTAAGCGATGTACAATAATACCTCTACTTTTTGCCATCTCATCGATTAGACATTTATTAAACTCCACCTTACGCTGTCTAACAATTTGCAAAAGTTCTTTTTCCACCATTGTATAATCGAAATTTATGGCTTTTCACTGGAACCACTCGATTATCGCCGTTTTTTTCCATGAACTTGTGGGAAGTTCTCTACAAATCGAGAATGATAGCTGGCGTTATCCATTACAATAACTGAATTCTGGGGAATGTATTCGAGGTTCCGGCATTTTCTCTTACGTAAAAATGTATAAATCGTTGATTTTCCTACCCCTATCATATTAACACAGTTCGTAATTATGTCGCGAACAGAACTTGTGGGGTTTTGGTGCACAAGAGCATCATGAACGTTCAGGATTAATGTTTTTTCCCGCAAAGAATGTGCCCTTTTGCTAACTCGTTGAATAGGAATTGGAGAAAAACTTGAACTTGAAGCCATCTTAATTAGACGAACCGACGTTACTTGCTAGTTGCCGAATACTAACTACTTCCAATTTTATTCTATACAGGTAGTTAGACTTAAATATTAACAGGAAATTGGCTTCTACTTCTATAGGTTTCGGGGCAGGAATACAGAAAAAAAGGAATGTTTGAATATAGTATAACAAAATAACTACGGGAGATTTTGTAAAGCTTTCTATATACCTGGAGAAAACTTAAATAGATAATAACAAATGAAACATTCTACTGTATTTCTATCTTTTGTCATGTATAATGAAATCATAAACTACTTAAATTTGGTAACATCAATAAGCAATAGCATGCGATGATATTTACCGAGATATTTTAGTTATACGAATTGTAGAATTGAAACAATATCACAAAAATATTTTTCTTCATTCCAGCGGGCTTGTTTTTGAACCAAACAATATATTTCTTCAATTGAAAAATATTTTTTCACTTGGGTAACTGACACTCATCATTCGAGTATAATTTTAAATCAACTCCTAATTATACATTTGTTTCAAATAGCGATATTCTTGATTCAATACTACGTTATTGTTTGAATAGATTTTTGGGACTATTGAGTTGAACTATAATAACAATATCCATTATACAGTTTGGTGGTACCCGATTGAAGTTTTAAATAATATACTTGAACTTAAAATGAAGAAAAAAGGAAATGGAAGGAAGCTCTAGTAGAATATAAAATTAATCGATGTGTCTTGTAAACGAATAAGACACGACACGTAGATATTTATTGGTTGTCTATCACCGTCGACAAATTCATAATAAATTTACAGTGCAAGTTTCCTTTATTTTAAGAAAAACTGATGAATTCCTACGAACCAAGGAATACCTTTGCTACATATACCAGCCAACCTTCTGTTGCTATATTAACATTTCATTAGAATGCAAGTAGCGTCATCTTGGTATGAATCTCTGATTTTATGCCATATTATCATCGACTTGTTTCATTTATGTAGTTGCTACGGTAATATTTTTTTTCTTCTTCTCAAACGGGTCGTTGATATTTATCGCATTGTAGATTAACCGCATCTGTTGGCACTTGAGTGGACTGAACAGTCGTAGAAATGATGGTAAAGCACGTGTCCGTCGAGTTACCATTACTAGACTGTAACCATTAGTGGAAAACCCATTAACCTCTGATTGATTTTCGTTTCACACATGCTACTTTATTTGAATTGTATGAAATTAACTTGTCCGTATATCACGTGTCGTCTTATCGTTAAAATCCATCGAAAACTTTGAGTTTTTTTTATTTAAAGTATCAACTCATATCTTTGGTATATTGCATTGTTGGTAGATTCGAAGAAATACACAAAGAATATGCTCCATTATCATGAGAAATGCGAATGTATGGAGGAAGCTAATAACAGTACATAAAACATAACAAATAATAAATTAAAGCGATGACAAAATTATATTTTTACGAAAACTCACATGTTGACATTATCGTTAAAATGTAAGTTAGCGAAGTGGCTCTTTTTTGTTCACTCAGCTAAGAAATACGTTTATGTTCTAGAATGCAAAATACTTCGGCGTTCTAGAATATCAATGTTAAACAATTTGTTGTTAGGAACTTATTGTGAATTTATTAATTGAATACGAGTACATCACAATACATGATAATTAACTAATATAAACAAGATCATTATCATAATTCATCTGGTACATTTAAATTGAAAGTGCCGATTTTGCAGTGAGTGAAATGCATACCAGATACAGTGCTATTAGTTATCGTAGATTCTATTTCTGGTTAATCAGTGAGGCGGCTGTTGAAATTGTTTAAGTTGACTCCGCACGTTGTATTATTGGTCAATTCCGTAAACACTGCTGAAGATGGTAGCATTTCATTTGCTTATGACACTATATTTGGTATAGAATCACATATGTATGTCACGGCTACTGTACTAGAGCACCATCTACGATACCGCTAGATGGTTGTAATATCGGCTTCCCTAACATGGAAGCGTAAAAACGCTTAGAGCAGTTTCTGGGTGAGGCAATTTGAGATAAGTTGCTATTCCTTTCGGCACATTCCTTATGTTGTTGAGGCCAACTACTTGGTTAACATATTTTTCTCCGACGTACTTCACAAAACTTTTTCGACTAGTGGTTACTACCGGTCGTAACGCACAGTATTTGATGTAGTTTGGACTCGAAATCACAAAAGTTCTCTGAGTATGAGTTATGGAATCGGAAATTCTTATAAAAATATTTGAATCCTTCAAATCTATATCATCGATCGTTATTTTTCACAATTCATCTCTTCTACATGCTCCACAAACGCCTATTATTAAAATGACCTGACAAAATCCTCAAAATTATTTCAATTGATCTATTTATATTATTTAGAATACCTTCTCTAGCAGAAATCTATTATCTGATGTTTCTCGTATAAATCTTTCAATTTCTTCTCTGGGTAAAATTTTCGACTTCTGCGAGCGGTTTATCCAACTGATTTTTTTTTCAAATATGGTATCAGTTTTGGAAATTTTGTGATATTTGCATTTTCTTTAACATTCAACGTACTTTATAGCATAGACATATACTGACCACAAAGTTGATGGTGTTACTTTTTTAATTTTATGTTTGAAGTATTCCAATAATACAGACTCGGACAATTTCTGAATTCTCTTGAATCTGCACCACTCTATAAATTGGGTATATGCAACTTCATACTGTCTTGATGATTTATGGGGGATTCATTCTGAAACCGCAAGTTATGCCACTTCCAATATTTCTGATAAATGCTCGTTTACACTTACACAATATCTTTTGTGATTGGAATCATTTACATACCTATACAATCAACTTAGTTTCGACATCCTAAAGTCTTGAATTGTTAAAGATTCCAATAAAAGTCCGCAAAATGTGTGGATAGCTCTTCTGAAACCAAAGACAAGAGTGAATTCTCGTCACTCTCGCCATATGTGTCGACTTTACCCTTTCTTTCTCTCTCTCTCTCTCTCTCTCTCTGTCATGATGCGCTTGACGGCAGACACAAAATGTCTTCCTCTAACTCACCCCGCAATTCAATTTGCCATATAACTCATATATGATCTTCCGTTTGCAGCTTAAATTATAATTTTCCAATTTTCCAGTTCTGCAGATTGAAAGTTGTGACTTTTCTCAAAAATAGACGGTTTTAACGATGAAAACTAACTTTTTCGCATCTGAGAGACGGCTTGAACAATATCCTATCAGAAAATGGTCACTTGTATACACCTCGAAAGCTGTATCTTGGTAACAAACCGAAATTTCTCCAAAAATAACCAAAAATGTTGTATATGTGGATTTATAGGACCCGTTGTACTCGCTCAAGTTAACTGAAAATCAATAATTTCTAATAATAGTTAGTTCTTCTAGTTCTGATGTCTTGTCTTGTTATTGCTGTTTATTTTAAATTCATGCTGTTATACGTCCCGTGTGAAGTTTTTTAATTGACTGTTTAACCGCCCCGAAGATGACTTTGTTAAGTCGAAACTAGTCGGCATGTGGTAACTAAAACTTTGTACGAATTTAAGGATTTTAATACATTTACCTACACCTATTTTGAAAATCTACAAGGTTTATCCGTAACTCACACTGAAACAATATATCCAATTATATTGGTCACTTATATACAGTTCGAAGGCTGTATCGTGCTAACAACCCGATATTTCTCCGAAAATGACCAAAAGTGTGACACTTCCAGTGTCATAGCACACGTTGTACTAGCTCAGTGTGCTTAAAATTGATAAGATTATCTATAAGACACCATAAACAAAATCCAGCTAATTGTAGACAGTCCGGAGGCTGCGTCCGGTTAACAAACTAAAAATTATCCAAAAATGACAAAAATTTGGTACTTTAAGAACCATAGCATCCGTTAAACTGGTTCTAGTGAGCTAAAAATCAATAA
The DNA here is from genome assembly GCA_963921935.1 of Galeruca laticollis. Lineage (NCBI taxonomy): Eukaryota > Metazoa > Arthropoda > Insecta > Coleoptera > Chrysomelidae > Galeruca > Galeruca laticollis. Next base: position 19,664,860 of record OY998184.1, read on the forward strand.
AGTTCATCTTTGAGACGCCCTGAACAGTATCCAATTATAAAATAGGTCGCTTGTATACACTCCGGAGGCTGTATAATGCTAACAAACTGAAATTTCTCCAAAAATGGCAAAAATCTCATACTTCAAGTACTATAGCACCCGTTGTACGGGTTCTGGTGGGCTACAAATCAATAGGGTTCATCTATGAGATGTTTTGAACAACATTCCATTATAAAATTGTTGACTTGTTGCACGCCGGAGGCTGTATCGTGCTAACAAACTTAAATTTCTCCAAAAATGTCGTCCTTCAAGTCGAAGACACCCGAGGTTGGAACCAAAGATTATATGCACGAATAGATCTGCCACTCTGAACAAAAATTTTACAACACATTTTAATCCCAGCGCCATCTAGATTCACGTCCGTGTATTAATTCTTTGATTGTAAATACTTTCAAATCATTGCTTACGCAGTATATGCGCGAGAAATTGACATATGTTTGCGCGGGAAATTTAAAAATAAATTTACCTGCGAAATTTAAGTGATCAAAGCTAGTCGTCACCTCAAACAGTAAATAAAACAAAACCATTTAGTAAAATACTTCTTTTTTGCTAGTATTCCAAATTCAAAAGTTGCTGTTAACAACAAAATGTTATTAGTTAAAATGCTATAAAAAAGAAGTATTTAACAAAATGTCTTGGTGTCATTTACAATTTGAGATGACAACTAGATTTGATTATTTTAAATTCTAGGGAAAATTATATAAATGTTTTTAAATGAAACTCAAGGTCTCTAGTTAATTCCACAATATTGTGGAATTAACTAGAAACCTTGAGTTTCATTTAAAAACACTAATATGAGCATATTCCACGAAGTAAGGGTCGAGACAGTCAATTAATTATATAAATGTAAAATTTTATATGAAGTATAGGTAAATGGATTATTGAAACACAGAATGAGCATTAATATCATTTTTATGTTTGGCATTCTATATATTACATACATTCATTTATCAATGAAGTATGAGAAAATATAGGTTTTATAAGAATAAATAATCAATTTTTAACAATGCCTCTTTTGCATTTTTCTTAAAATTTAACAAACACCAGTCATAGTTGTGACTCCTTTATATCTGCCCAGAAGTGGATGGTGTTTTCTTAATCAGATCCCTATTGACAGATGTAGACGGTTCACCTGAAAGCTTACTCAAGGAGCTACCTACTAATCATATAATAGTAATTTATGCAACAAGTGCATGAAGTGGTACTTTTTTTCAGGAATGGAAAAAGTTGACCGCACGAGCCGTCAGGCGAGTGCGGCAATTCCATGAGTGAAAAAAAACTTTATGCACATGTTGCCTACATTATTTTTTCTACAGCCCTATACAAAAAAATAAAATTCAAATAGAAATTTGGGATATTTTAATTAAGCTCCTTCGGTAAATTACAATTATACGTATTCCAAGTTTCATGAAAGTCCATCCTCGATGCCCAGCCAAGATTCATTTTGTTAGTTTATGGGAAGCGTGAAATAAAGTTAACGTTATGGCACTTTTTTTAACGCTTTTTTACTTTTTTTCACTCTAACCATAAAAAATCACTTTAAGCGCTGCAAACCGATGAAATACGAGGTACTTTGAAGATAGGGCGTAGAAAAATACATTTATTACTCCATTCATTACTCCAATACACTTCTAATCCAGATTAAGTAGAAATGAAAATTTTTATAGTTGTTATTTGTAAGTAGTACATTACGGTCTACGAATTATTGTCATAGACTCTATCATTTTTAAAAATACAAAATTTGTACTTTTAAGGTCATATTTTCTTAGTTTCAATAGATGAAATGGAAGGAAATAATTAAAATCATAATTTTCTTCAAATTGTGTCACAGTTCGATGAACAATTATTATACTCATAACTGATCTATAAAAATGACTTATTCATTAATACACAATAATACATAATAAACTATACCTTTGTCTACTTCATATCATTGTTGGTATGTCATAAAGTTATTTCGCTGAACATAATTGTATAGTTGTGAATTTAATTTCAGTTTCGTTGTGTTATGGACATGTATTTACTACATGACAATGGTTCAATATTATATGATATTTTTAGCCATGTTTTATTGGTTCTTAGCTTACTTTAATCTTAGTGAACAAAATAAAAAGCCGTTCTCCTTCCTTAAGTCGACCTTTTTACCGCTCATTACATCCCTATCCACGGGTTTCCATAACCAATTCTCTGTTCTAAGGATTTACCCTCCTCGCTTAGCTGTCCCTTCTTTCTCCTTTAGATGTTTGATATTATACTTGCTAACCTCTTTTCGTTTCCTTAACACCTCTATATTCCATTCTTGTGATAAGAGTTGGTATTTATTAATTAAGAGAAAATATTCCCCTTCCCATTCTTATCAGGACTCTAATTATATTGAATTGTAGTTCAAATTTGTTCTTCTGCCCTACCTACAACTATACAATGTTTTCGTATTTTTTTTTAAATTTTTCTACCACTTCATTCCCTTTCCATAATTTCTCGCCTCCCCCTTTTTTTCTATATGTCACAAGATATTACAACTCAAATCCTAAGCTTAAAATAGTTTTCTAAATACACCTTAATTACCCAAAAAAATTTTAACCCCATCTCTTACATCATTCCCTTCATCGGCGCTGATGTGTGCACGTTTGTTACCCCACTAATAATTATTTTTATTTAGCCTGAAGATGTCCATTGTGTGCCGAAACTAGTTACTCAGCTTATGGAGGCTTTGTAAAACTTCATTATAATAAAATAACTTTGTGACATTTTGACTTTGAGTTTTTCATTAGTTTTAAAAAACTAATTTCATAGAAAATATTGTTAAATACAGAACTGAAGGCTCGGATATTGTATACACTGATGGAACATATATCCACAGCTCGCACATTCAATCCAAGATATGGTACAATGTATCAGAAATAGGTTTGAAATTAGTCAGAAAAATTTTTTCTGTAATAGATGTTCAAGAATAGTGTTCTATTTGGGAACCTGTAAAGAAATGCGAATCTGAATGGATTAAAGAAGAACACATTTTTGATAATGCTGTAGATTCTCTAAGTTTAACGTAATTACAGGATCGTCTGACAAATCTACTAGTGTTATCGAATTTCTCAGTGGATCTGAAAGTCATTAGGAACACAGGTTTACACGAAAACATTGATTCTCGTGAAGTTAATATCCATCAATATGTTTTATATTTTAGGAATATGCAAGATTTACATCTTAAAGAGAATTGCAAAACAGAGAAGCTGATTATTGTTGTGGGGACAGAAAAAACTTGCAAAAGGGAAAGAATCTATTTTGTATGAGTATAATAGGACTGTTTCAAGTTGTACATTCTTTTTATTATAATTGGTTATTTTTTATGAATGTATAATTTTATGATTTTCTTTTCGTACATGAGATGCAATATAAAAATCTCAAGAGGCGTCCATATTCGTGGAATGTGTCCATCAAGAAATAAACTTTACATTAATAGTGATGATATCTTCTTATCAGATAACTACTCGTATAATTTGAATATTATATTTTATCTTACTAGTTATTTTAATTTGAAGAAATATGGTGGTATGAATCACGGAAACACAGGTGGGACACAAAGATGAAATACATGCCAAAACATTGACGGAAGAAATCAAAATAGTATAATAAACTAACAGCTGGTATTACAACATACAGGATATTGCAGAAGAGCGGGTTTGTTTCAGTGCACTACATTGGAAGATGATTTTTATGTAGCTGAGACATCTATAACTTAATTTGAATTATCAAAAAGGAGTAACCCGTTTTATTGAAGAAAGGTCCAGTGCATGAGGTTCACTTGGGTTAGAAGAAATAAGAAAGGTAACTGTAATTTCATCAATATTTCTTTAAAAATACTTCAATTCAACAGGATTCCATTTCAAAAATAATTGACTTTATCAACAATTTATACTACGAAGCATTGGCAAAATTGAATAATGGGTTTAGTTTTCAGACACACCACTCATTTCTCAACCATTGAGAGTATACATGTTGTTCAGTACTTTAGTAAGACCTAAACTTGAGTTTGGATCTATTATCTGGGGAGATCAACCTCAAATGTACTTAAAAAATATAGAGAAAGTGTAGAATACATACTTTCGTTTCTTGTATTATAAAAAATACAATCGTTGGCCAGATTATAGAACAATTAGGACAACTAGATTTCGGGAAGAACTTATCTCTATCACTAGACGACGTAAATTGAATACGATTTTCTTGTATAAAATAGTAATTTATTGTACTTAATTCCTTTCAAAGTTTCCTCGATGTTAACTAGATCCACTTTATTGTTTGGGAGAGTAAGAACATTAGTTTGTTCTCCTCTTGAGACCATGTTAAAACTTGCCAATAATATTACCGAATTAGATCGAACATTGTCGATTAGACCGTTCAAGAACAGTATTTATGAATATATTAAGAAATTTGGTGTACGAAGGAGAACTTCTGGAAATTAGTAGTCTCTGCCTTATTTTTAATTCTCTACATTAATCAATATATTACTGTTATATTCATGAATGGCCATATTACACAATGTTATGATACATCTTATGTATTATCAATTCTTACTGCATCTGATAAAAAATAAATCCTGTTTGGGAGAAATTTTTAATATTCTAATTTTGTGTTAACCCACAAAAGGTGAAATCGTTACGCTACTGATTTTCAGTTTCACAATATGGCGGTAGTTTGACAACAAGTCTGCAACTTCAAGTGGCTTCAACTTTCGTGAAACGGACTCTACCATTGAACCCGTTGTACTGGCTCTGGTGAGCTGAAAATCAATAAGGTTTATCTGTGAAATGTTCTGAACCATATTCTATCATAAAATTGGTGACTTGTAGCACTCCGGAGGCTGTATCTTGCTAACAAGACCATGTTACGAAAAGTGGCCAACGACAACAACACAGGATTTTTTTCTAAAAACCGCTTTTTCGTGTTGTTCTTGGTGAAAAACGAAAAAATATTTATTTTCAAAATTCCAACTTTTTTGGGGGTAAACCAATACTTCTGTCGCATATTAGATAGGTTGGGCGGAAAAGTAATATACCCATCATGGACGAAAGCTGATCATTTCGCGTTTTCTCAAGTTGGTAATTATGTATAGTTTTGTATGGGTGCGTTCAGAAAACATAACTTATAACTCAAGCGTTGAGTGACTGCTCACTGAGCAACGAATGGTTAACGTATGTTTTCTGAACGATAACTTTTTGGAAAGTATAAATACTGAGAAGTTTGAATTATAGCTTGATACAATCTAATTCTTGCGATATTAGATGATGGTGATATAATTCGTATAAACAGAAATATTATAGTCCAAGCAATAGAAGATTTTCAGGAACTATTACCACATGATTATAACGTGAGAGCACGTGCTATTCGTGATAAAAACTGGAATTATTATGAAAAAATAACTCCAGCGTATAATGATTACGTTTTTATGGAACGTTTTAGAATGTTTGCAATAGCTATAGAGGTATATACATTTATCTGTTAGAATGGAGACATCAAATTAAATATAATGTATTATGATACTTGTTATAAATATTGTTACGGAGGTTACCTCTTTAGTATCCGTTATGCTGTATGTCATTATTATACAGTCAGGATATTAAGGTAGGAGTAAATACTTTCACAGGTCCATGTCTATTTTCATCTGCGCATCCTGTGCTACAATCGGATGTACTAACGTCATCGACTTTTTTTTAAATGGAACAACATATTTTTTTATTTTTATATTTTCCAATTATAGACGATTACAAAAATGTATACTACTGTAACGAAGTTACATTTTCAAAAATCGGACAAAAGCACAATCTTCCGTATAATATGAAATAAAGCGTTCGAACACTGTATTTCTCCGTCCGTATAATAACATCGGTACAATGTAATATAAACATCGGTACAATGTAATATAATTTCTCTAACCTGCACCGACAGTCGGCGGCACTTACTTCTTCGCACCGTATCTCCAACAAGCCATACCGTAAAGCAGAGTCGTCAGTCTATCCGTAGACTCGACACTTGGCCGCATACGCAGGTGAGAATTAAATCTAAGAGACTTCATTGTGCTCACAAACCCGTTCTCTTCCAGAAAGCCGATACCGATAGATACCATTAGATCAACCGTACTGTTTACCGAGGTGAGTGATATTTCATTTTATACCTTAGGGTATATGGTTCTCGCCCGTACAATCCGATCAGGGGAAGTAAATGGAGACCGTGTCCGCTACTAGAAAGTTGAGTACTCACATCCTAGTAGCGGCCGTGCTTGGGCCTTCAGCCATCCGATCGAGGGAAACCGTGTCCGCTACTAGAAAGTTGAGAAGTCACATCCTAGTAGTGGCCGTCGCGACTCCGAGATTTCGATACCGCGGAAACCGAGAGCCGCATCCCCGAAAGTAGAGCTTTGATTAACCTAGAGGGTCACTTGCAATCCGTATTAGTTCTCACGCTTCCGCTAACCGTCCACTGCACCCCATGGCTTCCGCTAACCGTCCACCGCAGTCCCGCCCCATTTTTGCTTACACTTGCATAGCTTTGTTTTACTTACCGTAGTAGCGCCAACCCATTAAGTAACGACGTAAGAGGGTTACAAATTTGGCGCCCCAGCAGGGACCGTTTTTATGGTGTACCGTATCCGCTAATTATCAGAAGTCGTAGAAAAGCGGTTTTGGAGTTGGTGGAAGTAATACTAACGTTACAGAGAGGTAAAAACCGTTGCCAACGTTTTAGTAGACCGTCTTATATCCGAATCTGTCGAAATCCGCCGACCTGTCTTTTTTGACAGGTTGGACGTTTTCGCGAAAAAGATCGTTTTTATAGTGTACCGAGGCCGCTGATCACCGTAACTTGAGTAAAACCAGTTTTGAGGTAGTGAAATTGATCCCGTCACTTTAGAGATCCGAAAAACACCGCAAACACTTCAGGGCACCGTATTATACCCGAATCCGACGAAATCCGCTGACCTGTAATTTTGACAGGTTGCCAGCTTCGGCTTAACCGAGTACCGACCCCACTGTGCGGCCCCTCGTTTAATAGGTTACCGAGTACTTAGAACCGATTCGCGCCGTCCGTTCATTGATTAGAGTCACCCGTCTAGATATACGAGCAATTGGTAAGGGAAAAGTAGGTTTCTGACCATTGAGCAAGGAAGCTATACCGATTCCGATTATGAGTAAAATAGCTACTAATAATTTAGTACCTGCAAACACTCCGGACGAAGCTACCGCCGCCCAGAACCCGCTTCCGAGAGAAGAACCGACTGACTCCCGTGTTGGATGGGTATACCTCCTAAGAAAGGAGGAACTAGACGTGGAACTAGCTAAATTTAGGCTAGAAGTCACCAGAACCGTAGGTGATGAGAGACGCCGCCTCTCCAAGTTCATTCGTGAAGGCCGCGCCTCCCCCGCACCGACCGCCGCAATGCCGTTTGTATTTCCCGCCACATCCGGAGCAACCACAGCTACCGCCGTACTACCCACCGTCACCGTAACCAGTGCAGAAGAACCGGCAGCAACAAATGTATTCAATGGTACACTGACAGGAATCCAGCCCACGCCAGGACCAATGATGCCGCAATTAAGAACCAAGGATTGGAGAATAAGCTTCAATGGATCAGGAGACTTCGCTGCTTTCCTCGAGAGGATTGAGGAGATTTGTGAGTAACAAGCCATCTCTCTTGTCCGACTCCTGCAATCTATGCCCAAGCTGTTACATGGAATGCCAGCGCTTTGGTTCCGGAACAACCGCAAATACTGGTCTAACTGGCAAGAGTTCTGCACCGCCTTGCGAGATTTTTTCTTCCCGGTCAATTATCACGTCGATTTAGAGGTAGCCATCAGTAGAAGAACTCACCAGCTTCAAGAGAGTACCGCCACATATATCACCGATCTGCAAACCCTCATGAGCCGCCATGGAAGTATCACCCCAGAGCAGGAACTGAATTGGCTGTACCGGAATCTCCACCCGGAGTTTCGCCGTCAGATTCGCAGGACAGAATTCTCTAATGCGCAGGAATTTGCAAAGACCGCCCGGGAGTACGAACTGTTGCGCTTCGAGATCGAGCAAGCGCAAGGAAAAACCTCTCACCCCAATTCGTATCCAGACAGGCAACCAACCAGCAGGGGCCAAGAATGTTGGCGATGTGGCCAGACAGGACATTTCCGCAGTCAATGTCGTGGAACACCCAGGATGTTCTGCTCAAGATGTAAGAGGGACGAAGTTATGTCCCGAGACTGTCCGTGTCCACAGGCAGGGCGTTGCAGCAACGCGAGGCCCACGCAGCAAAGCCCTCGAGACGCCTCACATGCCGCTACGTCATCTGAACTAGGGAACCGCCCAGATAGGATACAGGATAGCGTCCTCCGCGAAGTTCGAGCTACTATACCACCGCCGAGAAATTTTCCCCAAGAAATCGTACGAACCGTCAATCCACCGGACGACCCCTACCATGGAGTCTCATCTTGGTTGGATCGTCGCCTCCATATTTCGGTTGCAGTGCCTGGAGGCACCGCAGAAGCCTTGATAGATACCGGAGCTGTGATCTCTTACATAGGAGACAGACTAGCTAGACTATGGAATACGCTAGGAGTACCAAAAGCTCCGATCCCGACGAGTTCCGCCCGTATGGCTAATGGAGAAACCGTCATCGTATCCGACGCATATCTCGTGGAGATACAGATTGGAGACGAGCATTTTACCGAAACTTTTGGACATCTTTATGGACTATCATCCGACATGGTACTAGGAATGGATATATTACGGACACGACGATTTAGTCTGGACTTAGGAAGTGGACAAATCATGGTGAATCACCGTCCCGTCACAAGGGAAACTCGGCCCGTACCGTGCTTTCACATTCGGCTCACCGAAGTAAGACCACCGCAGACTCCCACCAAAGACGAAGAAGATCGTCTACAAAGATTTCTACAGAGGGAACTACCGTTAGTTGAGGATATTCGAAGGGTAACACCGTTAGTCGAGTACAGGATCCGTCTTACAAATCCTGACCCCATAAAGCAACGTTATCGCCCTCAGAACCCCCGAAGAAAACTAGAAGTTCCCAAGGCCACATACCGCATACCGCGCTGCATCTCCCGTTGAAAAGGGAAACGTAAATACCAGCCAAGAGGATGCCACTCAGCACACCGACAGATTGTCCCGTCTAAAGGATACATTCGAGATGGTACGGGTAAATCTGGCCAGGGCATTCACCGCTCAGAGTCATCATTACAACCTCCAGCGCCGGGATTGACGTTGCCATGTAGGTGATCAAGTCATGAAACACGAGCACCACCTGTCCTCAGCGGACCGAGGATTCGCCGCGAAACTTGCTCCCAAATATTACGGCCCCTATACCGTGACCCATGTCCTCTCGCCAGTAGTATACAACCTCAAAAGCAGAACAGGCAAACGACTCCATCGGATTCATGTCAAATATCTATGACCGGCACATACTTCCGACAAATACTAGGTAAGAAATAACCGTTTTCCTTTCAGAGATGGCAAGCCGATGTCCAGGAAAACCACAAAAGGGAGCCGCCCCACCGCATCCACTGCGAGAACCTCGACAAGAAGGATTACTAAAAAAGACTAAAGAAGCTCGACGAGTGAGGCCCTGCCAGATACTGGCCCAGGAGCTGCGTCGCCGACGATCCACCGCCACCGTACCAACTAGTCTCCCTATCCGCAACTCTACTCGGCCGGCACTCGTGTCAATGCAGGCTAGAAAAGGACCCGCCCTATTTTCCGATAGGAAGGACTAAGTCCTCGAGCTGTAGTATAGTTATTCTTATTTTCCGAATCTTATTTTTCCGTTGGTTTATTTGTTTTCATCATTTTTATAGATATATACTAGAATTGTTAACGTTTTTTATCTGGACCCCTATCCGTTAGTTAAATTACTTCCGAACCTCATTTAATACAATCCGTTGTAATAGTCATTTGTGTGGTATCTCTACGCCGGACCGTTTGTTTGGTTAGAATACTGATATGCCTTGACATTTCAGGAATCCCGAAGCCATAGAAGGAGAGTGCTAGGATGGATCCGTCTCCCGAAACCAAGTCAACCGTAGACAGAGTCGTCGCTGACCTTCTGAAGGCCATGGAGGAAAGCCAGGACACCCCTAGTCGCCGTGACGCCGCCAACCCCGGAGTTATAGTGGTCAAATCACCTTTCAGCGCTGCCATGCGCCATGCCCCACCTGCGGATGGCAGGATCTCATCAAGACGCGTCTTCACTAGAAGTCGGAAGCCCCACCCTGGTCCGATATCAACCAAAGAACGTAGATGAATTAAACTTTATTTTCCTTTTGAATTTCATCTTTTCATTTCCGAATGTTTGTGATAGGTGTACCTACCCCCAATAAAAGGGTTCGGCCGCAAAAGGGATAGGCGCCTAGTCGGTTCCTTTTTGTTTTGGGATCTTTACCGTAATAGATAGTTCCGGGGAAGTTTTTGAAAAAAAAATATATAGGCATACATTCTTTTTCCCCGAAGTAAGAAGGTTACATTTTCCAAGACCGGGCAAAAGCACAATATAATATGAAATAAAGCGTTCGAACACTGTATTTCTCCGCCCATATAATAACATCGGTACAATGTAATATAAACATCGGTACAATGTAATATAATTTCTCTAACCTGCACCGACAGCCGGCGACACTTACTTCTTCGCACCGTATCCCCAACAAGCCATACCGTGAAGCAGAACGATTCTCAGAGTCGTCAGTCTATCCGTAGACTCGACACCTTGCCCGCATACGCAGGTGAAAATTAAATCTAAGAGACTTCATTGTGCTCACAAACCCGTTCTCTTTCAGAAAGCCGAAACCGATAGATACCGTTAGATCAACCGTACCGTTTACCAAGGTGAGTGATATTCCATTTTATACCTTAGGGTATATGGTTCTCGCCCGTACAATCCGATCAAGGAAAGTAAAGGGGGACCGTGTCCGCTACTAGAAAGTTGAGTACTCACATCCTAGTAGCGGCCGTGCTTGGGCCTTCAGCTATCCGATCGAGGGAAACCGTGTCCGCTACTAGAAAGTTGAGAATTCACATCCTAGTAGTGGCCGTCGCGACTCCGAGATTTCGATACCGGGGAAACCGAGAGCCGCATCCCCGAAAGTAGAGCTTTGATTAACCTAGAGGGTCGCTTGCAATCCGTATTCGTTCTGCACGCTTCCGCTAACCGTCCACCGCACCCCCTGGCTTCCGCTAACCGTCCACCGCACCCCCGCCCCATTTTTGCTTACGCTTGCATAGCTTTGTTTCACTTACCGTAGTAGTTTACCGTAGGAGAGACCGTTTGAACCGGTAGTATAGTTGTTAGTACTAGTGCTTTTGCCCCGCCTACCCGAATTAGAGGACACTTAGTTTAGTTGATTAACTTTTCCGCTATTTGTGTAATGAAGACTCTTTGTAAATACGTAACTTTTGGTTTCTCTTCTCTCCAACTCCAATTACCACTAAACCTCCGCGAATAGGTAAGAACGTTAAGCAGCTAATACCCAGGTTACGAACCCGGGGAGGCAAGTAAAAGCTGCCCGACCGGCCGCAACACTCTTGTCACCACCATAAGTGACCCCTGGAGTATTTTAATTCTTCACTGACGCTGCCCGGAGCGAGTGGAGCATACCACTTTAATAAACTGGCGCCCGAGGCAACCCGTCACCTGTAGTTAAGGCGCCAACTCATGAAGTAACGACGTAAGAGCGTTACGCTACTTATAGTCCAAAATCATTGGTTTGTGAATTACCGACAAATGTTATATCAGAAATTTTGAACCTAAAATTCCAATGAAAGGACTTGACCGAACAAATTTTAAGTTGAAATAATTAACAAAATTCATTCAAAAATTAAATTGAATATTTAAAGTACATGCCGTTGATTCCCTGGCAATTACCAAGACGGTATCTAAATCCTTCGAACACTCCAGTTAATGTTTCAGGCCGAATCAATCTTACCTCAGTGCGAACTATCTCCTTCAAATCTTCGATATTGCTTGGCATATTAAAGTAGGTACACTTTAGCTTTAAGATAATTCGAAGGCAAAAGTCAAGGGTTGTTAGAGCAGGAGATTTTTCTGGCAAGTCTATTAATCTTCTTCGTACCTATCCATCTGTGGGGAAAATAGTATCCAAAAAATCACCCACTAACCGCGCATAATGTGGTGGTGCGACGTCCTTTTGAAACCATATTAAATTGCTAGGTATTTGTAGATTTTGGTTATCTGGATGTAACGCGGCAATATCTGGATTATATTTATCTGGAATTATATTAATATGAAACATTTCCAAAGATTTTTGAGTTGTTAACGTTCCTTCAATAAAAACTGATTCCACAATATTGTTGCCAATGACATTAACTGGATTGTTGGAGGAGTTTAGAAACATTCTTTATTATTGCCAGATAGTCAACGGCATGCACTTTAAACATTCAATTAAATTTTTAAATATATTTTGTTAACTATTCCAACTGAAAAAATTTTTAAAATGTATTAGTCCAGTCTTTTCAATGAAATTTTAGAACCAAAATTCTTATAAACCCTTTGTTTCTAATTTGCAAACCAATGACTTTGGGCTATAAGTAATATACGTTTTTGACATCATCTATCAATGGGAAATGAAAAAATAAAGAGAAAAATACGTTTTTCCATAAAAAATCGAAGACATCATGTACATGAAAGTGGTGACGTCATTAGTACATCCGATTGTAGCGTAAGATGCGTAGTTGAAAATAAAAATTGAACTGTGAAAGCTTTAGGTCTAAATACCGTTAGACAGAAAAATATTGAATTTATCCCAATCTAAACGTCCTCACTGTAGGTATAAATCAGTTCTTTACTTTCTCATTATGTTGTAGTACTTATGTATTTAAAAGGAAAATATCATCCATGGCTCAAATGTGACAGACAGAAATTTTTCTGAATAAAACTCAAAGTCAATGTAACAGCATTTTTAATAATTGGCAACAGTGCAGCTACTAGTTTCGGCCTACATAAGGGCCATCTTCAAGATACAAAATTTTATTTGTTGATAATTAAAGGGAAAAATTACAAAAGCCTCCAACATTACATGAGCCAAAAGAACTTAATCTGTGGGCAACACACGTTGATCATCAGAAATGTTAGAGGTGTGAAAAGTTGAAAGATTAAAAATTTTAAATTAGGAAAAACTTGAGCAACATAAAAAAATCTTTCTCTCATCATAATTGGAATGTTGAATAACTTTAGAAGGTTGTCTGTCTTATATAAAAAGGAGGTGACAAATGAGACATTTTTTTTTAAATATTATTAATTACTAAAGTTGGAAAGGGTTGATAGAGTTGAGCTCAAAAAGAGCGATCACCACATGAAAAAAGATTTTATGGAGGGTAAGAGTCAAACTGTTTCCAATTTTTGGATGAGAAATTGAGTATGAGATGAAAGAAGGGGATTTCTTGTATCTATGACTTCGATTCTCAGAGGGAAGAGTTCAACCGCGTCAGCGTCGATTCCTAGGAGGAAGAGTCCGGGTAAGTCATCCTCAATTCCTATAGGGAAGAGTCTATATTGGCCATTTGATTAGAGGGAAGAAAATGAAGGTGAGAACCTCTGGAACTAAGTTCCTACTTTGTGTAGGAAATTCTTATAAAAGAAACTAAGTAATGTGCAAAATGATGTGAACAAGAAGATGAAGCACAAGGGATCCATAATGCTTCGATAAATAGTCCATTACAATCACTGCAAAATAAAACAGAAAGAAAGGCACTTCACTCACAACATAGGGCGTTTAATAGTAAAGAACAATATGGAAGTAGATCATAGCGGAAACTGTCAATAGGAGAAATGTTATACTTCAAAATGACAAGAGAAAGAATTGAAATAAAATGAAATTAAAAGAAAATTAATTTTCTCTTTGGAGGTGGTTAATGACAAACCTTGAAATTTTTTCGTTTATTAATTAAAAGATTGAACTGGGTAAAAATCAATAGAAAACCATGAGAACATGTGTCTTCCACGAACAAAGATTAGTACATGAACAACATTAATACAAATTCACTGAAAAAATAGATAATAATGATAATCAAAATAGTACTTTGAAGTTATTGAAACATAAGTTAAAATTAAATGGTTATACAAAGTTGTACGAATCAGAATGAGTGTTCACAATTCATAGATAAGGAGGGGACAGTTGGAAAATTCAACATTAGTACAAATCCTCTTGAAAAAGAAGAAAAGTTGTTGTTAGGTTAACATCTCAAAAAACTGAAAACAATTAATAAAAATAAACTGATATCGAGTAGTAATGAAATAATGCAAAGATATCAAGTTCATAGATATCAATAATGGGGAGTTACAAAGGTTTACTACAAAAACAAACTGTACACATTGAAGGTTGAGAGAAAATAAAGTTTAACACCCTTGTAAAGGGAGATGAGGGACATGTATAGCTCAGAAGGTACCAATTGTTCATTAAGACAAATAACGTTAGTATCAGAACTAGTCTGGTTAATCTCAAACATCTCAAGTAAATTTATCTTAGGACCTTTAAAACATTTATGTAGTATACGAGCATCAGTCAATGAAATCTTATGGTTCTCTGAAATAATGTGATTTGCAAAAGCTTAAGGAGAAGCAGGAGGGTTAGTATTCTGATACTTTTTAATACAACTGAGATGTTCTTTTATCCTGTTGTCCAACAAACGTCCAGACTGGCCCACATAGACAGCATCACAGTCCTGACTACAAAGTTTATAAACGCCAGGAGAATCAAGATATGGCATACAGTCTTTAGTGTTAACCAGTAATGATCTCAAATTGTTATTAGTTCTAAAACCAAAGTTAATGTTATGTTTTTTTAAAATATTACCAAATTTATAGGATATAGGACCAAAGTAATGTGGAGAACCAGCATAATGAAGTTTGTCACCCATTAAGAGAGATAATAGTAGGAAAACTCAATCTGAATTTATTGAAAAAGTTTATGTATAATTTGTTAAATAAAGAAATTGGGAAATTATTGTTGACAGCAATTTGTTTAATGATATTAATCGCATTATAAACGGCCTCTTGTGATAGAGGTAAAGAAAAAGCTCCATATAGTAGACTATTAAAAGGAAGAAACCTTATGTGATTGGGGTGGTTGGGATTGAAATCAATGATAGCGTCCGTCGTTGTGGGTTTTCGGTAAATCTCAAACTCCAGTCTCCTGGTGACGACATTCCTAACAATTAACAAGTCCAAAAAGGGGATACGGTTATTCACTTCTAACTCAAAAGTGAATTAAATTCTGGGGGGTAATGTGATAATGAATTGAAGAAAAGAAAAGGCCTGTTGATATGTTCCGTCGAAAAGAACAATACAATCATCCACATAAAGATAGTAAAAAACAATACGACTTTTAAAGGAAGGATTGATTAAATAGGTTTGTTCTAATTTGTTCATAAAAATTTCGGCTAGTAAACGACTAAGACTAGATCCCATAGCCAGCCAAACCTGTTGTTTGTTCATAATATTTGTTATTAAATTGGAAGAAATTTTGGTCTTAAGACAATTGGAGTCACAAACATCAGAAATGGTGTACATCGAATTTTACTGACTCTTAACATTTTGTCTCCTGTTGAAGCTATAGAACAATAGCGAAATATTGAGAATGAGAATATAAAATTTTATTTCTTATACTGACCGCATACCTGATAATCGTCACCTTTTGCTTAGATAATTAGTACGGTCGATAATTAGCACAGAATTTTTTTATTTTCAGATTTAAACGTTCCATACTAAGAAAACATATATACCATATTTTCAAAAAATAATAAAATCAAGTACGTCACTGTCTTTCAAATTTCCTACAATGTATGTAATTAATATTCAGTAACTTCAACCATATGCAACTAACGGCACAACATAGGTACAGTTTCTCTAGTTACCTGATATATCAATTCAATAAATCTCATTGTGATTGGTCAACAAGGAAAATGGCAGCTGTCAGTCTGTTTCGGCACTTCCGCCTTCTTCTTGATTTGAAGTTCCCTACTAGAGATATATACTTTTTCTATGATCTCTAGGAGAGAACTTCAAATCAAGAAGAAGGCGGAAGTGCCGAAACAGACTGACAGCTACCATTTTCCTTGTTTTACCAAACACAAATAATAAGATTTATTGAATTGATATATCAGGAAACTAGTGAAACTGTACCTATGTTGTGTCGTTAGTTGCATATAGTTGACGTTACTGAATATTAATTACATACATTGTCGAAAATTTGAAAGACATTGCCGTACTTTTGAAAGACAGTGCCGTACTTGATTTTATTATTTGGTTAAAAATATGGTATATATTTTTTCTTAGTTTGGGATGTTTACCAAACAATTGCATTTTCCACAAAGTATACCTCAATGAAGGTTAAGTTCGGTTGGAAGCTATGAGTTTTCACTACTGTTGTTCAAGTCATTTTTCTGTATCGCATATTCTTAGTACTGAAGTGTACTTTCTTTAATAGAAAAACACACTAACTATCATATTTTTGAACCGATTCTGAAAAAATCATTTTGAATTGAGAAGTGAACCTGTACCGCTTATTTATCTGTCAAAACCGCAAAATGATATCTCTTATCGTTGACAAGCCTTGTAGTTTGAGTTAATACAAATTATATTTATTATTCTAACATTTTCACCGCCAGTGTAACAAAAATGTACACCCCCGTTGGTACAAAGGTGTAACATCAATCTACAGCAGCAGCTTGTTGTATTAGACTGAGGTGTATCGTAATTGTGACAATAACCGTTGATTTTATATGGGGACATCAGTCCCATGGCGCAGGGCGCTATCAAGGTATAGAGAACTTTGGCATGTGCTGATCTTAAAGTTAGAAATGGAGATATAAAAATAAAGGTATTGTAAGAGACTTTATATGTATTTTTATTTCAAAAAATGTTTACATACGTTCACCTATTTGTATTGTTTATAATTCTTTAAAAAACCACAAATTTGTTTTCTTGACAATTCCATAGCAAAGTATATACTAAAAAACAAAAAATAAACTCTTCAAAAACTGTGTTTATAAAAAATTGCACAACTAGTGTTTTTAATTGAAACACGGTTTGCAGTAATGTGGATTGCCTTCACAACTATCACAAATGTTCTACACCTAAGACGCCCATTTCCTTTTTCCATTTATAACAACTCACTTCTTTCCATATATTTTCTATCATTCGGTACAACGAGCTCTTTCCTTCGCAGGGTGTTGAATGAGGAGGTGAACATTTGTGGTATTTATTTTTCCAGCGTTGGTAGTAGCATTAGCCTCACGGGGATTTTCTACTGGACTTTCTATGAGCGATTTTATTATAGTCACTTTGATCTCTGTGGTTCTCATGCTTCCTTGGCTCACAGAATTTTCTTGATACAGATAATACGCATTGACAAAACTCATACCCCAAATAATTTCAATAATAAGTTGTCTGTACCACTCTGTGCACCTGCAAATCACCGTATAGTATGAAGCGAGATGATCGCTTACATCTACTGAGAATTTTCCTTGATCATAATCAAGAATGCAAACTGGTTTTTCTACCTCTTTCTGTCTGACCTTTACTGTCCTGGTTTCGTCCCCACGATGGCGAGTAGTCAGCATCAGAGCGTCACGTTGGTCTCTCCATATTAGCACTGTCACACTCTCAGAAGCATCCTTCGCAATTTATTTGCCTTTTTTTCAGTTGTGTGCGTTTGGTATTCACGGTTTGATCGGAAAGTTCCTACTAAATGGGTCCTTTTGTTAAGAAGTTTGAAAGCTAATGGTATATCGGTATAATAGTTGTCTACGTATTCTATATTCTTTCCTCATTCAGAAGACTCTGAGCTAATTTCATGACAACTGACTCGTTTGCAGAAGCTTCACCATCAGAATCTCTACCAATGTTAACTGACATGTTGTAAGTATAACGTTTTTCGGCGCATAACTTGTAAAGTTTAATGTCTGGCGGTATCTCTTTTTGGGAAGGTACTGACGAAACAAGAGTCGTCCTCTCCAAGGAACAACAGACTCGTCAATACATATTTTTCTGCAGGAGTGTAAAATTGCAGATGAATTTATTTATAATATTTTCAATTTCGGATAATAGATTATGGGCATCAGCCTTCTCGCTATCAGCAAAATGCCAAAAACGCAGCAGGAGCTGGAATCTATTTCGAGACATAACTTTTTTTGGCATTGGTATGGGATATTGTTTATTCGTACTCCAGTAATCACACAATTTAGGTAATTTCACAAGGCCCATACAACCTAGTAATCCAATGAATCTCTTCGTTTCACCGGAACAAGTGGGATACCATCTATTACCTCGCGATTGTGGACGAGCATCTCCTTTCAATAGCTGTTGGGCAACGTATAAATTGATCTTCGGTCAAAAATAAGCTAAAATATTCGACTGGGTCTGCCATGGCTGAGAAAGCACTTATATTTACATTCGATCCACTTGTTTCAGTGAAAGCGAACTGGTGGTGCAAGCCTACTGGATCCTACCACTTAAGTTCAGAAAAATCCAGGCCAGCGGCCACAGTAGGATTAGCTGGTTGTGATAATTGACGAGACGTGGTTCTAGACGAATCTACACCAGGCGATGGCATTGGTGGTGTTTGCGGCGAAGAAGATCTAGATGAATCTGACCCACTTAGTAATAATATTGCGAATGTTTTTACTTTATGATGTTTAGAATGTCCAGGAGCGTTTTCATCACTTTCTGAATCCTCAGCTGACAATTCATCACTATAGTTTGGGTTCTTGTCAGAATCGTCAAAGTATTCATCACTCATATCAACGTCTTGGCGCCATCTACATAATTCAGGATCTTATTCATTTCTTCCCCCAGCTCCTTCTGTGTCAGTGGTTTAACCTAACTATTCAAATCTGATACAAAAGAAAGCAAATTTAACATTTTCCGTATAGTGTACAAAATTGTTACTGGCGCAGGAAAGCAATTTCTTTCTGGTGCCAGTGTAACATTTTTGTATACCCGAAGAAATAAAGCTAAAAATTAGAAAAACATCAATTAATAATTTAGGATAATCAAACATAACATATTAAATAAAAAAATTGAGAAAATAAAATTTATCCCAGGGCGTCTAAGACCCGAATTTGCCGTGGAGATGAGAGTGTTAACAAACAAATGATGAGGGAGAACAAAGAATTAACAACAAACATTTTAATCAATAGAAATTCACTAAAAGGCGAAAAAACAGATGATATGTGATCTTTTTGAAAATCCAGAAAACCATATTATGCTATGCACAAATTTGGTGCATTGGCACTCTTCGGGGGCTCCCAAATTTTTTTTGTAAATGAGCTATAACATTACGAATGATTTCAATAGACCCCTTACATAGATTTTCATTTTTACCTGACAGCTTCTTAAAGACCTTCTAAAATATGATAAATATCCCTTCACAATATTTTTTTCGAAGAAGAACTTCTAATTATCCCATAATTTGTTTGAAAATATTGGCGTAACCATTTAAATTTTACGTCACACGAAGACGCAATGCTATTGGTCGTGACGTCACGAGGTACGAACTAGCGTCAGCCGTAGATAGATTATATACCTGATTTCACATTGTATACATTTTTAGTTGATATCTGTGAGAGTTTCTCAATTGTAACTTTATTGTTTAATTTCGTTTATATTGATTTCTATTGTGTCTTCCTTTATGAGTGATCGTTATTTTTAAATATTGGGCGATTCGTCTGAAGGATTTCTAAGAGAACAATCTGATAATTTGCCTGTTGTGGACTCACTGATAGTGGCTGATTTTTTTATATAAACGAATCATTTAGATCTATGGAGCAGCCTGGAATTAAAGCTGAAAGGTTAATAAAATATATTGGACATTTTCTTTAAATCCTAATAAAATATTGTTGAAAAAGTTTAACAATAACACTGTGAGTAAAAAGTAAACATACATATTTAGCTATGTTTTGTTAGGTTACAAATCATGACAATTATAGAAAAAACTTCAACTCATGATCACTAGATATAGCCTTGAATTTGCGTTGTACTCTTATGGTACGTTCCTTATTCACATTTCGCTCAATATTTAAAAATGCAGGATTACATACAGATTATGAAGTACTCGCTTAGCATAAAACATCCCGGATGATACTCTGCGTTGCCCTTTTTACAACAGCCATTCACTCGGTTTTGGGACAAGTCCTCTATCTATCTTCCTGGTAAGCAGAAATGTGTATTACTACATTTTTCGAATTCTCTTCTGAACATCAAACATTTTCCATTCCATATAATTTTCCGTGTCTCGCTCTATCTGAAAAAAGGCAATTAACTAACAAAAATGTGAGGTTAGGCTAATTTTATATTAAATCTTAGGCTAATATTTATCCAAAGTAAATTTGTAATTTAGCTTTCTTTTCAAATTTAAATACTTACAGAAAAATTGTCTTCACATAGGTAATCATGTCTTTTTGATGGATCATCTTCAGGTAGGCATCTCATGGCTTATAGCAATATTTTCGTAGTTTTTCTCTATTAGGTAGCTAAATAACTGTTTTTTGAATTTGTGATTTTTGTACTACACTGCACGATACAAAACCAAATAATACCTCGTGTCGTCACCATCGCATGAAATGTCAAAGCTGTGTTTTTGGCGGGATTTTTGCCTGTTTGAAGTTCAAGAACTTATTACGACGTTAATACTTCACATAATTTAGAAATATTTCCATCGGATAATATTTACGCATAATTAATTACTTTATTGCAATAAGAAGTTATCTACAAGGGGCCTATTGTTTGGAGACCTCCAGTAGCTTTGAAGATTATACGGTTTTGTTCTTGTTCACTTTCCAGAGTTTGTGGTTTCAATATTGATTAAACACACAATTTTTTTCATTGCCCACTTCTTCAAATGGGATGGCGTAATATATACTCAGAGTCACATAGAAACCCGAATACCAAGTGAATGTTTTATTTCAAAAATATTTCACGTACATGTTTATCACAAAAGTTTCAATTCAATATTAGAATTTGAACGCTATTAGTTAAAGTTTATTATCACATTTTACCGAAATAAAATAATGTTTACTAGGTGTTCGGGTTTCTTTGTCACCGAGTATATTTTGAAAGTTATTGCTGACAAGAAACATACTATACGATAGCCTCACAGGCGGCATCATTATAGATTTGTAGAAAACCACTTACAATTGAATAGGGAGCAACATTTGAAAAATAGAGCCCAATTGTTTTATACAGAGCCAAAAATTTTTTGTTCCACAAGTTTAAATTCCGCCTTACACCTTCCATCTATATAAAACAGTGGTTATGTGAAAATTTCTGGAGAGGATTGGATAGGTAACAAATGAAGAAGTGTGTTGAGAACAATTTGACACAATTGTTTCATGGACTGCGTATTTTATTGAGTAAATTTTATTTTGTGATGAGGGACATCCGGTATGCAACTATTTATCAATGCTACATGTAGGCGTCCAACTAACATTAAAGTTACTGATGGGATGACTACCTTCATCGGAAACCACGATGATGGTTATAGAGAATGCTGATTTACAGCTGTATAACCATTTTCAGAACTTGTCTGATTATATTTGCAAATTTGTGCATGGTTGAAAAAATATATATATCAAACATATAAACCAATTAATATTCAATAAATTATTAATTGAATCGTTGCCGGAAAAATATGAATTATTACTTTGATAATTATCAACCAATTAATCTATTTTGTGTAGTTATTATCAATAATAATCATTGAAAACTGTCATAGAAGACGTAATTATGGAAAGTCGCCCTATCTAAATTACATTTGAATTAACGTTTAGAACAGCAATAACGATTTTGAAAACAAACGAAAAATTGCGAACTGATGTCATCTTTATTGGTTATTATAGGTTCATTAGTATGAAAATTCAATTATTATCAAAAACAATTCATTGTACAAATATACAAAAAAGGGGTCTGTGTCTCTTCTTTATCCATACAAAAGCTTATATGAAATTATTTTAAACCGTGACAATTATTTTCAACAGAATTATCAAAATATTTTGAAGAACGCGATGGCTATCATGAAAAGTACATTGGTCGTTATGTTAGTTGTGCCAATAACTTGCCTTCTGAAAAAAAAGAAGGAATTGTTGACAAACCCTTGGGCTGGTGTAGTCAAGTCGTTTGACAGGTGCTCTATGTTTCCATTGTATTTTATTTCCGCCAAGAATTGCTACAGTTAAAGGAGTTTTGGGGTCATTTATGGTAAGGCCTTACATGAAGTTTAAGGATGTACATGAAGATTGTAGAAAGCATGTTGGCAGCCATTACCACAAATCTTCAACAGCTGCTGCAAAAGCATTTTTTTTAGTCACGAGGGGGTTAGGGTTCAGGTGCCCTAATGGTTGCCGCTCAGCCATTAATTGGCTTATTGTGCACCCCCACTAACAGGTATTAAGCAGAGTCCCATCCTAAATTCTTAGCAAACATTGAGATTCGTCGGACTATGTTTTCCTGCATTCCCTCCTGATTTGTACTTAGGAAGATATCTAGACAGAAGGCTCGCCTTCTGCACAGGGCAGGGCAATCGAGGACCACGTGCTTTGCGGTTTCTTATTCTTCTCCACACATGGGTGTGGATTTGTTATTTCAATATGGGATTTGTTATTTCAATCCCCATTTTCGCTAGGTGTGCGCTGAATATCCAGTGGCCAGTTATGAATCCTACCACTTTTCGCAGTTCTTTCCTACCCAGTCTAAAAGCATTTGCTGCGTGGGAACTAGATGGTCCTTTTAGCATTCTTTTGAACTGAGCATGTCCCGTTATTCTGTTCCAGCGCTTTTGGTGTTCAAGCGACACCCAGTTGGAAACAGTTTTTCGTACTTTTGGCGCACTTGTCAGCTCCCTCATTTCCAGCTACCCCTGTATGGCTTGGCACCCAAGTAAGAATTATTTTATTGTCTTTTGCCAAAGTTTTCAAGGTATTGTGACAGTCCCACACTATCTTCGACGTATAGCTGTGGCTTGCTAAGGACAAAAGGGCCGACCGACTGTCCGTGTTCACAAGATGGTCTTTTTGTTGTATTTCCTGTCTATGCATGTTCTGCCGCATTCGATTAGTGCAGCTATTTCTGATGAAATTAACTGTCTCGACCCTTACTATTTCAGCTTGAAATACGGTCGTCATTTTGCCAAGGCAAACACTTATGCTTTGCCTGGGTCTGACGCCGTAAACGCCTGTTCCTGTACCCGTTAGGGTCTTTGACCCGTCGGTGTACCAAGTGATACTGTTCAACATGCGTTGAGGTTCTCCCTGGGCCCATTCGGATCTGCCACTCAAGTTGACACGATATGGTATCCCAGTTTCGACGACCTTCAGCATTCTGTCAGGTGGCATTTCGATGAGGTCGCACCTCATGTTGTCGTGTATTTTAGTATGTTTCATAGCATGGTGCTTGCACCAGTTGCCATTGCACTGCATTCTGTATGCAGTCATTTTAGCCTCCCCCTGTATATAGAGATCTAATGGTGGGATGTTTAGCAGTATTTCCAATGCTGCGGTTGGGGTACCCTTCATGGCGCTTGTAATGCTCAGACACGCAGCTCGTTGCATTTTGGAAAGCGCTTTGGCGGCTGTGCTTTGCAGAACTTTAGGCCACCATGCGATCGCACCATACACCATCATTGGTCTGATTACACTGGTGTATGACCAGTTCATCGTTGTCGGAGTTAGTCCACAGGTGCACCCAATTGCTCGTCTCATCGTCATTAGCGTAATCTGAGAACGGCTTGTGATGCTCGCTAGATGGCTGTTCCAGGTTAGCTTGTCATCTAACCGGATTCCTAGATATTTTGCCTCCTTGGCATTTTTCATCTGATTGCCGAAGAGTTTTGGCACACTAGTAATCTCTGCGATTCGCTGTTTTGTAAATGGTACCATGATGGTTTTCGAGGGATTGACAGACAAGCCCTCCGCATCACATCATCTCTCCACTCCGGACATTGCCCTCTGCATTAGTTCCAGGCAGATGTCCACGTGTTTTCTCCGTATTAGAATGATGATGTCGTCAGCATATCCTTGAGCATACCACCCCCGCTCGTTGGTGACAGAACGCCTCCCTGTGGACATCCTCTTTCTGTCTTCACCTCTCTTGTGACACCACACAGGGATGATTGTGCTCTCCTGCTGCTTAGCATGTTCTCTATCCATCGGGTTATTGTCCTGTCTGTGCCTCTGGATTCCAGCTTTGACAATATTGAGCGAGTGCTCGTACTGTGAAATGCTCCTTCAATATCCAGGAACACAGCCAGTGCAACTTCTTTGTAAGTAATGACTTGCTCTATCTTGCTCACCAAGCTATGCAAGGCCGTTTCGCAAGATCTACCACTTTGGTAGAGATGTTGATTGGGGTGCAGCGGCTTGTTGCCCAGCACCTTGACCCTCAAATGCCTATCTATCATCTTCTCTAGAGCCTTAAGAAGAAATGACAAGAGACTCATCGGACGATAAGCCTTTGCAGTGTCGTAAGAGGGTCTACCAGGTTTTGGTATGAATACCACCTTGGAGATTTCCCACACCGTAGGTATAACTCCTGTGGCTAGGCTTAGTCTGAACAGATTCACAAGTCTTGGAGTTATTATGTCGGCGCTTTTTTGGAGTAGTACAGGGTAAATTCTGTCCATTCCAGGCGCCAAAAGCGTTTCTTGAAAATGTTCCTGTTTATGTCCAGTTGCAAATAGGGCACCATAAGAAGATTGAAGAAAATAAAAAAATATTGGCAGCAACTACTTCATGCGTAATATTTTGTGGAATTCATGATTTGCCGCTTAGAGGAATAGAAGGAAATGAGGGAGTTTTCTTTAACCTTTTAAATTTAAGGATTGACTCTGGTGATGGGAAGCTAAATAGCCGCTTGGATAAATGTCAAAAAAACGCAGTCTATACCTCACCAACAATTCATAATGAGTTCATACAATTATGCGGTGAAGTTATCAAAGAAAAAATAGTATTTTAGATGAAACTTATTGTTTCTAGCTAATTCCACTGTATATTAAAAATTGTTAAGAATTCTGAAAAATTGACAATTGTTTCGATATTACCTAAATGTCAATTTTTTAGAATTTTTAATATTTTCCAATATATTGTGGAAATAGCTGGAAACAGTGAGTTTCATTTAAAACACTAATATGAGTAAATTCCACGAAGTAAGGGTCGAGACAGTTAATTTCATTAAAAAAAATAATCGAAGACTGTAAACGGGCAAAAGCTTATGCTGTAATGGCTGATGAAATAACGGATATCGCTGGAAAAGAGCAGCTTTCTATTGGATTATGGTTCTATTATGAAAGCCAAAAAATAATCAGGGATGAATTTGTATGCTACATTGCGTTAAAATGGCAAGCTGCTTCTACAATCGCTAGCACAATTCAAAGTGTTTTAGACGACAATAATTTTTCCACGATAATTGTGTGGGATTAGGATTTGACGGGTGTTCCACAATGGACGGCAAAGAAGGTGGTGCACAGGCTATTCTTAAAAAAAATAAGCTAAATATTTATTTTTCCATTACTCCAGCCACAGACTAAGTCTTGTGGTCAATGATAGTAGCAAGCTACCAGAAATAAGAAACACAATTGCAACTTTTAAAAACACAATAACATTCTTTCGTGAATCGCCAGCCTGTAGGAAATCGGTTCCAAATATTTCAAGGCTCTGTGAGACCAGATGGTCGGAAAAATATAAGAGCATGAAAATTTTTCAGAAAGCTTCACTGACATTGTTAAAGCACAAGAACATCTATCTGTTGAAGGAGACTATACTACAAGAAAATCTGCCTACCAATTGCACTGCGCAGTTACTAAACCAATTGCAAGATACTTTGCAATTTTGAAGCCCGTTGTAAACGTTTTACAAGGTAAAAGTATGGATTTGGTTATGGTGAAGAAACATATTGATGATATTCTAGATGTAATCAAAGAAAATCGACAAGATGTCAAAAATGTTTCTTATGATTTATTTAAAAAATCACTTCAAATTGCAGATAAGGTAGGGTTGAGTTGTCAGTACCACGAGTAACTCAAAGGCAAGTACACAAAAGTAATTCACCATCTGAGTCTGCAGTTGAATACGGGAAGCGGTCAATAAATATCCCCTATCTTGATTCTTCAACTTCGCCTTTGGATGCTAGATTCTCCAACGAAAATACACCTGCTTTTGCTTTAACTTATCTTCATCATTCAAGCATGCTTAAAATGTCTTCAAAAGAATTCAAAAATAATGCAGACTCTTTCATGAAATTTTATAAGTTGGGTGATGCCTCTGCAGAATTACATTTGTGGTAGAATATCTGGAAGAAAAAGAATTTATCAGAGGACAACAAGGCACGCACTGCTAATATTAAGTGCTTTTCCATCCACTACTGCTACCGTGAAAAGATCGTTCAGTACCCTTCGAAGGTAAAAACCTGGCTCAGGAGTACAATGGGTTATGACAGACTCACTGGGTTGTGTTTGATGAGTGTGCATCGAAAATTTTTGAAGGAAAATCAGGACTGCAAAGTGAAGATAGTTTTGGATAAATTTAGTTTAAGCCCAAGAAAAATGTTATTAGTTTTATTTAAGTAAGAATAAAATCTCAAAGTTTTGTTTTAATTTGCCTTTTCCTTTAATCCTAAAATTTTACAGTTTGGACGACCATGGACCATGATTTGCCCCCCTCCCACCCCCTGTTATAAATCCTGGCTACGCCCTTGGTGGTGGTCCCTATATCTAGATCATCAGTCGATACTGACAATAAGACCAAGAAGCAGGATTAGGGTAAGAGTTATCTGCTTCATCTTATTTATGTATTCTCGCCATATTTAATTTCGGCTTATCAATTCAAAAGATGCACTTATTTCCTATTCAAGCAATAGTATAAAACAAGAAGGGGAAGAAATTAGACATTTTTATAAAAACCAATCGGGAATTTATAAAAGGAACAACAAACAAACAAAATAAGATGAAGAAAATAACGGAACAATTACAAATGGGCTTAATGAAAAACTCAAGCATTTCGGAGACAAATCTCTCGAAATCAGTGAAATGCCGATAAACTATTTCCTTCAACTTCTCAATATACTGTTGAGGAATTTCATGTCTCGAATTTGAAGTATAGGAGATAAAGAGATTGTTGAATGAAGTGGAAATATTTTAGAGTATATCAAAGTGGTATGAAATAATTAACACTGTCTATAGTTAGGATTAGCATAATATCAACTTCCTTTCTAAGAACATCAAGAAATGGAAAAGAAAACTTTCAGCTTATACCTGTCTTCAACAGAGTATCATGAAGTCTTCAGTGGAACGTTTCGTCCCTAGAAGCGACCATCATTTTTTAATGAATCGAACGTTAGAAATGTCAAAAGAGGACAAACACTACTTAAGTGATATGTCGTGATTAAATTAAATCATCAGGGGCAGCACACTTTTAAGTGATCTGCATTTGATTTATAGTGTCAACTAACCTTGAAAATATAAAAATAATAAATGTATAACTCAATTCAAGGATACGTACAACACAAACAAACAAATAAAGTATCACTTTTAGAATTTAATTTCACGCTAGAAATTTGTCGTGAAAACATGTTCCAATTATTGTATTATTCAGCCAGTGAACATTTTTGATAATCTGTTTTACAGTTTTAATATTGGAATTGTCATTATTGGTGAACTCCTAGTTGTCACTCTTTATAGTATATTACGTAACAAAAGTTGTAAGTAACCCATTACGCACGAAATGAAAAAGTTTATGCACGAAGCCGCGCAGCGGCGAGTGCATCAATTTCATGAGTGCGTAATGGGCTTACAACTCGTGCAACGTACTATACTTTTTCTACGCCCATTCAATTTCTTCCATTAAATAAAAAACATCGCAATCATTTAAACATTATTATAATACTGTGAATAAAACTCAAAGTTATGGATGATATTCTCCTTTTTTTATTATTATAATAGTTGTTAATAACAATTGAACAATTATTGTAAATCGATTGTGCCTTATTATTTAATGGTGATGCACGGTTATTCATAATTGTATTATATTTTGTTCAAGAAATTGGCATTTATTTTCATAGCATGCTACTTAACAAAACGTGTACTATTTTCAAAGAAATTGCATAATGTGCTGCCTACATTTAGGGGCATCACTCTTTCAATCCTAAATATATCTCGCTAATGCTAAAAGTTTTTATGTTTTTAATTGACTAACCTGGTGTAAATAGACCAAATAAAGTCTTACGTAAATAAAAATTTGATTGAAATTTAATTATACCGAGAAGTTTAAGTTTTCTTCTCAAAACGCACGTGTATATTATGAGATCTCATTACGTGCATGTTATTGTTAAATGTCATTTACAAGGAATGTTGACAGTGCGATTTTTGACGTTTACAGACATGGCCGTAGAAAAAATATTTGTTTCCAAAAATTATATTTTTTTTCTTTAAAGGATGTTATGAGGCTTTTGTTATAATGTTTCAATTATTTCGATTCATTACGACAATTTTAGCAATTTCGTATCTTGCAATTTCAACCCAATAAAGAGTTACATGAAAAGGAATAACAAAAATTATTTTTACTCCATTTATTTATTCAAGAAAACTTTCCTGCATTGCAACATTGGTAAAATAAAAACAGAATATTATTTGGATGTAGGTACATCGATGGCAATACTACACAAAAAGGTTTATATCACTATTTATCTACTACCTCGGTGATAACTCCAAATGAGCGAAATTTCTGCCAATCTAACAACAGTTCAAAGCACAATATTGAAAGAAAAGATACCAGATTTACCTCACACTTATTGAGGAAGCCGTGGTTTCCTAATCATATCAGTAATATTCTCATGTGCCTGCTTTCACTGACAGTAGATGAATCTTAGAAGAAACAAAAGGGAAGCAACCGGAGTGAAAAACTAGGAAAAACGTGGTGCATGAAAGAAGGAAAAGAGTGAAATAGAAAAAAGAAAGAGCAAAATGGAGAGGAAACAAGAGAGAGAAGGGAAAATGTTCTGAAAAAAATTAGGCGTCTTATTAGCCACTTTATCCAACTTATTTGTTTCACGTCTTCCTCTCTATTTTCTAACACTTTTTGCATTGTATCCACATGTGCTGAAGGGTTTCGTTGTAAGGCTTAAGGCAATATACACTTTCGTCATCGGATGAGGTTTCATCTAAACCTTCTCTGCATTTTTATTTTTTCCTTATACATTGTGTTTTAGTTTTATTCTTTCCGTTTTGCAGATCGCTTTGTCCTTCGTCATTCATCCTACATTTTCTTTTTACCGTTTTTGCTTTTTCCTTTCTTATACTCCGCTCTTGCTCTAGTAACAACTTTTCTGGTGTGTCAGTGAGAATCGCAAAATGTTTTTTACTTCTTTTTGTAGGTTTCTTTAAAATACTGGGGGCCTTTGGAAGAGGTCGTATATTTTCCAGAGCTTGGAAAGACTCGTTATGTTCATCTTCATTAAAAGGCACATCTGGTCTGGTGATAGGACCTGGGTTATTATTATCAAAAGGCACATCTGGTCTGTTGCTAGGACCTCGCACATCATTATCAAACGGCACATCTGGTCTGGTGCTGGGATAACGTTATTATTCTCTTGGACACTTGTTTCCAGTTCTTCCAATGGTCTATCTGTCACAGACGATGGTGCAAATTCCTTGCCTTTAAAGACATCCCTGTTAAAGGGCCAAATCCCAGACACTTTAAAACCTGCTATAATGTTTGCCAGTGTAGTTGCCCTGGGAAACGCCTTACCTACTATTCCCGGAAAGTCATAAATACTCATTGTTTGACCTGGGAGAGTGTTTGAAGGGCCCATAGACACCCGGATCTAGTGGCTGAATTTTGTGGGAGGTGTGAGGTGGGAACGATGATAATACAACATTTTCCCGACAAAATCCTATAGTAGGTACGTACAAGTGGGAATCATGGTTATCTAATAAATTTTTTTTTCTTTTGTTGGCCTCACATGTCTCACAAAGTGTTGTATAAACACCATAAATATTCCTTCATTCATCCAACTTGAGCCGATAGCCTCTCCGATACACCCCGGCGGACCATTATTTATAAAATGGGGCTGAAATTTCCTTCTCGGAAAAATTAACATTGGCGGCACTGAGTTTCCTACAGCATTAGTAGCTGAGCAAACGGTAATCAGTGTGCCCCGTTCACCAGAAGTGATTGCTCCAACCTGTTTAGTCCCCTTGACTATTACAATTTTTGATGATCGCTGAACAGTTGTAACGCGGTTTCAACGGCGTTATTTATATCGGCCCCTTGAAACGAGTATTTGCCTATTAAGGTTCCCAAATTTTCAAAGAATTTCCCATCATTGACTTTATTAAAATTTACTGCACGAGCATAGCTAGTTGCTTCAGGGGTTTGTATAGAAAGGTTAGGATGTCGACGCATAAGATTTGTAAAAAAAGTCCTTTCCAGCTATCCCTCTTTCTGATCGTTGCGTAGGTACAGGAATGCCACTTTTTGGACAGAACAGGTACACCTACAATTAAAATATCAGTTTAAAAAAAATTGGAAAAGTTTTAAAATCTTACCAACTTACGCATTTCCTTCGGGGCTAGGCCTAAATAAATAATGGCAGACATCCGAATATAGTTCAGAAATGCTTCTTCTTGTTCGACGGATAACATTCGGGTGTGTGGATTATAACCCATTTTTGGTGAGTCGCCAGCTTTTATTTTTTTAATATAACTAAAAAGCATTACATGACAAAGTTCAAAATATCTAGCAACTTGTCGCTTTGAGAGGTTTTCGTGACTTACGCCTTTTCATAAGAGCATCTGAAGGTCCCCTGCTGGTCGTTCTTTTATTTGCCTCGGCATTTTTCCTAAAAGAAAAAAAATGCGAGGCTACAAATCCGGGGTACAAATGTAACATGTTACAATCGTCCCCATCGAAATTGTTACAATTGCATCGACCTGACATTACTACAATTTTTACTAGATTATCAAAACAGAACAAAACCTAACCTTAAACTGCTAATAGTATGTTAAATAAACATGCACATACTACATAATTATATACTTACATTGATATATAGATGGAATGGTTATTCAAAAATTGGTAAAAAAGTTTAAATTTTACTTACGTATCGAGAAATTAGATTTTTCCTTTTTCTATATCGCTGCATCAACGAACGAGGCTTAACTGCCGTCGTATTGTAGTACGTCTTGAACTTGATTAACTGACACGTTGCCAGATGTATGCAGTTTATGTAGAAATATTTATGGCCAATGCTACCTTTGTACCGCGTTACAATTGTACTCACTCTGCCCTATAATTATTATTTTGGCTTCTTAGATAACCAATTAATTCAAAATTTCTAGAAATGTCAATGTTTTCGTTGAGCTTTCGGCATAGAATAGTGCGCCCATAGTGTAGACGCTTTCTTATCTTTAGCTTATTCATTGAAATACGCTAGAATTACGTTTTCACTTATTACAGCATCGCCTTTACTTACACACCGTTTAAAAGTTTCGTTAGTTTTCAAACACACTTTTAGTACGATTAACTTTTAGAATATCCATATTCAAAGTATCACGCAAACACAATAGTTACAAGCGTTCTTTGAAAATAAGTTTTACTAGTGGAAATGTCAATCTACATCAGACTAGTTAATTTCTGTTTTATTAGTAAAAAATCAAATTTGCATTCATGTG
This sequence comes from Galeruca laticollis, assembly GCA_963921935.1. Taxonomy (NCBI): domain Eukaryota; kingdom Metazoa; phylum Arthropoda; class Insecta; order Coleoptera; family Chrysomelidae; genus Galeruca; species Galeruca laticollis. The sequence continues at coordinate 19,696,617 of OY998184.1, forward strand.
CTACTTGATTCTTATATGAAATTTTTTTATTTTAAATTTTCATCTTAAATTTGGCTAGAAGTGGAAAAAACTGTATATATTATACTCCACGGTGGTGAAGACATTTATAATCTTCGCACCTTATTCCTTTCGAGGCGAAGCCCCTCGCGATATAATATTGGTGCTCGGTCATTAATAATAGTCTTCACCACTTTGGTGTATAATATACTATTATTCCAGTGTGGAGTTATTAATTTCTCAAAAAAATTGCATATCTACACAAATATATAAGTATCAGTAACATTTTTAATATATCGATTAATCTTATCATATGACTCTAGAAAGTACTTTCTATACTAATATAGCTAAATATGATACGTATGTTAATTACATTAAAGTGCTCCGGAATTATTATGCTAATAAAATGTTTTAGAATTAATGCAAACTTATTATATACTGTCAACACTGATTAAGTTTTCTTTGTACTAGGCAAGTAAATGTAGACCATGTCTACCAACAATGATCGGAACCTACTCTGAATAACAATGAACAATAGTTAATTTGATATTTGAATTTATAGTTCAAGTTATGCTAAGTGAACAATTTACTATATCAATTTAAACTATTCGCATTGTGATACAATTAAGCTAACTTATTTGATAATATGCATTAAAATAGCTCACCTGTTTATCTATGAATATTATCAAAATTATCAGAACTCATCGAAAAATTGCAGTCTATCTTGTGTCAAGTTATGAAAGGTGCCATGTTACGTGTTGAAAACAACACTGAGTTCCTAGAACTGCAGAAAAAGACACTGAATCCATCGTATGCACAGCTTAATTTTCCTTCCACATTGCCCTATTTTTCAGCTGCTTTCCAGGTCTAATCTAGCCGAAAATACTGTGGAAGTCATATGTGAATGAAATACAGAATAATCCTATACCAACATTGGAAGGATAATACTTTTAAATAAGTAAATAGTCACTATTTATTATCGACACAATATGAAAGAATCTGGAGCGCCAAAACATCGTAGCATTTATCTCCAATTTCCATATTGCAAATTCAAATTTTTTGTGACTGGTAGAATTTTGACTCATCTGATAGGTTATTCATTTGTTGTTACCTGAAGGTGAAAATAAAGTTTTAAGTAAACTATCAAGCATGTTGCTCGATTATTAGAATTTGTTTTTGTTTTTTTAATTCATTTTGTCGAGCTCTTGGAATTCATTTCCTCAAAAATAAAGTTCCCTCCGCCTATGTCCTATTTTTTACCTAACAAAAATATACAATAACTTCCGATATTCGATATAAAGCATTATGAAATGAAGACTCGTCGTGACATACCTACATACCTAGATACTACTTGACTCAAATTTTCGGAAACCGGAATTGTAATTTGTTAAGTGCATTAATAAACTGATATTGAGTGGTAATTTAATATTGCAAACATAACAAGTTCATGGATATCAATAATGGGGAGATACAAAGGTACACTACAAACTATAAACATTAGAGGTTAAGAGGAAATAAAGTTGAACAACCCTGAAAAGGAAGATTGAGGAACATGTATGGCTCAGAAGGTACCGATTGTTAATTAAGACAAAAAACGTTAGTATCAGAACTAGTTTGATTGATCTCAATTATCTCAAGTGAATTCTTCCTAGGACCCTTCAAACATTTATGTAGTAGACGCGCATCAGACAACGAAAAATTATGGTTTTCTGAAATAATGCGATTTGCAAAAGCTGAGAGGGAAGCAGGAGGGTCAGTATTCTGATACCTTTTGATACAACTGATATGTACTTTTATCCTGGTGTCCAACAAACGTCCAGACTGGCCCACGAAGACAGCATCTTAGTCCTGACCACAAAGTTTATTAACGCCAGGAGAATGAAGATATGGCATGCAGTCTTTAGTGTTAACCAGTAATGATCTCAAATTGTTTTAAGTTCTAAAACTAAAGCTAATGTTATATTTCTTAAAAGTATTACCACATTCATAGGATATAGGATCAAAGTAATGTAGAAAACCAGCATAATGAAGTTTATCACAGTCAGAACACCCATTAATGAGACTTAATAGTTGATAATTTATTGACAAATTTCATGTATAATTTGTTGATAAAGAAATTGGGAATTTAATGTTGACAGCCATTTGTTTAAAGATATTAATCTCATTATAAAAGGCCTCTTGGGATAGCGGTAAAGAAGAAGCTCTATATAGTAGACTACTAAAGGAAGACACCTTATGTGATTGGGGGTGGTCCGTCATTCTGACAACATTCCTAACAATTAACAAGTACAAAAAGGAGATACGGTTATTCACTTCTAACTCCAAGGTGAATTTAATTCTGGGGTGTCATGTGGTAATGAATTGAAAAAAATGAAAGGCCTGTTAATGTGTCCCGCCGAAAAGAAAAATACAATCATCCACATAACGATAGTAAAAAACAATATGACTTTTAAAGGAAATATCAATCAAATTAGTTTGTTCTAATTTGTTCATAAAAATTTCGGCTAGTAAAGGACTAAGATTAGATTCCATAGCCAAACCTCTTGTTTGTCCATAATATTTGTTATTAAATTAGAAGAAATTTTGTTCTAAAGACAATTGGAGTAAGCCAAGAACATCAGAAATGATGTTGGGGTTCAAATTATTAGAATATAGCAAATCTTCAACCAAATCTATACACTCTGAACGGAGTATGCGTGGTAAGAGATTAGAAACATCAAGTGAAAGCAAAAATGAACTAGAGTTAGGAACTATATTGTTAGATATCTTGTTAAACGTGTCTAGAGAATTTTGGATAGAAAAATTTCTATTGAATTTAGTGATGTATAAGTAAACTATTAAGGTATGAAGAGAGTTTAGAGGCTGGAGAATATGAAAAGGAATCTACTGGTCTAATTTGTATATTTTCTTCATAAATTTTTGGAAGTCCATAAAGTAGGGGGGTGATAGGTGCCATCTGTATCAATTGGTAGAATTACGCGTTGAAGCTGTGTAACGTATCAGCCTAAGTTTTAAGCCTATTCCTAAAGTACGTATAAAACTTCAAGGTAGGATCTGAACTCAAGGAAGAAAAAGAAGTGTCAAAATTAATAAAAGACTAATTTATGAACATATTTTTTATAAGGTGAATTGAGCATAAAAAACATCCAATACAAATATATTTGTTGAGGAACACAAAATAAGCAGTCCCTGTATATGTAGAATGGATAACGGTGAGAGATTTAATTACAGTTTTAAAATTAGGAATCATTTGATAAAAAATTAATTATTAATTTCGGTTACAATAAAGACATTTGCATACCTGGCGTTTATTCAATAAAATTTTGAATTTGAGTTAATAACTTTAAAAAAGTATTTGTAAAATTTAGGATAAATATTGTTATATGGCGATAACATATGTATGTAAAGACGAAACCAACTGTATATATATATATATATATATATATATATATATATATAGAGAATTCAAAAAAATCAAATTAAGAAATATTAATAAACTTAGAAATCTAGAGAAAAATACTGTTGAGATAATTTTAGTACAGGATAATTGGTTGAGAAATTTGACAGATGTTGATATGCCCATGGAAGTCAGAAATTTTCTTTCATTGGGTCATAAATTTGGTATACCTCCTGATATTACTCAAATAGAAATTAAGAACATTTTAGCAGACGTTGAAAATCTTTTAAATGGAATCAATGACAATTTACGAAAAGACATAATCAGGGCAAAAATAACTAATAACATAACTAATTTCTTACATCAGAACAAAAAGAACACGTCATATTTAAATTCGTTGTATGAAAAGTGTCGAAGATTTCTGAAAAATCATCCAGAATTGATTGTCATTAAAGCTGATAAAGGCAATGTTACAGTATTTTATACAAAGATCAGTATGTTGAACTTACGAATACACTGTTAAACAATTATACTTACTATCAAAAAATTAATAACAATCCTAATTCAACAATATTACAAAAATCGCAAACATTGGTTAGGAAATTTTTGGAATTTTTCGATGACGAAGATAGAAAACGATTAAAAATGAGCTCTTCAGTTATTCCAAAGTTTTATGGATTACCAAAGATTCACAAAGTAACATTAAGTTTACGCCCAATTATCTCATCTATAGAATCACCTAATGAGAAAATTGCACAATTCATAACTGATAAACTTACAATATCTTATAATAGTAATAACAGGTTTTTTGTCAAAGACTCTTTCGAATTTGCAACGTTTATTCAAAATTATCAGTTACCTACCAATTATGTAATCATTAGTTTAGATGTTGTGTCACTTTTCACTAATATACCGATTAATTTAGTAAAAAACAGTATTACCAAACATTGGAACTCCATTCAGGATTCTTGTAGATTAAACATTGACCAATTTTTGGAATTAGTAGACTTTGTGTATAACACTTCTGTGTTTGTTTTTAATGATGAATATTATAAACAAGTTTTTGGTACACCAATGGGTAATTCTGTATCACCCATTTTTGCGCAATATGTCATGGACGATTTGATCGCTGAGTGTGTTGGGAATTTACCTTTTGATATCCCTTTTTTAAAAAAATATGTAGATGACATCAACACAGCTGTTCCTGAGGATGGTATCGAAACCATTCTTAACTTTTTTAATGGTTACAATCAATACATCCAATTCACAGTTGAAAATGAAATTAACAAATGTGTACCATTTTTGGACACAAAGTTAATAAGGACCAATGAAGGCAAGGTGATACTTGACTGGTACGTGAAACCTACCAGTTCGGGTAGATACCTCAACTTTAAGTCCAATAACCCCTACAAAATGAAGGTTAATTTAGTGTTAGGGATGAAGAACAGAATTAAAAAAATATCACATCCAACATTACTTGATAAAAACCTTAAAATATTGATTGATACGCTTCAAAAAAATAGTTATCCTATCAAACTTCTCAAGAGGTTGATTTACAACACTCCTGGCGAGCATACGGTCGGTCATATTAATAGTAATGAAAATGAACAGGATACTAATTTCAATAATTCACAGCAGGTTACTTTTGGTTCATTTCCTTATATTAAAGATCTGTCAGAAAAAATCATCAAAGAATTCAAGGGGACCAATGTAAAAATTGCTCAAAGAACAGCCAAACCTCTACAGTCTCTTGTTACTAAGTTAAAACAACCGGAGGACTCCATGATGAAAACTAACGTAATATATAGTATCTCTTGTAATAATTGTAACAAAAAGTATGTACGAATGACATCTCAGAATTTGAAATCACGTTGTGCTCAACATAAAGGCGATGCTAGGTTAAAAAAGCGGAAATGTGCATTATCAGAACATGTTATAGATGAGTTCCACCATATAGATTTTGATAAAGTAAAGATTCTTGATGTAGAAAGAAACTATAACAAAAGGAAGTTTTTAGAAATGTATCATATTAATAACATTGAGGAACCAATGAATAGAAGGTCTGACATTGAGTCACTTAGTAAGATTTATACATATTTGTTACACTTTAATAATGTCCACTCCGGTAGCGAGGAGATTGATTCCCAAATTAGTGTTTTGAGTTAATGGTTGGCTGATGTGACAGGTCAGTCGAGTGTTGACAATACAAACATTATTCAATATTTCATTTAAAAACAAATGAATTTTTGTGTACATTATGGCTATCACAGCTCAGTTGCGAATGCAAATGATTTCCAAACAGTCGGGCCTTAACGTGAGAGGTTAGGTCCTTTCCATGTGTTAAAAGTTACAGATCTTACATCACTTTTCCTAACTGACATTAATATTGTTATGAGAATTTCAAATTATTAATACTGATTTTCATGGAAATTAACATCAGGCGAAAGTGGAGATCGTTAGTATTTGCGGGTGGGTTTTGTTTGGCTTTTTTATTTAACAATAGTAATTGCTGGAATGGGTTGACAGTTTGGGAATACCGAATGTGAGAGGTTTGAGTGTTCACTGACTGTTGACTTATTTCGTCATCCCAATTTTTTACATTTTGCAAAAGACAGGTGGCAGCTGTGAGACAATAGTATGGTTAAATTCAAAGGTGTAATTTTTCAATCTTGACGTGATCCTAGGTGTGGACATTAATCTATTATTGTTTTTCTTTGAAGTTTTCACCAAAGCAACCAAAAAAACACAACAGTATTGCTGATAAATTTAGATTTTTATTAAATGTTGTTACTTCAACCTTGCAATTGCCCCCCGTATCTCCACCTTTCGACAGCAGTCGATTTCATGTTGAAATATATATTCAACAAAATCAGTTCGTTTCTTGTTGTACGTCTTTTGGTTTTAAAAAACAGGAAAAAAATCCTGGCTCTCATTACTATATGTAGGAGAGAAATTATATTTAGTCGACATTTTAGTCTTTAGTGGATGAAGGTTTTCCTGCAATTTGTGAAATGTGAGTTTAATTTTAAATTAACACTACAAGTAAGTCTTAATGATTTCAAAAATTATTTTCTTTATTAAGTTAACCGATTTTTTCTTTCTGGTTTATTATAGCCTTTGAAAATGAAGACAATGCTCTTCGAAAGCTTAGGTAATGTACTATTTGATTCACTATATCTCTTACCTGTAAAGTTTTTTTGGCTGCTATCCCCACGAGTTTGAGGGTTTTTTTAACAAAGACCACTCTTTGAAGTTTTATATATATATAACATGTATTATAATACTTACAATATTTGTTTGAATTAGGTAATGGCATTGTTACGTCTTCAAAGACAACTGTTAAAATTCAAATGAAACAACTAATTCATTGTTGAATACATCAAAACTATTGAAGATAGTAGAATCTAATATCAATTCTAAACTATAAAATTAAAAATAAATGATAAATAATATTCTTGCACCGCCACTGGTAGCAACATAACATTAATAAATCTTAGATCGGCTTCAGCACTGCTACTGGAATTGTGAGAACACGATAGTGAATTTCAATAGATAGTTATTGATAAAAATGTTCGGTGACCAAATTTGTCTATGGATCTGACCAACTAAACAATTTGATAAAGGCTAAATATTCTGCTTTCTCTTTTATCTGAAAGACATATTAGCTACTGACAATTCACTCTTTAACTGGTCTTAATGGAAGAAGGTTGGATTGGTGGAGTTTTGTAAACTTACGGCCATCGCCGGATAATTTGACCATATCGAATTTAGATTCAGTCTTTTATTATGTCGGGATGACATACTCTTGTAGTTAGAGGATATTTTTGGGAGAATCTAAATCAGATTTACGACGAAAACCTTATAGACAATAAGGCCACATTACATCATAGGTATGTATTTCAGTATTAATCAAAGTAAATTAGTCCTAATAGTATATTATCGATTTTAGGCCTTCCTCTCCTTCTTTATCTGTTTCTTGCTTGCTGTTTCTAACTGCATGATTTCCTGTTGCTCATTTTTTAAACTGTTTCTGCTTGCCAGAAAGTAGAAACTTGTGATTAACACAAGCTGTAGTTTTGAGGGCTTGCCTTAGCTTGGTATACGTAGCTCTACATCCAGTGACACCATTCAATAAACCTAGAACACCTCAAAGTTGAACTCTCTGCAGCATCTGAGCAGGTAGGACCTTTCTTTATTTTATTTCTTTATGGCTGCTTACCACACTCAAAGGAAACTGCTGGACTCACGACCCTCATCTTTATCTATTTCAAGTTAGTATTGTATTATATTATGAGTATTGTACATATCTGTTAATTTTCATTTTATGAAGTACTACTTGTAAATATTCATTTAAGCATATGTTCAACGAATAGTACGTACTAGCCGTTAATTTACACTCAAATATGTATATACCTATAATGAGATCTTCTTCTTCTACTTCTTGGAGATCTGTCGATCTGTTACTTCTGAAGCTGCCTCTGCATCTTTTCCTGGGAGGTGGATAGCCAGCTATCTTTCCACCTTTTAGGTGGTCTCCCAGGAGGTCTTGAGCCGGGTGGGTTGTTTTCTAGGACTATTCTCGTAAGTCTGTTCTCGTCCATCCGTCTTACATGGTTGTATCACTGCCTCTTACGTTGTCTTCCCCATCTCACAATATCCTGTATCCCGCACTGCTCTCTGACATCTGTGTTTCTCACTCTGTCTCTTCTTGTTTTCCCCACTATTGTTCTCAGTGTTTTCATCTCGGCCACCCTTAGCATTTGTTTCGTTTTGTTGGTGTCCTCGCGGACTTCCGTGCCGTACGTATGATGGGTCTGATACAAGTCTTGTAGATTCTAGTTTTGCTATCCTTGCGCATGTACGGGTTGGACAAGACTATATCTCGTAGGCATCCTGATAGTGCGGATGCTTTGTTAATCTGGCTTCTTAGGTCTTTAACTGGGTCGTGGGTACTTGATATATATATATATATATATATATATATATATATATATGCCCAGATATCTGAATTGCATCACCTGTTCTATGGGATTGTCCTCCACCACCAGCTTACATCTGAGCGGATCCTTCGCGATTGTCATACATTTGGTTTTGCTGATAGAAATGTTCATATTGAGTTGGCGGCTTACCAGAGAGAACTAGAAGAGCTGTCTCTGTAGGTCGTTTTCTGATTCGGCGATGATTGCTGCATCCTCAGCGTAGCACACCATACCAACTCTTTTGTTGCCCAGTCTGTATCCGAGGTTGAGACATGTTACTTTGTTTATAATTTTATCCATAAGGAGATTAAACAAAAAGGGACTTAGACTGTCACTCTGTCTACCCGGTGTTGGTATATTTTCAGTGAATTGATCTCCTACCTTGACCTTTGTTACGTTATTGTTATGTGGGTTATGGATTATCTTCGTTATGTTTGCTGGTGCCTTATTTTCCATTAATATCTGTAAAATGTCCACCAATCGTACCCTATCAAACGCCTTTGTTAGGTCGATGAAGCAGATATACGCTGGCATATTATACTATGTAGCCTTTTCTTTTATTTGCTTTATTATGAATATATGAATATTATAAAAGAGATCATCAGTTATAAATATATTTCAAAGTAAATAAAACTGATTATGAAATTGACTGTCTCGACCCTTACTTCGTGGAATATGCACTAAAACTGATTATATCACCCATTTTTTTATATTTACGTCGAAGAGTAATTTGGGGGAGAACTCTAACAAATTCCTTCCCTATAACCCCACACAAGAGGGTTTATAACATAATATGATATAATTTGAGTAACAGCATGATTATTAATGAACCCAACACCCTGAGATAGAGTTTGAGAAAATAACTTAAATTTTTTGCATTGATAATATTTTATACGATTGGCGCTCAGCTAAAAAAATAATTTGTATTCTTCTATCGATACAAATATAATATAATTGAATTTGGAAATAAATAGTTACTGTCAAGTGCCAATGACAATTATAGATAATAAAAAAAATCAAGACAGTAAATCTTGAAGTACCTACCATTAGGTCATTTGCTCCACTTGCATCAATAATTCTCTCTCTATTCTTATTAAATTTTGGTCCGCCTTCCTTTTAAAGTAGTACTTGTTGTGATTTTATTTGTGAAAGATTTTAGAAACTAATAAAACATTCAGTTACAGGGACACGACCAGTGGTATCAATTGATTTCAAACAGCATGTACTGTATGATTCCGATTTTATCGCCAACAATCTGCAAGATATAACTAGTGAAGTATAAGAATAATAGACGTTCTCACTATTCCTTATCGTTCATTGCTTGAAATTCCAGTAGTTGACGATTTCACAATAACGTACTAACTCAAACAAATAAATTCTATTGGCTTACCAGTTAACAATACAGCCAATAACTTTCTCGTTATAGAAAATCAGGATTCAATAATGAATATCTATTCGCTTCGAAAAACTGAAAGATTATCGATCAAGTCGAAACGTAGGCATAGAAAAGCTGCAGTAATAAAGAAATAACAAAAGGCGAACCCTCAGAAGGAAATTGCATATTACCGATACATACGAGATCAACTCAAGACAAATAACTACTTGAAGCATAAAGTAAACAACAACCATTATAAACATCTCCAATTTGTATAGGATAACAAACGACAATTGATTTCATATCAGCCATCTAATTAACTATGACAACTGCAACATTCAATTAATTTGCATTGAATTGAATTCAAGTTTAAATTGAAACGCGTTCTGTCTCACTCGTTTCTTAACTTGTCATTGTATTGCGTGGAAGATTCTGTGTGAATAACATGCAACTATAATAGTAGCATAATGCGAAACTAATTTTTCATTACACCATCTTACTGATAAAATCACTTGTTTCCCTCTGTTCCTCCAAAATAGCAATACTAATACGTTTGATTTAACATTTCCTTTCTTCATGTAATTTTTTTCTCCAAAGCTCATTTGTCGTATTCAGTATTTAAATTAATACTCCTACTCAATACTCCCGTTTTCTTACGTGAATGTGAAGCAACCTTAGAGTTATGTATTATTTTTTCCATTTGTTTCTGTTTCCAACGCTTCTCATCGTTTCACGCTCTTCTTGATTTTCTCCAATTTGGTTCTGTATTTTTCGGAAATCTATCTAACACTTCATTATAAATTTATTTTTCTCTATTAGGATCCACGATTCGCAGCTATATTAAATTGATGCTTTGACCACTCTTGGATGACTTCCGAGTTAATATATTCTCTTTCCGTTACGAATATTGACCTTATCAATTTGTACAGCTTACCTATTTCCTTCACCTTTCAGCTCATTTCTTCGTCCATTTACCCAATTGTTTATATTTGATTATTCCTTAGTATTTGAAATCCTCAACCTGTTCCATTGTTCATTGATTTATTTTCATGTTGCGTCTTCTCCACTCTTTTGCTATATTGATAATTTTTTTGTCTGTATTAATTCCCATTTTGAAGTTTCTTTGCTCTCTATTCAGTATGTTATTATATACTGAACTTTCCTCCGTATCTGCCATCTCATACACAAACATGGGCTATGTGAGCTCAATTTCTTCCATCCCCCACTATGCTGGCTTCAGTTTCTTCAATTTTTTTTTGCTGCTTCTTCTTCTTCTTCTTCTTCATCTTCATTATTTGTTATACCATGATTTCATCTCTCCTGTTTTGATGTATCATTAACTAACTTATTTTCTGAAGATTGCCGTATATCCACTCTCATTAGTCTGTCTTATTGCTTTCAAAGATCGGTATCCGGAAAATTCTTCGAAAGCAATTCTTCGAAAACAATTCTTCGAAAACAATTCTTCGAAAATCAATTCTTCGAAAATGCAATTCTTCGAATAAACAATTCTTCGACTAATAATTCTTCGAATAACAATTCTTCGAAGTATCCAAAAGGAATGACTTTGTTCAGAGATATAAATCAGGTATAATTTATCTAATCCCAAGCTTGCAACTGACGATAATCCCTTGGAAATTAGTTTTAATTTAACCCTGTGCAAGTAAATATGGATGCAGAATTTGTTTGTGATATAAATCAGGTATAATTTACCTAATCCCAAGTTTGCAACTGACCTGAGTGGGTATAAAAGGGATTGTTTTCCATAAAATAAAGTTAGTTTTAATTTAACCCTGTGCAAGTAAATATGGATGCAGAATTTGTTTGTTCAGAAAAAGGAAAACGTAAATTGTTGTTCGAGGGACATTTTTATTTTAAAGATGTTGAAAAAGGTGAAAAAGTGTATTGGAATTGCGCATTTTTTGAAAAAATAAAAACAAACTGTCCAGCGAGAATAATTACTGTCGACGATAAAATCAGTAAAATAACAAAAGAACATAATCATATTGCTGACGCCTCAGAGGTGGAAGCGACCAAAGTGTACGAAAAAATTCGAATCAACTCGAAAATAAGTAATGATCCTCCGCACAGAATTATATCCATTGCTTCGACTACATGTTCCATAACGGCAGCTCCCAAGCTTCCAAGTGTTAGCAGTATGAAACGGAGTATTCGCAATATCAGACAAAAAAATCTACAAGGACCAGCTCTTCCTACTAATAGAAGCGAAATAATATTTTTGGAGGAATATACGAAAACCTACAAAAATGAAAATATTTAAAACCGTGCCGTTATTATTCCAACAATTACTAACCGTTCACGGACTGCAACACAATTTATCGGTACCTTTAGTTTATGCACTCTTACCAAAAAAATCAGAACGAATTCATGTTCAATTTTTTCAAGAACTTAAAAATTTGAAATCATCTTTAGTGCCTGCAACGATTACCACTGACTTCGAAAAAGCATTGATTAATGCCTGCAATAGTGCTTTTCCAAGTTGTAGAAAAAGAGGCTGTTTTTTCCACTTCAGTCAATGCATTTTTCGAATGATTCAAAGGAATGGATTAAAAAAACGCTATGAGACTGACAGTGAATTTGCTTTCAAACTAAAAATGTTGTGTGCTATTGCTTTTGTCCCAGTGGATGATATAGTTATGGCTTTTGAACAATTATATGATAGTGAAATATTTCCGTCAGAAGCCGAAAGTGTTCTTAATTATTTTGAAGATACGTGGATTGGGCGACCAAATCGAAAACAGCGAAAACCACCACAATATCCATACGAATTGTGGAATCTATATCAAACAGTTTTGGATGATTTACCGTGAACAAATAATTCGGTAGAAGGATGGCATCGAAGTTTTGAAACGCAAGTATCAGCAGTTCACCCCAACTTGTGGAAATTTATAAAATGTACAAAAAATGAACTAAATGAACTTCGTGTAGAACAATATTTAAGCGGATTTGAACCACAAACACCAAGAAAGAAGTACAAAGATTGTAATCAACGAATCAAAACTCTTGTAAATCAGTATGATAAAAATAATATAATAGAATACATTAGAGGTTTAGCTCACAACATATCATATTAATCTATAATATTTTTCTTACCTTGGTATTTGATAGTATTTATGTCATTTATCTGTAATTTTTACTGTAACCTTTTACTGTACTGTAAACTTTTACTGTAATTTATTAATAAAATGTTGACATAATTATAACAAATAAAAAAAAGTAGTGTTTTATTTCCAGTTCCTAGGTATTCTCAAAAAAGAAAATGACCTTATAATTCTCATTTATTATTAGTATGTTCCGCATCATACGTTTATATATCATGCGAGAAATATTGATTATTGTCTAATGAAAACTTATCCCAGATTTTAGTAAATCCAAATAATAAAGCTGTCGAAGAATTATTAGTCGAAGAATTGTTGATTCGAAGAATATGGTATTCGAAGAATCGCATTTTCGAAGAATTGATTTTCGAAGAATTGTTTTCGAAGAATTGTTTTCGAAGAATTGCTTTGGAAGAAAATTCCTAGATGTGATGGACATGTATTATTTTTTTGTCAATTACTTTTTCAATCGATCCTGGGTATCTCGTCCGCTTATAATCTCACATTGTGTTATTTCAATCGTTGAATTTACCTTTTTCCCTGGTATATTTATTCCTCAGTAGTTTGTAATCGTTTTTCGCGAGCGTCAATTTGTAATTCTTCTGCTCTTGCGGCAATTATTTATAATTGCCGTGGGTAGTCCGAGGGTAGAACATAAAAAAGGGCTTGATGGTTAAATGTGTATATTTAATAGTAAGACGTACGAGTATGTTACCTGTTAAACTAAAAATTCAATAAAATCTTTACAACTTAAAACTAATTCTATATACAGTTATTATATATACAATTGTTGGTCCTTGATTCTGTGGGGCTTCTCTGGGGGGTGGTCCCCTGGTAGGGTTGTCTACAGATCACCTCTTGTGATACGGCTTCTCGTAGTAAATGGTCTGGATCGGTTGTACCCCATCACTTTGACTTTACGGCAATGATTTATTAATGAAACAGTACTATTATATAAACTTACTCAATTTTGTCGACCTGGGATACTCGTTTCACGCCCTCGTTCAGGTTGTCTAAAATAAACGGCGTGTATTCGGTACCAGATCCTGCGTCCAGCACACAGCGTGATCTCGGTGAGGTGGGAATTCGCTTCCGTCTCGGGCTCAACACGCTCCGGCGTTTCAGCTAGACGAGACGGCTTCTGTCCTGCACTTAACACGCTACAGGACTGGACTGATGGCTTCCGTTCTAGGCTCAGCACGCTCTAGAGTTTAGGCCGAAAGACGGGGTTTGCTAGTGTCGAACCTTGGGTTCAACACACTTCAAGGGGTAGACGACAAGCCGGTGATGTACCAACCCGGCGCGTCTCCAGGTGGCGGATATTAGAGGCCTTTGAGATGATTTTATATGAGGAGGGGGTCTGCGGGAAAATACCTGGGGCCATTCCAGCTACCAACACTGTACAAATACTGCTGTATCGTCAGCGAAGCAAACAATGCTGCCACAAGTATCGTGACGCAATATATCATTGATATATATTGGCCCCAAAACTGTACCTTGTGGTACTCCGCACTCCACAATAATTTTTTCACTAACGACGTTATCAATGTTCACGTATTGCTCTCTGTTTTTAAGGTAACTCACCATGAGATTCAATGTGCTTCCCCTAAAACCCATATTTTGCGAGCTCATCAACAGCTGTGAGTGGTTCACGGTGTCGAATGCCTTAGCAAGATCCAAGAAAACACATAGACTTGGTCTACTCTTTTCTAGATTTTCTGATATTTTGGAGGTGAGAAAAATAATAGCATGAGTAGAAATCCCTTCTTTGAATCCATACTGATTATTTGAAATGAAATTATGCTTGTTAAGGTAAGAGACCATTGTTTTTTTGATTATTTTTTCTAGTGTTTGAGCTATGTTTGAAATGAGCGTAATTGGTCTGTAGTTTAGAATTTCATGTCTGTCTCCTTTTTTGAAAATTGGTTTAATAACCCCTGTTTTAAGTTCTTTGGGAAATTTTTCTGTTTCTATGATTCTATTAAATAAACGGTTTTAAGCATTAAAACTAACTTTTCCGCATCTTTGGCCCTGAACAATATTCTATCATAAAAGTGTTACTTGTATACACTTCGGGATTCAATGTGTTTCGATAATTTCTGTATTTTGTTGTCAAAATTAGGTTATTTGGCTCTTTTCGAACTTTTTTGAATAAACTATCTCTGGTAATTATTGTGTTTACCAATCCTCGTGTGATCCATTGCTTTCGTTTGATGTTTCCGTGTTTAACTTTTGATGTTTTTGTATGATATGCGATGAGATTCTTCAGCAATTCTAGGACACGTGCAAAACTTTCGTCGATATTTAGTGAGATAATATTAGACCAATCATGGAGGGTTAATACTGTTTTCAAGGATGAATAATCAGTGTATTTAAAGTATTTTGTATATGAAATCTCATATTCCTCTTCAGTTTTGGAGGGGAGTTTAACGATTGTAGTATAATGATCTGTAATGGCACTTTTTAGTACGATAGGTAAAACTTCGTTCGATTTTTTCTTAACAAAAATGTGATCAATACATGTATTACTTTGCTGTCTACTTACAGTATTTATGACGGAATGATAATCAAACTCATAAAAGCTATTTAGATATTCAGTAATTATGTCATCTTCACCTAGAATGTTCAAGTTGATATCTCCCAAAAATACGTGATGATCACCATCTGTTGAAGGCGGACGATATAAACCCGTTATATGTATAGTTTTTTCGTCTACTTTTAGTTTGATTTGAATCGATTTGCATACACCTATACCAATTATATCATGATTATAGCATATATTTTCGCTTAGGTACGTAGATAACAACGCCATCGCATTTATTATTGTCACCCAGGCTAGGGAAACTGCAAACCGTGCCATCTGTACAGCCTGTCGAGTAACTAAAATCGGTAGATAATTACAAAAAATTACCGAAAACTGTAACGTCGCTAGTAATCAAATTTTATTGATTTTTATTACAGCGTATGCGCGATATCATATTACTCGTCCCCACATGTTATACTGTTATCATTTTTTAGTTCAAGTGTAGAGGTTATTATAAGGTTTCGGTATTTTGGTGTATTACTTTTCCGCCCAACCTATCTATATGCGAGAAAAGTATTGGTTTACCCCAAAAAAAGTTTGAATTTTGAAATTTTTTTTTGTTACTTTACGTTTTCAATCAACAACAACACGAAAAAACGGTTTTTAGAAAAAAAATCCTGTGTGTATGTCGTCGTCGTTGTTGTCGGCCACTTTCCCTTACATGTCTTGTTAGCACGATACAGCCTCCGGGGTGCAATAAGTCACCAATTTTATGATTTGAAGTTGTTAAGGACATATCACAGATGAACTCTATTGATTCTCAGCTCTCCAGAGCCAGTACAACGGGTGCTATGGTATTTAAAGTACGACATTTTGTCATTTTTTGAGAAATTTCAGTTTGTAAGCACGATACAGCCTCCGGAGTTCAAACAAGTCACAAATTTTATGATTCATTATTATTAAGGACATCACACTGATGAACTCTATTAATATTCATCTCACCAGAGCCAGTACAACAGGTACTATAGTACTTTAAGTACGATATTTTTGTCATTTTTGGGGAAATTTCAGTTTGTTAGCACGATACAGCCTCCGGAGTATATACAAGCGACCAATTTTATGATTGGATATAATTCAAAACTTCTCAAAGATAAACCCTATTGATATTAAGCTCACTAACCTGTACAACGGGTGCTATGGTACTTGAAGTACCAAATTTTTGTCATTTTTGGAGAACTTTCAGTTTGTTAGCACGATACAGCCTCCAGAAGGTACAAAAGTGACCAATTTTATGATTGAATATTGTTCAAGGTGTCTCACAGATGTACCCTATTGATTCTCAGTTGACGAGCGAGTACGGCGGGTCCTATAAATCCAGATATACTAAATTTTTGGTTATTTTTGGAGAAATTCCGGTTTGTTAGCACGATACATCCTCCGAAGTCTATACAAGTAACAATTTTATGATAGAATATTGTTTAGGGCCACAGATGCGGAAAAGTTAGTTTTAATCTTTGAAACCTTTTATTTTTTAATTGCTATAGTGTAATATTTATCTGTTGTTTAGTTGCTTTATTGTTATTAATTGAAAAGACAATGTCAAAGTGTATTCTGAATGAGTCTAATAAGTGGTATGCTCGGTAAGTTTTATTTAAAAAAATGGAGCATTTTTTCTTTCACAATTAACAACCATTATCTTTATTTCCATAAAACACAGAATTTTTACTAATTTAATCGACAACATTAGAGATCATGGTTGTTTTTTACATTAGCAAAACTGAAAATTACTGCATCAATAAAGTAAGAATTTATTTTTACAGTTTTGTTCCTCCAACCCAGAAAGATAAAATTAATATGGCTGAAAACCAGTGGTAATAGATAATAAAATTTGTCGACGAGGAAACAATGGAGGATATGATCTCTTCATTTTCAAAAACACTGTTTCTATAGATTTGAGAAAGACGAAGAGGAGTTATTGAGACAGTTTGATTCGCCTTCCCATATGAGTTGATTCGCCTTCCCATATGAGTGGAAATTAACAAAAATTGATGGTAAGTTTTATTGTATTCAATATAGCATGCTATAATTTTGGACATTTTAAAATGTAAATAGAGTGAATGAAAAGACGAGTACTGAGTGTGTAATTTTATTAAAATTCCAGCTAAGCGCTTTCAGCCATTAGGCCATTCTGAAAGCTCTCGTCAAGAAAAAACATACAGAAGGTTTCAAAAAACATCAAACCCTGTAACTGCTACATACAATGAAATAAAATGTTTGATGTTAAATAATTATTTAAGTAAAATTTGTTAAAATTTCTCCATAAAGAGCGTGTGTATGATATGTGTGTACACCCTCTTTATAGGGTAATTTTACTTAAATAATAATGTAACATCAAACATTTTATTTTTTTGTATGTACATTGTACCCGTTGTATGTTTTTCTCTTGTCGACAGCTTTGAGAATGACCTAATGGCTGAAAGCGCTTAGCTGGAATTTTAATAAAATGACACACGCAGTACTCGTCTTTTCATACACTCAATTTATATCTAGTGTATACACCATACTCAGACAATTCTATTTTAAAATGTACCCATTGAAGAAATAATAATCTGGGTTCTATTTTATG
Source organism: Galeruca laticollis (assembly GCA_963921935.1). Lineage (NCBI taxonomy): Eukaryota > Metazoa > Arthropoda > Insecta > Coleoptera > Chrysomelidae > Galeruca > Galeruca laticollis. The sequence continues at coordinate 19,714,634 of OY998184.1, forward strand.
TTATAGCTATTCCCTCCACCAGCTATGGGATGGAAGGTATTGACCCCTTGCCGATTTTCATATATAGTCCATGGTATGACAATTTATGGAAAATGAAAGTGAGTATTAACTTTTGTTGAGGCATTACGTTTAAGAATTTGGTCTAGCGGTAACCAAAAATCCAAAATATCCATTAAAGACAAAAAATAAAAAAATAGTTAGAAACCAAAAAAACCGAAAGCTCCAAAAAAAGGGATTCAAAAAAACCAAAAAAATTTAAACATTCAAATATTTTTTGATATTTTTTTTGGCTTAATACAAAAACATGTGTGAACTTATTATTTCAATAGTTAGCGCATTTTGTTTTCTTCTGTTGACATAGCTTTTCAAACTTATTTTTGTGTTTGCTTATTTATTGTTGTTATTTTGTGTTTACTTGTAGAACCTCAACCACCAACGAGAAAGAACTTCGACGAGACGGTGGGATTTTTAAGAGCCCTTAAGAAACATTAAACTGCCTTATGCTATGGTTTCATAAGAACGGAATGCTTTTAAATGTAAAAATATACAAATATGCAATATACTATGTTTAAGCTTGTGATATAAACCTATTTAATACTCCCAGTGAAGAAATAAAGATGTGTTTTAAGTGGAAATGAGATGTTAGATATATTATTTTCAATGTTGTACAGTCAGTTAGCATTCTTATATGTAATTACTTGGCACTTTGTATTTACAGAGCTGGGCAGTATTTAACAACTTTTCCTTGGAATCTATTTTAATAACTTCTGTTCTAACATTCACAGTAATTGTACTCAAATGTTGTCTTTCACAGAAAGTTGCCAAAAGTACACACTTTTATTGATTAAGTAAGTAGCAGTTATACTCCAGCAGTTTGTCCAGCTCTGTGTGTTTATACGAGTGTAATTATAAATAAATAAATTAATATAAACTTATCATAAATAATTTTCTACTTTTATCTTGATTTAACATCATTTAAAAATCTAATGATACTCTAATCTAGAATGTATGATGCTCAAATTATTTTTTAATTATTGCATTGTTTTTACATTATAGTTTATTTATTGTCATTCTGTTTGTTAAGAAAAGTACTCCGTGGAAGAAATTATTTGTTGTGTATTTTTATACCAAAATAAATAAACTGTTTATATGATTACTGTTTTATTTTTTCCAATTTAATTAACCATTTATGGTCCATCATTTGATATTTCATTTAATTTAACTCAACATCTAATCATTATTGAGTTAAATTGAATGAAATGTCAAATGATGGACTATAAATGGTTCTTTTGAAATAAAATCATTAAAATACAGTAAATTTGAATATACCGCCAAAACCTAAAATTACAGAAACCTTTTCAACATCATTCAATTGTTTAGTGGACAGGCTCTTTACATGGCGCCACAATCAGTGTCTCATCTATCTGTGGGTTATCTGTGATGTCACCCCCGTTATACAATATGTCGTAGTCATCTAGCTTAAACGTATTCATGTCTGGGATATTCCATGTTTCTGTGAGTACAATGCAGTGAAAATGCTGTTTTATTTCTTGAATGTATATTTTTAGTTGACTTAATTTTTTTACAATACTCCTTATGTTCTGGTGGAGAATGTTGAAGTTGAATTTTTTATTTTCTTCAGATGAAATCAAATTGTTATATTCATTTATATTATCAACTTTTTTGGTTGCGATGAGTTTATATTCTCTAATATTTGGATTCATTTTTAATTGAAGTGTAAATTTTGTTTGTAATGAAAGTGGGAATGTTAACAATAATATTAGAATGAATAGTTGAAGATGATACAGATAAATAAAAGAAAAAGGTAGTAAGAAAGTTGAATCTGTCTAACAGAGTGCTTGCGCTAGTTTGTTTCTTCTCGTACTGTTTACTGAAATAACATAAAAATATTTGTGTTTCAGAATACGTTTCACGGGACCTTGTTTCAATCATGGTTCACCTCAAGATTGGGGGTATCGACCGAGACATCGTCATTGCCTCTGCCTACTTCGCTGGAGACGAGCCGATGACATCGCCAGAAGAATTAGAAGAGTTAGTGAGACACTGGAATGGCAGACGGCTGCCAATCATGATTGGTTGTAATACCAACGCACACAATACCGTGTGGGGAAGCACTAAAAACAACGCCAAAGGTGAGTGTTTATTAGAATATCTCTTAGCAAATATCCTTGAGACCTTAAACGTGGGGATAACCCCCACTTTTGTCACGAGAGTAAGAGAACAGATCCTGGACGTAACAATTGTTAATGTTGCTGCTAGGAAAAATGTGAAAGATTGGAGGGTGATGAGCGAGCCATCACTTTCCGACCATATGATCATCGAATTTAGGTTAGAGGAAGGTATACTACCTCGATTCCTACAATTCGAAATCCTTGAAATACTGATTGGTCTCTTTACATGACCAATCTGAAGGACAATTTGGAACACGTCGAAGTGAATCTAGTAAATTACCCGCACTACGACCTGGAATAAAGACTCGAACGGATCAGTGAGGCAATAATGGAAGCTTTCCATTCTAGTTGCTCACTGTCAAAAGCTCGTTTATAAATGGATGCTCTTTGGTGGAATGGGAACCTGTCAAGCCTCGTAGTAGATGAGTTGCTCTACAGGCTAACGGAGCTTGGCTTCGAATGTATGGGCTATGCTGATGGCATATTTCTAATAGTCAGAGGCAAGATCGAGAGCACCTTGTGTGATTTATTACAAAAGGGCCTCAGAATAATTGAGGTATAGCGCTTGTCAGTGGGGCTAAAAATCATACCTAATAAGACCATAGTAATTCCATTTACCCGGAAAAGAACACTTCCAACCATGAAACCCCTATCTTTAAACGGGAAAATCATACAATGGGAATCAGAAGTTAAATATCTAGGGATAAACCTAGACAGTAAGCTTCTGTGGAATAAGCATGTTGAAATAACTGCTAGTGAAGCAATGATGACGTGCAGAAATCCTGCTGGTAAGAGTTGGGGCTGTAACCCAAAAATACTGAAAATACTGCGATGGATGTACGCCATGATTGTGAGACCAGCAGTTACGTATCGGGCAATAGTTTGGCATACAAAATCAAGTTAGTACAGCACGAGGAAGACCTTCGACAAAGTTCAAAGGCTTGCCTGTATGTGCATTACTGGAGCTATGGGAACCTGTCCAACTAGGGCACTTGAGATCATTGCAGATCTCACACCTCTACAGGGTGATAGAAAAATCTGCCCAAGAGGCAATTCTTAGAATATCTAAGGAAGGTTACGGCAATGAGAGTATTAAAAATTGGGAAACCTGGTCCTCTCTAACAAAAAACATCTCGTCAGCGAATCTTCCCAGTGACGATATGATCAAGAAAGTAAATATCGAAAAGAATTTCACTACTATGCTAAATAAGAGAAGAGACTGGGAAAGGGAATACACCACCCAAACTCTCAAAGAAAACACCATTTGATGGTATATAGATGGTTCAAAAACCACCACTAGAGCATGCGCTGGAGTATTTGGGCCTGGCACTAGATACTCATTAGCGTCTTTCAGGCAGAAATACTTGCGATCGAAAGATGCGTGGAAATGAACTTAGAAAGAAACTACCAAAAATGTGACATATCGATCCATTATGATAGTCAAGCAGCTATCAAAGCATTGAGCTCCCATGTCATTGACTCAAAGTTGGCATGGGAGTGCCGAAGAAAACTTGATGAATTAGGCAAGAATAACAGGGTCTCTTCACTCTGGGTTCCTGGCCACTCGGGAATCACGGGAAATGAAGCGGCCAATACGCTTGCCAGGAAAGGAGCACAAACGGATTCCTCGGTCTGTACCGTTGTTTAATGGGCGTGTTATGTTTTAGTTTCATTGTGTGTCCTGCCGATGGTGTTACTCCCCGGATATTGTTGAATATCCTTATTTCCGTTTCTAAGCATTTTTTCTAGTTTTTTTCTTCTCCACTGTTGGTAGTTCTGGATTGATATTAAATTTGGGACTGGTTTTTGTTTGACTTAATTCTTTTAATTTATTTATTGTTTGCTGTATTCCGTTTGTGTATCGTAGATTCTGTGATCTTTCTAGGAATGTTTTATTTTCGGATATCATTGTTTCCGGTTCTGTATTTTTAATTTCTTCGTTTTTCGTTTTCTTGTGATCCTTCGGTTATTCTTACGAATTTTGTACGGTGTGATTTATGCGTATTAATTTATTATAAACTTCTTGCTCTTCTGCGTGTAGATCGGTCACTTCTTTGAACAAGTCTCTCCATGGTATTTTCCTTTCTGCAATATCTGCTACTCTTAAAATTGCTTCGGCTTCTAAGTTCGGTATATGGAAAAATTTTGTCTCACCGCCTTGTTTAGCTATTGTACACCGAATAATAAAGCTTAAAGCAATTTTCATGTTATACCCATTTGCTAATGCTACTCTTAGTTAGTCTTATAAACGAAATGTTTGATTTTGTTAAAGCCTTTTTCTCCTATATATGATTTTTGTGATCCCGTGTCGATTAATGTGTTTAATCCCTGCTGCTTGTGTGTATAAATTATTATGTGTGGTCTTTTATCATCTGATATACTGTAATTGTTCGTAGCGGAGGACTTCATTGTGGGCTCTTCTAGCTTCTCGAAGAATTGTCCCTTGTTAAGTTTTCTAATCTCCGGCAACTGCATTTATTTGAAGGTGTTCCTATGGTTCCGCAATGACTTCGAAATAATATTTGTCTCGCGTAGCAAGCTTCTTTTCTGTGTCCTCTTTTACAGCATCTCCAGCAGCAATCTTGTCGGTTGTAATTTAGTAACTTGTTACCGTTTTGTGGACCTTGTCCTGGGGGGCGATCGTATCGGGTTTTATCTTCAGGTAAGCCGGATTTCTCGATTTCTTTCTGGATATTTTCCAGCACGTCTATTTGTCGTGTGAGGTCCCTTATTGATGTAATTCCGTTTCTTCGGACGTGAAGTTTGTATTTCAGGTTCATGTTTCTATATATCCTTTCTAGCTGTTGGTTAATGTTGCAACCCATATGTCTCTTCTTTAATGTTGGAATTTCCGTGATATTTTGTTTAAATGGGTCATTTTCTCTTTGTTTCCTCTCCATTATCTTTTCCTCTGAATATGGTGATAAATCCAACGGTACATAAAATGCCTCGAAAGCATCTATCAAATCTTGCCAGGTTTCCCAGAGATGTCTATTATTCCGGTACTAAAGGATTGCTTTGCCTTTTAGCACTTGTAGCAGGGCTCCAAGTATAATTTCATCTCCTTATTTCCTCCAGTTCTGTTCAATCTTCGTGTTTGTAGCTGTACCTCCTATCTGTATCTTCGGATTCGTTGTCTTCCGAAGTGTTCACCCTTTCTCTAGGTTTTTCAGATTCTTATATGCTGCTTTCTCGTTGTTTCATGGTATTATACCCTATCTGTTTCCTTACGAAGTGTACCATTCTGACCCGCAGTGTGTCCCCAGTACCGGTTATGTCTAATTAAAAATTTTGTAGCTCTGTTATCAAATCCTCCTTTTCGAGCTTTTACGTCTATCCTACTTTTGCGTCCGCTACTTCCAAACCTACGCCGGCGTATTCTTCCCGTTCATTTATCTTTAGAGAATCTTGTTTCTTTACCTTCTCACAATTTTTGTTCTAACCTTTTTTTTCGGGTGGCGATTTGCAGTTTCACCAGTTACGGCCCTGTTTTACCAACCGATATTCCGGTCTACCCCTCACGGCTCTGGTTTATCTAACCTTTAGCTCGGGCGCCAGTTTGTAATCGTTTTCCTCGAGCGTCAATTTGTAATTCCTCTGCTCGGGTGTCAATTTGTAATTGCCGTGGGTAATCAGAGGGTAGAACATAAAAAAGGTATTGATGGTTAGATTTGGTTATTTAATAGTAACACGTATGTTACCTGTTAAACTGAAACTTCAATAAAATCTTTACATCTTCAAACTATTTCTATATACAGTTATTATATTTACAATTCTTGGTCCTTGATTCTGTGGGGCTTTCCTGGGGGTGGTCGCTTGGTAGGGTTGTCTACAGATCTCCTCTTATTATACGGATTCTCGTAGGAAATGGTCTGGATCGGTCGTACCTTGTCCCTTTGACCTGACGGCAAATATTTATTGATGAATGAGTACTATTATATAAACTTACCTAATTTTAGTGTTTTTAAATGAAACTCAAGGTCTCTAGTTAATTCCACAATATAATACAAGTTATTGAAAACTCTAAAAAATTGACAATTGTTTCGATAAATCAATATCATCGTCAGAATGACAGAAGTTACATTTCATTTTATGCCTACCTGATGTTTAGTAGTTATATTTTTGGCTAGACCAAGAAGTAACCTAACTTGTGATTGGCTTAATATATGTTTATAGAAAAAAGAAGAAGATGTGATATTACAAATATTGAAGCTTAGATATTATTAGCCCTATGGTGATATCCTGGATATCATTTTTCCAATTAAGATCAGTATAACTGTGCAATGATATAGAAAACCAGGAAAACTATATCTGCTGATCTTTACAATTATCACTTAATAAGACAGTTTATTAGTGGAGAATTCCCTAGATTTAACTGTTCATTGACAACTTCATATTGTGGGTTTCTTAAATGTCTTCTAATTTCCAGTTCTTCAAGGAAATCCAGTTCTTGTTTCTTTTCACAAATATGCAGCACTTCTAGTTCTGTGTTAGGTGTCAATGAATGATTGGTGTCAAGTAGATGTTTTGCGTAGTGAGATTTATCTGGTTGTTTTAATCTGTAAGCTCGTAAGTGCTCACTGTATCGTATTTCAAAATTCCTAAGGGTCTGACCCAAATAGACAGCATTACATTCTGGACATTTGAGTTTATATATACCTGACTTCTTTAATAGTGGTATTTTTGTTTTTACATTTAACAATTTTGTACTAACGTTACTTTCTATTTTAAAAGAAATTGTTGCATTTGTTGCTGAAGATATTATCTTTGAAATATTATTAGAAATATTTCCTGCATATGTGATGGTTTTATAAGTTTTAATTTCATCAGCTTGTTTAGGATATATTAGTTGTAATGCCACTTTTTTCTCTTTTTTACTAATTAGTTTATTTATCATATCTAATGGATAACCGTTAGATGTTGCTATTTGTCTAATTGTATTAATCTCTCTATCAAAATTACATTTGTTCATAGGAACTGAAAAAGCTCTATGTATCATTGAATTATATGCTGCTAGTCTGTGTGAGACAGGGTGGCTAGAATTGAATGGAATTGTCACATCAGTCTGTGTTGGTTTTCGGTAAATTGAATAATCAAGTACATCATTAACTCTTTGAATTTTTAAATCAAGAAAATTGATTGAGCTATTTTCTTCAATTTCTAATGTAAATTTAATTTTCGGGTGTAAATTATTGATGTGGTTGAAAAACACATCTAATTGTCGCTCACTACCCATAAAACAAGCTAATATGTCATCCACATATCTATACCAAAATAAAATATTTTTCGAAATATTACTTTCAAAGTATATAACTTTATAGAATCCAGCGATGTAAAAGTTCTTAAAGCAGACCCAACAAAGAAGTTTTCTAATAATGTAAGGGATATTGTTAATAATTCAAATTATCTTTTAAATGATTACGAAAAGAGGTCTATCATACATAAGAATCCTCATTGTCCACAATTATATGGAACAGTTAAATTACATAAAATAACGAAACCAATTAGACCTGTAGTCTCTTATGTTAATGCTCCTAATAATATATTGGCAAAAAAGCTCAACAATATACTCAATACTTACGGATATGAATCTCAGTACTCAATTAGAAATTCAATAGAACTAATCAAAAAGTTGAAATCAATCCACTTGCAAGATAACTATAAACTCATATCGTTCGATGTAACTAATATGTTTACTAAAATTCCTCCTAAAGAATGTCTAATACTTGTAAGAAAATTACTAGAAGATAAAAATATTAACCCAGGAATAATATCAGATATACTTAATTTATTTGATGTATGCATTAATCAGAATTATTTCACTTTTGACAATAAGATATATATTCAAAATGAAGGTTTACCAATGGGAAGCCCTATATCACCTATTTTAGCAAACATTTTTATGGACAATTTAGAAAGAAAGATCTTTGAAAGTAATATTTCGAAAAATATTTTATTTTGGTATAGATATGTGGATGACATATTAGCTTGTTTTATGGGTAGTGAGCGACAATTAGATGTGTTTTTCAACCACATCAATAATTTACACCCGAAAATTAAATTTACATTAGAAATTGAAGAAAATAGCTCAATCAATTTTCTTGATTTAAAAATTCAAAGAGTTAATGATGTACTTGATTATTCAATTTACCGAAAACCAACACAGACTGATGTGACAATTCCATTCAATTCTAGCCACCCTGTCTCACACAGACTAGCAGCATATAATTCAATGATACATAGAGCTTTTTCAGTTCCTATGAACAAATGTAATTTTGATAGAGAGATTAATACAATTAGACAAATAGCAACATCTAACGGTTATCCATTAGATATGATAAATAAACTAATTAGTAAAAAAGAGAAAAAAGTGGCATTACAACTAATATATCCTAAACAAGCTGATGAAATTAAAACTTATAAAACCATCACATATGCAGGAAATATTTCTAATAATATTTCAAAGATAATATCTTCAGCAACAAATGCAACAATTTCTTTTAAAATAGAAAGTAACGTTAGTACAAAATTGTTAAATGTAAAAACAAAAATACCACTATTAAAGAAGTCAGGTATATATAAACTCAAATGTCCAGAATGTAATGCTGTCTATTTGGGTCAGACCCTTAGGAATTTTGAAATACGATACAGTGAGCACTTACGAGCTTACAGATTAAAACAACCAGATAAATCTCACTACGCAAAACATCTACTTGACACCAATCATTCATTGACACCTAACACAGAACTAGAAGTGCTGCATATTTGTGAAAAGAAACAAGAACTGGATTTCCTTGAAGAACTGGAAATTAGAAGACATTTAAGAAACCCACAATATGAAGTTGTCAATGAACAGTTAAATCTAGGGAATTCTCCACTAATAAACTGTCTTATTAAGTGATAATTGTAAAGATCAGCAGATATAGTTTTCCTGGTTTTCTATATCATTGCACAGTTATACTGATCTTAATTGGAAAAATGATATCCAGGATATCACCATAGGGCTAATAATATCTAAGCTTCAATATTTGTAATATCACATCTTCTTCTTTTTTCTATAAACATATATTAAGCCAATCACAAGTTAGGTTACTTCTTGGTCTAGCCAAAAATATAACTACTAAACATCAGGTAGGCATAAAATGAAATGTAACTTCTGTCATTCTGACGATGATATTGATTTATCGAAACAATTGTCAATTTTTTAGAGTTTTCAATAACTTGTATTATATTGTGGAATTAACTAGAGACCTTGAGTTTCATTTAAAAACACTAATATGAGCATATTCCACGAAGTAAGGGTCGAGACAGTCAATTACCTAATTTTGTCGACCTGGGATACTCGTTTTACCCCTCCGTTCAGGTTGCCTAAAATAAACGGGGTGTATTCGGTTCCAGATCCAGCGTTCAACACACAGCGTGATCTCAGTAAACTGGGAATTCGCTTCCGTCTCGGGTTCAACTCGCTCCTAGATTTCAGCTAGACGGGAAGGCTTCTGTCCTGCGCTCAACACGCTTCAGGACTTGGCTATGACGGTTGGCTTCCGTTCTAGGCTCAGCACGCTCTAGAGTTTAAGCCCCGAAAGACGGGGTTTCCTAGAGTCGAACCTTGATTTCCACACATTTCAAGGGATCGACGACAAACCGGGTGTTAATTACGATCTCAGATTCAACACGCTCCAGAATATAATAAACTAACTGGGCCTTCTAGGCGTAAGGACTGAGATTGTAGGTGTCTTGAGATGTTTCGGTGTTAATAATATCGGTCGAGCTGTTAGTGAAATGGCGAAAGTGTTGCCCTCTATGTACGGGATGCCCAACTTCGTCTACTGTGATAATTTGGTTTGGTGGTGTTCTGTATCCCAGTCCCCGACGTTTTGTTTTTCATTATCTCTGGAGGGTGTTAACTTATATTTTAGACCACAGTGTCGTTACAAGTCCACGGAGTCATTCTTATCTCTTTTCCTAGCTCTCTATACCAATAACATTATTTGGTTTTAATCGCTTCATACATGATTCCCTTTTACTATTTCATTACTCACAGTTTCATATACTTTATCAGTGATATTATCTTATTGTCTATTGCTAGTGTTCTACCTAAAAGCAATGTCTTGATATTTTTTGGTATTTCCACAAGAGTATTACTTCCACTTTATTCTACTTCCGTCATATTTGAGTTGCCCCTGCTCAACTTCTAGGAAATTTTCACTACTTAGTGTATGTCCATGGAGCTACTAATTAAAATTCGTTACAACCAGTGAAAAAAACGTATTCTTTGGTTTCATTGACTATGAAACTGGTTATGACAATATTCGTCATGATCTATAAATACCGTTTTTAGAAAAAATAAACAGATATAGTAAAAACATGAGGATCGTTAGAAATGTGTACCCAAATCAAACAGCTACACTTCGAATTGACAACGCAACTAGCACGAATGAAATGAAAATATTAGAAGGAGGTAGGCAAGGATGCATTCTGTCGCGGATGCTATCTAATATTTAAGCCAAAAGATTTCACAAATGGCCCGCTAGCTATAAAAGTCATTGAAAAGACGATATAAACAACTTAAGGTGCGCAGATCATAGAGCGATAATTGCAGATAACATAGAAAATCTGCAAGTATTAGTACATACATAACATAAATGAAATGTAAAAAAAATATGGCATTCGGATTAGTAAACAGAAGACAATATTAATTATAGCCAGTAGACAATACTACATACAACAACAAATAGAAATAGGTAATACAAAAATTGAAATACTAGATAAATTAAAGTACCTGGTACTACGAGTAGTTAAGTTGTAACAAGCCGATCGGCTGTTACGATTTCCATCGGACTATGGTATTTTAATTTCATCGTACTAATGATTTGAAATTAAAAAAACTTGTTTCACTTCCAAATTTTGTATATTTAAACGATATCGTACATAGGAAAAGTCTCTTCCTATAGTAACAATTATAAGTTAATACCTACATCGTAGTAGTTTCACATATTTGCTGGTGAGTTAGATTTTTGGAATATTTTTTCTCCATGTGTATTCTGTTTTATCACAAATTATAATATGGGCTGGCGTTTGATGAATTTTGTATGTTCAATTCTTTTTTATTGTAAGAAAGAAACATTTTATATTCTTTTGAAGCACATTTTTGATAATTTATTTTCATTCTTTTTTAGCTTCATAATTCCGCATTTCCTGTTTATTTAGGGAACAAAGCGAATATGACAGAATAAAATTCTGTTAGTTTTATTTTAAAAACTAGATTGAGTTTTTTATGTGTTGAAGCATAAGCTTCCTATCTGTTCTATCTATTCCTGCCTTCCCAGAATTTTTCCTTGATTTTTACTCTTTTTTTCTTTCCCCAGCTCTGCAGCCCCTGGATAGGGCCTATGATTGAACACCACCATAGAGACAATACAAAACTAGCCGGGATGGATTAAGAACACTATCTCCATCCACTAGGACCTAGCTGAGAGCTGAATAATTCCAGAATCTCACCAAGTTCAGTCCTTTGTCTTATACTCCATTCATGGAAATCTAGAATTGGAGATTTTTATTGTATAACGGCGTTCGTATTCGTCTTGTATTTTGGATATGCAGTTAATGTGAATTATCTATTGAGTTATGAATAAATATAATTTGCTGAATATTTGATATTTGATTTTCAGCAATTTATATTAACTTGGACCATCGCGTTAAAATATTTTCAGTATTTTGTTTTGTTGAGTTAAAGTATATATAAGGTTTTCCAGCTTTAACCTGTTTAGTTTTTTTGTTTAATTAAAGTATCGCTTAAAAAACTGGTGGCGTCCAATTAAATATTGATTGTTCACCCCATCCCAGTGAATGCTATAAAAATACATTAACTGGAGTCGAATACCACAACCTGAGGAAAAGTCCCAAGCCGGGGGATAACATATGTGACAAAGTGCTATATTTGCCCTATATTATTATATGGGTTAGAAACTTCCTTTCCAAGTGTCAAAAGTCTAAATGGAGTTGAAGCACTAGAAATGTGGATATTACGGGACTTCTTGGAAATTCATCGACGGACCATGTTGTATTACAGAGAACTGGAGAGAACTATTGGGCCTCGTGAAAGACAGAAATAGATGAGTAATTGGAACATATAACCAGAAGACCTAAATATCCATTATTGTACGAAATACAAAAAAACAAAAATCAGTATTTTGCGAATACACCAACCGAACAGATGAACGCCTACACGGTGCAAGCGTGTGGCACTTCAAAAAGAGGAAGAAATCTATCCTAACACGCATACATCATATCCTTAATCAGTTGTCGTATCTCTTTATTCCACCATTTCATGTATGTATCCATATTTTTCAACAACTTTCCTTGCGTGCTTACGATGTTCACTTTTTTAATATTTTCCATTGTTCTTCCAGATCCATCTCAAGATTTTCTCCGTAATGTGCATTAAGTATTTCTTAACAATTCTGTCTCATAGCCTCTTGCTTGAGTTTGTGGCTTCGTATCTTCTCTTTCCTCTCTTTTCTGCTTTTCTTACATCTTACATTCATCCTTAGTAATGGTCACTTCTAACTTTTGATTCTTGTGATTGACTCCATAACAGAAGCGAAAAGCTAACATCATAGGAAGGTTCCTTATATTTGAATTTCGTGGTAGTTATTACTGATTGCTTAATTCGATATTTTCACCATTATCATTTTTACGCTTCTTTTTCCCATATATTTTCTACGCCTCTATTTTTGTATTCCATCTAGATCTGCAATTTTTATAATGTTTCCCTCATATTCATAATTTTCTTTTTGCAAATTTTTGAATTATGCATCTCTATTTCTCCTCTCATCAAAATTACCGAACTATTAATTAATATTGAATTCTTCTACCTGCTACAACGTTTCCTAAAGCTTTAACGGAAAAAAATGTCTACAATTCACTTATTCCTAATTCTAAACAACACACAATTATATGTTTCGAGAGTTGACACGAAATGTAAACTCGGAGTTTATAAAAATTTCAAGGTATTACAAAAGGTCTGTAATTAAGGTTTAAAGAACATTTAATTTCGACTATATTTTTGGATGAAGTAAAAATTTCTATGACATCTTCAACATGCAACAAGCTTAAAGATAATTGAACAACATTACACCAATTTGAGTTCTATTCTATGTGGTTCGTCAAAGGTATAATAGAAGGTTAGCATTGGCAAATTGTCTCAGACTTAAATATGTAGGATAGTGAGTAGTAGAGAAAAAATTTTGAGTTTAAAAAGGTGGGATGAGGTGATATGAATTCGATAAGGAGTGAGAAAAAAACATAAAATTTAGCAGAACACAGAATAATAATAAAATATTATTCAATTTGAAGCAAGAGTAAGAGAAACTATTGTATTCCTTTAACCTCCGAAGCAAATTGAACTATTGTACACGTGCTCAATAAATTTTCGAGGACCTGCTACGGCTTGTCCAAGATTTCGACTTCCTGAGCGTTACCCTTCGATACTGTAGATGAATTCCTTCAATATCGGATGGTAATGGGTTGATCTACCAATCCGAAGCGTCTCCGGGTTGTGGATAGTGGGCGGCCAGTGACGTACTGTACGCATGTACAGAAAAGAACTGGTCCATTGAGAAATAAAGGGGATGAGGATGATGAACACAGTTGACATTCCGAATATCCAATCGCTGACAAGTTCGCGACACAAACCGCAAACCGCATGGTAGAACAACGACTCCCTGACTAGGGTAATGCTAAGCTTTATGTATCGAGAGGCTTGGCTTAATCGCTTGACCTGCGTGGCTAATAATCACTATAAAAATCTTCCAAATCCTAAGAACCAGGCTAGGGACACTGCAGACCGTGCCATCTATAGAGCCTGTCGAGTAACTAAAATCGGTAGATGATTCCAAAAAATTAACGAAAACTGTAACGTCGTTATTAATCAAATTTTATTGATTTTTATCACTGCGTATGCGCGATATCATATTGCTCGTCCCCACATGTTATGTTATACTGTTATCATTTCTTAGTTCCAGTGTAGAGGTTATTATAAGGTTACGCTATTTTGGTGTATTTTTTAATTGCTATAGTGTAATATTCATCTGTTGTTTCGTTGCTTTATTGTTATTGATTGAAAAGACAATGTCAAAGTGTATTCTGAAGGAGTTTAATATGTGGTGTACTCGGTAAGTTTTATTAAAAAAATTTGAGCATTTTTTCTTTCACAATTAACAACCATTATCGTTATTTTTATAAAACACAGAATTTTTACTAATTTGACTGACAACTTTAGAGATCATGGTTGTGTTTTACATTAGCTAAACTGAAAATTGCTGCATTAATAAAGTAAATATTTCTTTTTACAGTTTTGTTCCTCCAACCCAGGAAGAAAAAATTAGTATGGCTGAAAAGAAGGAGTAATAAATCATTAAATTTGCCGACGAGGAAACGATGGAGGATATAATCCCTTCATTTTCAGAAACACTGCTTCTATAGATTTGAGAAAACGAAGTGGGGTTATTAAGACAGTTTGATTTGCCTTCCCATATGAGTGGAAATTAACAAAAAATGATGGTAAGTTTTATTGTATTCAATATAGCATGCTATAATTTTGGACATTTTAAAACGTAAATTGAGTGAATGAAAAGACGAGTACTGAGTGTTTAATTTTATTAAAATTCCAGCTAAGCGCTTTCATCCATTAGGCCGTTCTGAAAGCTCTCGTCAAGAAAAAACATACAGAAGGTGTCAAAAAACATCAAACCATGTAACTGCTACATACAATGAAATGAAATGTTTGATGTTACATCATTGTTTAAGAAAAATTTGTTAAAATTACTCTATAAAGAGCGTGTACAATTGTAATTCACATAACGAAACGCCTAATTTGAAATTATCAACTAAATGATATGTGGGTATAGGGTAATTTCAACAAATTTTACTTAAATATTGATGTAACATCAAACATTCTATTTCATTGTATGTACATTGTACCTGTTGTATGCTTTTGTTTTGTCGACAGCTTTGAGAATGACCTAATGGCTCAAAGCGCTTAGCTGGAATTCTTAATAAAATGACACACTCAGTACTCCTCTTTCCATACACTCAATTTACATCTAGTGTGTACACCATACTCAGACAATTCCATTTCAAAATGTACTCATTGAAGAAATAGTAATCTGGGTTTTATTTTATGTTACAGCTATTCCCTCCACCAGCTATGGGATGGAAGGTATTAACCCCTTGCGCATTTTTATATATAGCCCATGGTATGACAATTTATGGTAAATGAAAGTGAGTATTAAATTTGTTGAAGCATTACGTCTAAGTATTTGGTCTAGCGGTAACTGAAAATCCAAAATATCCAAAAAATAAAAAAATGAATAAATCAAAAAATAGTTAAAAACCAAAAAAAATCAAGAATTCCTGAAAACATCGAAAGGTCCAAAAAAGGAATTCAAAAAAACCAAAAAAATTTAAAGATTCAAACATTTTTCGATTTTTTTTGGCTTAGTACAATAGTAAGCGCATTTTGTTTTCTTTTGTTGACATAAATTTTCAAACATATTTGTGTGTTTACTTATTTATTGTTGTTATTTTGTGTGTTTACTTATAGAACATCAACCAGAAACAAGGAAGGACTTCCACGAGACGGTGTGATTTTTAATAGCCGTTAAGCAACATTTTAACAATCATAGACTGCCAGGAGCTGCAGAATAATTTAAACTGCCTTATACGATGGTTTCATAAGAGCGGAATGCTTTTTATTGTAGAAATATACAAATATGCAATATACTAGGTTTAAGCTTGTGATATAAACCTATTTAATACTTCCAGTGAAGAAATAAAGATGTGTTTTAAGTAGAAATGATATGTTAGATATATTATTTTAAATGTTGTACAGTCACAACTTCTGATTAGCACTCTTATATGCAAGTACTTGGCACCTTGTATTTACAGAGCTGGGCAGTAGTTAACAACTTTTCCTTTAAAAGTATTTCAATTACTTCTGTTCCAACATTCACAGTAATTATACTTAAATGTTTTCTTTGACAGAAAGTTGCCAAAAATTGTAGTTACCTACTCATTGCTAACACTTTTTTTGATTAAGTAAGTAGTAGTTATACTTCAGCAGTTTGTCCAGCTCTGTGTGTTTATACGTGTGTAATAATGAATAAATAAATTAATATAAAATTATCATAAATAATTTTCTACTTTTATCTTGATTTAACATCATTTAAAAATCTAATGATACTACAATCTAGAATGTATGTTGCTCAAATTATTTTTTAATTATTGCATTGTTTTTACATTATAGTTTATTTATTGTCATTCTGTTTGTTAAGAAAAGTACTCTGTGGAAGAAATTATTTGTTGTGTATTTTCATACCAAAATAAATGAACTGTTTATATGATTACTGTTTTATTTTTTCCAATTTAATTAACCATTTATGGTCCATCATTCGATATTTCATTTAATTTAGCTCAACATCTAATCACTATTGAGTTAAATTGAATGAAATGTTAAATGGTGGACTATAAATGATTTTGAAATAAAATGAGTGAAATACAGTAATATTAGCGTTTTAAATGAAACTCACGGTTTCTAGTTAATTCCACAATATAATAAAAGTTATTGAAAATTCTGAAAAATTGACAATTGTTTATCGAAACAATTGTCAATTTTTTGGAATTTTCAATATCTTTTATTATATTGTAGAATTAACTAGAAATCGTGAGTTTCATTTAAAACGCTAATATGAGCAGATTCCACGAAGTAAGGGTCGAGACAGTTAATTTCATTAAAATACAGTAATTTTGAATAAACCGCCAAAACCTAAAATTACAGAAATATTTTCAACATCACTCAATTGTTTAGTCGACAGGCTCTTTAGATGGCGCCACAATCAGTGTCTCATCTATCTGTGGGTTATCTGTGCTAAGAACGAGTAGTAGCCGAAAGGATGGGTAGCCGTGGGTCAATCGGTCTCTAGACTATTATCGTGGGAGCACCTGGCGCACCCCGTTGTATGTAGTCTTGTACCTGCATAAGGAGCTCTGCAGGTATCGACCTCTCTTCTCCTATACTAGTGAGGATAATTATGAACCTAAAGAAAAACCACAAACCTTTTGAGGAGCCTTTGGAGACGTAATTTGAAAGATACGGAAGCAATGGAGACTAGAGAGTCTCCAGCGCCGCTAGATACTTCCGAAATTATAAGAACAACAACACCACAAGGAAATACTACAGCGAATTTTCTGGATCAGAAAGCTGCATTTGGGAAATTTTAAGGTGTCCATAGAAAGAAGCTTAAAATCATGACGGAAAAAACAGTGATGCTGTCTATTCCCCCAACATTGACATAGGGTGAACTAGCAGAAAAAGAGCGTTTAGCGAAATGTGTCAGCCAGAAGCACTACTGAAGGAAAAAATATAAGAGGATCACATGTACAACTGATACTAGTACTACTATTGGTATAAAACACAGTGTAGCCCTCAAAGTAATCAAGGCAGCCTTTGTCACTAAAAACTTCCCAGAAACAACTATATTGGAAGATCAGGTAGGGAGTAATAAAAAGAATTTGACCAAAATGATCGACGAGGAGCAGAAGGCGCTTAGGTTTTAAGCCAGTCGATGCACGGACATCTATTGTGGGTTGATATGTGCCAATGAGAAGTCCTTCAACATAACGAGAGACTATATGGGAAGTAAAACTAACTGGAAGCTCATCAAGAGTGATGAGCTTCCAAATCACCAACGACTCCTTCTGTAGACCAAACAAAAGGATCTGAAAGTGGGGCTGAGAAGAGGCGAAAAACAAAATCCAGGGTTGAAGGTTGATTGTTGAATGATCGTCTATATAAAATCATACAATAGTGGACAGCAAGTGAGTCTTCGGATTGATGAGGAGTCTATAAAAGAACTAGCCCGGGCTCAATGGAGACCGTACTACTTATTCCAGCGGATCAGCTTTAAGCCACTGGACAAACTACCGAAGAAGAAACAGGGACTGATCAAGTACCTGAACAAACATCCTCTTTGGACATTAAAGGTGCCGCAAGTAAACTTGCATCACAAAAAGACGGCCACTGTTGTTCTGCATCAAAGAGTTGCGGCCAATAACATCGACATCGTTCTAATCCAAGAACCTTGACAATAGAGACCTAATAGAGACAATAATATTGACTCTATATCATCTCATCGATTTAGAAGTACAATTACCGGGGACTAATATGGAGAACATGATGGAATACGCTAGACGACATAAACTGGATGTTGTTGTAGGGGCAACCAACGCACACCACTTTAGCTGGTGCAGCAAGAACAGTAAAGCTAGATATTCACATCCTATGATGTGAAGAGAGAATTATATTGTATCTTCTTCATGATTTAACTAACTTGATGATTGGGTGTGGTTGAAATTAAAACTTCTCACTCATTTTATTCACGTATTTATTAAAACTTGTTAATTTATTTACTGCATTGCAATCATCAGCGTTACTATTGAGTTTAGATTTATGTATTAACTTTATTTTAAACTACCCTCGGCATCTTGCCCATTAATAAGCCAGTACTTACTGTAATTGTTGAGAGAATATATTACATGCTCGTGATGTGGTTAGCATAGTAATAGCGCATTTTGTTGTTTCGTATTGTATATATGTGTGAAGCACGTGGGAGGAAGGGGATAGAGGTTTTAGAGGGTTATGTAAGTGGTCTACGTGGTATTTTTCATGTGGACTACGTGACATATTTCCTGTTTGCATATTTAATGTTGTATGTTCGTACGGAAGGTAGCATAATTAGTAGGTATCACAATATAATTAATTTCAGAAAGGATACCAAATCCGAACACTAGAAGTAGCAAGATATTCAACTATTTATGAACTACTGAATTTGATATTGCGAATGTGGGCAATAACGCCAACATTTAGAACATCGAGGGGGGAATCATCAAAAGATGTAACTCTCTACATTCCACGAGCCGGGGAGATGATGAGAAATTGGCATGGATCGGATGAACCACCTCTATCCGACCATGCCTATATATACTTCGAAATATTTGTAGAAAAATCAGCTATTAGAACGTACAGGAATCCAAAGAGTACTGATTGAGGATCTTACAAAGAGGATCTGCTTCCTATAATCCGCACACACCTAGGTAGACATAAAACTGCTGAGCAGTTAGAGGGAACATCAGCATGGTTGGAGCTGACCATAGTGAACTCTTATCACAATAACTGTCTGATAAGAGAGAGTAGTTCTTCCAGACAAGCCGCCTGGTGGAACAAAGTGCTGACAACGCTGAGGAAAGGAACAAGACGCCTTTATAACAAAGCGAAAAAGATGGCAACTGGAGAGCAAAGAAGAGATCCTGGAGGGAATTTTGTAAGGACATATAATGTATCCCTAACAGGGTCAGAATTAATAAGATTCTCAAAAGGGACACTCCTAATATACTAGTTTCTATTCAGCTGCCAAACGGAGAGTTCACAAATACTAAGGAAGAGGCTTTAGAGCACCTCCATAGTGTGCACTTTCAAGGTTCGATAAAGATAGACTCAAATAATGATAACGGACTGGTAGCGAAAACTAAAGCTAACAAAGAGGACTGAAAAGTAACAAATGAGATAATCAGACCCCATCTCATTAGTTGGGCTGTAAATTCATTTGACCCTTACAAAATTTCAGGACCAGATGGCATATTTCCTTAGCTCCTGCAAGAGGAATTTACAATTTAATAGATTCTTTAGTTCTGATACGACGCAGTAGTCTTACTTTAAGGTACATACAAATTATATGGAGAGAGTTAAAGTAGTGTTTATTCCCCCCAAACCTGGGAAGAAAACGTACACCCAGGCTAAAGCCTACAGACTAATTACCATTCATGGTGAAAGCCATGGAAAAAGTAATACAAATTCAATTTCAGGAAGGAGTGCTTAAGAGCATCCTTCTACACATACTGCAATGAGCCTATTAAGCAGGGAAAACAGGAGAAGCTGTCCTACATAATTTGGTCTCGTGTCACGAAAGGAGACTGAATCAGAAAGAAGTAGCCTTCGCAGCATTTTTAGACATCGAAGGTGTTTTTGAGAATACATCGATGTCATAAATAAACAAATCCCTCAAAAGAAGAGGGATCAACAATACTATATGCAGACGGATAAGATCCACACTAGAGCATAGGAGAATATCGGCACACATGCATGATATAACGTACACCGTTGGGACATCTAAAGGGTGTCCTCAAAGTGGAGTATTCTCACCACTATTTTGGAATTTAGTTGTGGATGACATAATATGCGGGTTAAATCATCATGGGATACGAGCTCAGGGCTCTGCGGACAACCTAGTGATTGTCACTAAGGGGAAATCCCGTCGGTAGTCGCGAATTTTTTACAAGAAGAATTACGAATTGTGGTAGACTGGTGCCTTAAAAAGGAACTTTCAGTCAACCCAAAGAAAACCGAACCGGTTGCTTATACGAATAGAAGAGCTCTTCCGCAGGGCAGAGTACAACTGTTCGGATAAAAACAAGAAATATCTAAAGAGGTGAAATATCTGGAAGGGACTCTCGATTATAAATTTAATTGGAGGACACACCTTGAAAAAACGACTATCATGGCAACCAGGCTTTTCTGGCAATGTAGGAGACTTATAGGCAAAATCTGGGGAATACGGCATCGGCTGGTACACTGGCTTCTCACAACAGTGATTAGGCCAACGATCATCAATGGAACGATAGTCTAGCGGAGAAGGACCGAAGTGTCCTCAGTAGAGAATAAATTGAAAACATTCCAAAGACACGTTCTGCTGGAGTTTACCGGGGAATGAACAGCACGGGGACGACATCAATGGAAGCCCCTATTGACCTTCCTCCTCTGGAACATTTTGTTAGGGCAGAGACAATGATAGTGATCCTTTGACTAAAACCGAGAGGCATGTTTACCCCGAACAATGTTCGAGGAGGACATGCTGATATAACTGGGACAATACTAGATGAACTCAACTTACAAATGGGTCTGGATAATATGATACCAGAGAATATTTTCACTGAGCTAGTGAATATCATTATCCCATCTAGGGAACAGGTGATGCACTCGGTTAATCCTGGAGACATCATCTGGTTCACAGATTGCTCTAAAACGAACCACGGCACTTCATACCATTCTGTCTTCAGGTGGATTATTATATAAAGAGGTAATTCCTTCATCAGGAGCTTCAAATTCTTTTATTCAGTTCCTCGACGTATTTTGCTACGTCAAATAATTATTTTGAGTATATTTCCAATCTTGAAAGGGCGTCGGCGTTTGTATTTGAATTTCCTTTATTTTCTAACAGGTATACGAATGGGGTTTATTGAATGTGGGTCTAATTGAATAGAATAAAATTTATTCCTATCTGGTTGATAATATTTAATTGGTAATACAGAATTTTCAGTTATCAACTTCGATTTCAAAAAATGAATATGTACTTTTAAAAGTAATAAATGGTGTGGCTATTAGTCCGGCAAAAGTCTTATGAAATCAAAAAGTCCAAAATTTAAATTGTGATTACTTTGGAATTCTATAAAGATTGGAATATTAATATAATATTCTTGAGAATGAGTTGAAAAACCTGAGCTTACTATGAATGGTTCATGTTTTGCATTATTTTTAAAATATTGTAAGCCAATATCAGGATTTAGAAATGATTTTGGTGAACTGGTATCTATAAGGGGTTTTAATGGAGGATTTTCACTGGAACTATATACGGTAATTCTGTATTGTCACAAAAAGTATTGGATTCTATTGGATTTAGAAACGTCTAAGTGAAAATTCTCGTCATTATGTTCCGTATCATAATTAACGTTTTCGCTTTCATTATATTTGTATATTTCGTGGATTGCGTAATACTATTCTTGATCATCGTCTTGTTCAAAATTCAAAAGTTCTTCAGATTTCCAATTTCCCCGGGGAATTGGTTCATGAAATAATTTTGGCGAGTAACAGGTATACTAAAAATATTTTTACTTTCCAATAACTGGCCAAAAATTTAATCGGATAATAGATAATAAATTCTTATTACAAGTTAAAGAGGTGTTTTCATTTGATGTGTTTATAGGTGATTGAACGTGTCCCACTATCCTTCTTAAGTTTGTGTTTTGTGTTCTTAATGCTGTTTTAAAACGTGAAGAAGTTAATCTATTCGAATTATTGTATTTTAAACTGTCCATAGAATGAATGTCTTCTAAGGTAAAGCTCATTTTTTAAAAATTCAGTAAATTCTGACATTGTTGGCAAACTTTGATTATTTTAATGAAATTAACTGTCTCGACCCTCACTTCGTGGAATCTACTCATATTAGTGTTTTAAATGGAACTCAACGTTTCTAGCTAAATCCACAATATAATGAAAAATGTTGAAAATTTTAAAAAATTGACAATTGTTTCGATAACTGAATATTATCGTCAGAATGACACAAGTTACATTTCATTTGATGCCTAGCTGATGTTTAGTAGTTATTTTTGGCTAGACCAAGAAGTGACCTACTTTGTGATTAACTTAATATATGTTAATAGAAAAAAGAAGATGTGATATTACAAATATTGAAGCTTAGATTTTATTAGCCCTATGGTGATATCCTGGATATCATTTTTCAAATTAAGATCAGTATAACTGTGCAATGATATAGAAAACCAGGAAAACTATATCTGCTGATCTTCACAATTATCACTTAAGAAGACAGTTCAATAGTGGAGAATTCCCTAGATTTATCTGTTCACTGACGACTTCATATCGTGGGTTTCTTAAGTTTCTTCTAATTTCCATCCATTCAAGGAAATCCATTTCTTGTTTCTTATCACAAATATGTAGTACTTCTAGTTCTGTGTTAGGTGTCAATGAATGGTTGGTGTCAAGTAGATGTTTTGCGCATTGGGATTTATCTGGTTGTTTCAATCTGTATGCTCGTAAGTGTTCACTGTATCGGATTTCAACATTTCTAAGGGTCTGACCCAAATAGACAACATTACATTCTGGATATTCGAGTTTATATATACCTGATTTCTTTAATGTTGGTATTTTTGTTTTAACATTTAACAATTTTATACTTACGTTACTTTCTGTTTTATAAGAAGTTGTTGTATTCGTTGCTAAAGATATAATCTTTGAAATATTATTAGAAATATTTCCTGCATAGGTGATAGTTTTATGTGTTTTCATTTCTTCAGTTTGTTAAAGAAATACTAGTTGTAATGCCACTTTTTCCTCTTTTTCATTGATTAGCTTATTTGTTATATGTAATTTTAATAGAGAGATTAGTACAATTAGGCAACATCCAACAGTTATCCATTAGATATGCTAAATAAGCTAATTAATAAAAAAAAGGAAAAAGTGGCATTACAACTAATATTTCCTAAACAAACTGAAGAAATAAAAACTTATAAAACCATCATATATGCGGGAAGTATTTCTAATAATATTTCAAAGATAATATCTTTAGCAACGAATACAACAATTGTTTTTAAAACAGAAAGTAACGTAAGTACAAAATTGTTAAATGTGAAAACAAAAATACCAACATTACCGAAATCAGGTATATATAAAATCAAATGTCCAGAATGTAATGCTGTCTATTTGGGTCAGACCCTTAGAAATTTTGAAATCCGATACAGTGAACACTTACGAGCATACACATTTAAACAACCAGATAAATCCCATTACGCAAAACATATACTTGACACCAACCATTCATTGACACCAAACACAGAACTAGAAGTACTACATATTTGTGATAAGAAACAAGAACTGGATTTCCTGGAAGAGTTGGAAATTAGAAGACACTTAACAAACCCACAATATGAAGTCGTCAATGAACAGATAAATCTAGGGAGTTCTCCACTATTAAACTGTCTTCTTAAGTGATAATTGTAAAGATCAGCAGATATAGTTTTCCTGATTTTCTATATAATTGCACAGTTATACTGATCTTAATTGGAAAAATTATATTCAGGATTTCACCATAGGGCTAATAATATCTAAGCTTCAATATTTGTGATATCACATCTTCTTTTTTCTGTTACCATATATTAGGTCAATCACAGAGTAGGTCACTTCTTGGTCTAGCCAAAAATAACTACCAAACATCAAGTAGGCATTAAATGAAATGTAACTTCTGTCATTCTGACGATGATATTGATTTAGCGAAACAATTGTCAATTTTTTAGAATTTTTTTTTATTATATTGTGGAACTAGCTAGAAACGTTGAATTTCATTTAAAACGCTAATTTGATTATTTTGTTTGTTTTCCCATTCCCTTTTTGTACGGTCATCTAATTTTTGCAAAATTATTGGAATCAATAATGCCTCCTAATTTTTAATAGGTAAATGCAATTTTTCCAATGCAGATAAATGTTGATAACAAATCTAACAATTTTCTTAACATTGATGAAGATTCTCGTGTAATGTTTGGTAATTTGAACAATAATTAACATACGTCCGTGTTTATAATAGGTCTACGGTTTTCATATCGTTAATATCCAAATTTTCTATCAGTTTCAATGCGTCATCCTGACAACATGATTTTAAATACATTAATTTTGTCACCTCGCTAATATCCTGTTGTTTTTTAACCAATGCTTCAAACTGATGGCGAAAACTAAACCAGATTTCATATTTTCCGTAAAATTTGAAGCAGGAAGATTTGTAACAACGCTTTTATTTTCTACATTAGGACTAAAAGTAGTTTGAAATTGAGATTGTTTAATATTAACATGGTTTAATTGATGAAATGTAGCAATAATCTTTTTTGATTTAGACATTTCCGTGTAAAATAACGATTTGGTGTCTAGTCTATTAGCATTTTTATTGGAATCTAAAAATTCCAAACGTATATGGACCCTATCAAACGCTAAAAAGTCGTCTTTGACGCCTTCTGATCGACATTCGATTTGAAATTGGTCAAGGTTTTCCTTATTTTGCGATAAACAACTTGAAAACCGATCTAATCTATCCCTAATAACCTGTCTTATGTGCGATAATTCTAAAATTTCAACTTCATCAGAGCTAACTTCTATGTCTATTACAGTTTTTTTGATTTTTTTGTGGCATGTTTCTTGGTATATGACGAGAATAATTGCTAATTTACGTTTATAAGATATGAATATGCTAAACAAGAACTAGAATTCTTTTTTCTCTGGAAACAAGTATTTTAGATGCATGTTCAATTTGTAAATTAATGTTTGACAAGAATGTCACTACTACTTGAATTAACGAATAACGATGCAATTATTACTTTTATACTAAAGTAATATGTGCGATTGATTTAAGTTATCCATTTAAAAGCAATTAATAACGAAAAAATGTACGATATGATAGGATAGATTCCAAGCTGTTTTTACACACTATATAAGAAATAATTGGCAGGAATTAAAGCGGTTAAATAATTAGACTGAGCTATATATGTTCCTCCAGGTCCTACAGGTCAACCAGGTAGCTGTGGTTTCAAATCCGGCTCGAAGCGTTTATGTTTAAATCGTGGATTCACTTTTTGTTGAAAAGGCTGTAATTGAAGGACCAGCTCAAAGAGGGCAATAAATAAATGGCTGTGTGGCTGGGTGGATGAAGGAACTCTTTTTTGATTGATTCGATCTGAATTCGTGACGAAAAATATATTACTTCACTACAAAAAACTTTATTTATTCGTTCACTGTGACATATAGGTACTTTTTCTTGCCGATCTGTTTTTTTAATAACAAAACAACATTCTTTTTTTACAACTGGCTTGCAAAACACATTTCAAAGTCGGTAAAAAGTTTGCTTTAACGATAAGTACAAGTTGGCAGCATTCGGCTGACACTGTTGTCCTTTTTCTTAATATAACAAAAAAACCGGGAAAAACTATAAACTTAACAGTGTTATTGCCAAATTCAGAGGATGCCGAGCGACAGAATTGCGAATCCGATAAAAACTTCGGGGATATAGAAGGCATCCATAAAAAAGTTATTGAGGAAAAAGTCGTTTAGACAGGCTTGTAAAAAGATCTGAAGAGAAATAGTTAACAATTAGCGATGGTTAAGGTTAATGAAAAAATCTGCTAAAGCTTTCGGCATATCTTTGGTATAGCTAGTTTTCTAACCTTCTGAAATACTCTTGCTCTCTAGTATTTTTTTTTTGGAAAATATAGTTATATTATCTTTATGCTTATCTAAGTTGTAAAAGCATTTCTGTTCTCTATCGCGTATAACTCTTGTCTCGTAGTATACAATATTAACTAAATTAGACATTAATTTTTCACTTAATTACTATATTTAAACGTAATCTATACTCGTGACGATAATTATTACATTTATTGGAACGCCTAACATCGTGTTGCGGATATTTACATCTACGAACGCATATATAAGATTACATGCAGGTCCGGTACAATCAGTTTTCACTCAAATTCTAGTTATGGAGTTTGAAGCCTCTCTCATTATTAGAAAATGAAACCAGTCGATAGGAGAAGAACTTCGCGAAAATACAAACATGATGTTTGTATTCTGAAGCTAAAATGACAACGCAAATTTATAACCGGTACGGTCTAAAGCAAGAGTTCAGAAACTAAATGTATCACGATATACTATGTCAAAAAATTAACGGAAACTGGTGAATGAGAGGGTTGTAAGGGGCCACGGTTCAGATGATATAGATACAGATACAGTTGGTACAGAAATACCAGCCCAAATGTCAACCTCACCTGCACGCGGTACTCCCTGCTATATAACTAATGAGGCTCTGATGTCCGAGTATCTGCCGGTATAAGCAGATTCCTCAGAATTGCCAACAGTCTCTTCATAGGAGAGTGGATGTGCAAACTAGAGGTAGGGCACTCTCTTGTCCATAACCAGATTACCGAGCCCACAACTGAACATAAACATCTATGATACCGCAATAGAGGAAGTTGAGAAATTTAAATCTCTTGGTAGCTGGATAACAACAAACGTAGATCCTGACGTCGAAGTAAGATCAGGTATAAAGCAGGCCAGAGCCATATTCCTAAAATTGAAAAATCTATTGTGTAACACAACATTAAACTTAAACTTAAGATACCGTTTTGTAAAAGCATACGTGCACTCAGTTCTCCTGTATGGAGCAGAAACAGACTCGAGGCTTTTGAAATTTTGATCTTCCGTAGACTACTAAAAATATTATGGACTCAACATGTATCTAACGATAAAGTGCTTAGACGTATGGAAAGGGAAAGAGAGTTACTAACAACAATAAAACGAAGAAAGACCACTTATCTGGGCCACATATAACGTAACAACAAGTATGATATACTGAAATTAATAATAGAAGGAAAAATCGGAGGTCGCAGACAACATTCGTGGTTAAAAACCATACGCGACTGGACTTGTAAGAACACATCATTTTTAATTCGTAGCACTCAGAACCAAAATAAGTATGCCGAAAATTGTTGCCAACCTTCATTATATGGAGATGGCACCTGAAGAAGAAGGTGAATGAGACACATTCTATTTATTCGAATGCAATCCAGTTTCTCAAGTAGGCAGCTTTCAAAATAATACGTTCAGACCAACAAATCATTTATCCATCAAAATATTTCTTGAATGCACACGTTACTTGCAGCACACTTCCTGTTAAATCTTTCATATACTGAAATGCTTGGAAGTGTTAATTTGTTTGATGAGATTTTTTCAGCTACTGCCTAGATATTCGTTCACAATGAAACTTTCTGAGATAGTGAGTGTTATCGTGGTCTTGAACAATCCTTGAAAATGATAAGAGAGTTTGTGGAACACAAAACTCTCAGATTCTAAGTTTCTCATAAAAAAGTTATACGAAAGTTTACTTAAACATAATTTTGGAATTTAAAGAATTTACTTAAACATAATTTTGGAATTTAAAGAGATATTAGTGAATCTTGAGACACTCCAGCAGTTATGGTAAAGTTACCTTCAGATACAGAGCCAATTTCGATATTCAATTTCCTATTAGTTGAGTTGAGATGTTATATTTTGATTCGGAAATGTTGCGAGCTATTTAAGGAAAAACAAAGGAAAAGGGGCGATGTATAAGAGCAACGAACAGGGAATCGTAAGTGTATATAAAATATTAACATCATAGCAGTGGCTAATGCCCAGATAATCTTATAGGATATGTAGATTTAATTGAAAGAGGCTGTCAAAATGAACAGTTCATAAGAAAAAAGATGGAGAGTGCCAGAGAAGAGGCGGAATAATAATTTAGACGAGTATCTCAATGGAAAGAAAATCAGAAGATAGACACTAACAAAATATATTTCACAAAAAGTTGTAATCAAATGATAGAAGAAAAATCATAAACTGGAATGTGGTGGAATATAGTTACAGGCCCCATAGAATCTACCATCACATCTAATTCGCTTTTGAATGCACTTTGCTACTCATGCGATTAACCGGGAGCCTTATGCTGTACTTCTAGCGCTCACGGATAAGAAAATTTCATTTCAATTTCATAATGTGAGAACGATTCTTTATTCGATCTATAATAAAAATCATTTCCACCTTTATTGGGAAACAATTCAATTGAAAAAACTGTAGAATTCCTGTAAACCCGGAATAATGACATTCTAAGCGAACGTACATCTAGTTAATAAACGTCTTAAACAATTTTTATATTTCCATTCACTTTAGTTCCTATCATGATCGCATGTGAATGACAACTGGAAATTAAATCAAATTATCTTCTATCGGGCAATAATCCATTTTCAATGAAATAATCGTTAGAGGTGGTGTGGAATTTCAGATCATGAGCAATTTCACTATTGCAATGAACTTCTTTTAGTGTCAACTTACATTGGTTTTATTTTAATATTGAACGAGTCCAAAAGGTGCACTTGATACCTTTTATGATTGTAAATGATGGTATCGTTATTAACAGACAATAAATTTATTTTACGTTGTTCAGAAACGTATTGAAAATGTACAAAATTTGTATTTAATATATAATTTGCGTTTGGAACATCTGTTCCAGTCCTGTAATAGAAGTATATTAAAAAAGATTATGGATGGAAGATGAAATACATATATTATATATATATATATATATATATATATATATATATATATGTATATATATATATATATATATATATATATATATATATATATATATATATATATATATGTGTGTGTGTGTGTGTGTGTGTGTTATAACGGAATCTGTAAGCACGATAGAGGGCGTATTTTTTTACGGATCAAAACCAAACTCGCTACAGAAATCGGTTTGGCCAAAATCTTGGAGTTCGTTAATGAGCCAAATCGGCCCAGTATATACAAGATGGTGACCTGTCAAAGTTGAAAAAAAATCGTATTTCTTTTGTTTTTCACTTGACGCAAAAAAGTTACTGAAGTTTTTCATAGGCCTTAACAAGTTCTACAGCTTTTGTATTAAACAGTTTTCTCTAAAACGTACATTAAAACATTTATTTAAGAAAATTCACAATTTTACAAGATTTTTTTGTTTTGCTTTTGTTTTGATGCCAAAATGTTATTTCATTTTTGATTTGATGCAAAAATGTTACTGAAATAAGCCTGTCCAATTGGTCCTGTGCCAATGGGATTTTTTTATGTTTCTGTAAAATTCAGTTGGTCTTTATACCATACATAAGAACTGACCAAACATAACATTTGACACACTTAGATGAGCCACAGCTTTTCTGAACCGTACTCTCGAATAGAATGTTTTTATGTCTCAACCAGAAGGTTTTATTGTACAAGGCCAAGAAAATGAAGTTTTAAAACTTAAAAAGGCTGCATACAGATTAAAACAATCTTCTCGTGTTTGGTATAAGAAGGTTGAAGTTGTTCTTAATGATGTCGGTTATGAAAAATCAGATTATGAATCATGTATTTTCATAAAACATCAGGATGATTTGATTACTATGATTGCACTGCATGTTGATAAATTTTTTATTTTTTCTAATAATCATGTTGAAACTGAATCTATTAAAAAACAGTTGAGTTGAGTTGAGACATTTAAGATCAAAGATTGGGGACAGGCTAAGAATTGTTTCGGTATTAGAATTAACTATTGTGAAGATAAAAAAATACTATAACACTTGATCAGGAACACTTTATTGATAGTTAGCTGATTAAATTTAGGATGACAGATTCAAAAACTGTAGCCATTCCTATGGAAGTGAATACAAATTTTGAAAAATAGGAAAATTGTAGTAAAATTTTTCCATATCAACAACTAATGGGAAGTTTAATGTATCTTTGTGTAATGACTATACCTGATATATCATATTGTGTTCGCTATTTACGTAGAGAGTATTTTCCATCACGTGACTGATACGACATCAACCATATGCATCTTAATAAAAACAATACGACAAACTCTTGTATTGAGTTTCGCTCTTTTTCTGTTATTAGAAGAAGACAGTACCAACATAGTATGTGTTGAATAATATCGTCAACTAAGTCACGTTAAGGAAAAGCTTCACCGTTTCTACTGCAAGTCAGTTCAACAATTGTTTTAACGAATCTGATTTGGATGGAGCGAAGAAAGTTTTAAAATATCTAAAAAGTGCAAAGTCTTACTGTTTGAAATAGATAAAAGTTATTTAAAATTTAGAAGGGTTGGTTGATGCTGATTGGGGACGAAATAATATTATTAGGAGATCTTATACAGGTTTTTGCTTCAAACTTGCTGGTTTTGCTGTATCCTGGAAAAGCTCTAAGCAAAAATCAGTAGCACTCTCCAGTACAATGTTTGAATGTAGTGCCATTAGTGAAGCTGCCAAGGAAGCAGTTTACCTTGAACTTTTAGATAAGTCTATTTGTGTACTATTATATAATGATAACCAGGGTGCACAAAAACTTTCACAGAATAGTGTGTTTCATGAAAGGTCAAAGCACATTGACGTGCATTATCATTTTGTTAGGGAGAGTATATCTAGGAATGAAATTGAATTAAGATATTGGCAGACAGCTGATATGCCAACAGATTTATTAACTAAAGCGTTACATAGCAATAAACATTGTAAATTCATGAAATATTTAAACATTATTTTTAGTAAATACTAATTCTAAATTGTTTGATATTTTGAAATAGTTGGGGTGTAGAAAGATAGTTCAAAATTTCCACTTATTTGGTTACGCCATCTATTTCCTTACGTCAAAAAATGTCTACTGTCGGGAATAGAAGAAAGCAGTCTTTGTTGTGCACTCGTGAACGAAGCACGTTGTTTTATTTTATCCCGAACCGCGTAAAAATTCTTAACAACTACAATTAATAGAAATGTGAATTAATTATACCAACATATCTTCAGTCTGAATTGACAAGAGTAATACGTAATCTACTGCTCTCGGCGAAGAGAATTGAACAAAATGACGGTAGTGAGTGCGTGACTTATGCTAGAGAAAGTACAACTGGATGCGAGTAGACTATAGCGCCTATGTACTAGAAAATGCATCCCAAGATAGTCTATGGATTTTACTGAATGAATGGCTACATTTTCTACATTTTTTCCACCTCGTTTACGAATAGCAGTCAGTGAAAGACTTATTTTCATTCTAAGTGTAGCCACTGACCATATGTACTAACAGGTTTGATTTTCCTACCTACTCTAGTTTTTACATGAGGGCAAATATCTAACTTATGACTACTTTCTCCAACATCCACGATTTCATATTTCTCCGTTACTTCCAGTTCGTAAAGACGGTAAAGACTTTCTATATTTCCCTGGAAACAGTTCCTCTATTACTAGAAGCGGACATTCAAAGCACTTCTTTCCATCTGATCCCACGAACACAATGTCCCCCACCGGCAGAATTTTCTTCTCGTTTGCCTTCATCACAAACTGCGACAGGTACTTCTTCCTGAATCGCGACTGGATTTGATCATGGAGCTGATTCATGTTCCTATAGGTCTTCCACTGGAAGTCATCACTGGTCTCCTTAAAAAATCCTGTCATATTTCCTCTTATGAAAGTCTTGGATGTAAGTAGGATGAGATCTCCGTTATCTTCAGTCACAACGGTCATTGGATGGTCGTTGATCACAGCTGCTACTCCTGCCAATTAAGTGCGTAGCTCGTCATATTATAACTTCGCTCGATCCAGCATTCGATCCTTAACAGACCCGACCAGTCTCTCCCACTATCCACCCCATTACGCTGCAGTGGGCGGTTTGAAAATCCATTGAATTTGTTTAGTGTTGCCCAGGTCACTTATAGAGTCTCAATCTAACGTCTTGAATAAGTGGTCAGCTCCCACGAAGTTGGTACCATTATCGCTGTATGTTATTGTACACGAGCGGCAACAAATACTTATGAAAAGTTCCAGTGCACAAATGGCCGCCTCCATACTTAGACTTATCACGAAATACTGCGCATGTGAAGAGAACGATTCAGACTTTCGTTCCATCCTTCAGGTTCACTGGTCCAGCAAGGTCAATTCCGGTGGTGGAAAATGGCTCGTTAATTTTCACTCCATTTTAAAGAAGTTCCACCGGGTCATTTGTTAATGGAACTGCTGCAGGTCTCTTGCACTTTATACTTTGGCAATGTTGGATCCCGCCATGGCAGATGTACTCTTGATTATCATAGATCAATTTTAGCACTGATGTGTGTCATCTCGGCAAAAAGTAAGGAAAAATGATGTCTTTCGTCTCTTTTCATTCCGTAACTTTAGTTTTGACACTGAGCATGTCATCATTATTCGTATCCCCTGAACGACAGTTTTCTTGAAACGACTCTTTTTGAATTTGTCAATTAAGAATGTTTTCTGCTACTTTCAATTCAGGGAACGTCAACACTGATGATGTGCTCCTTTCTCCTCTGCATGACTAGATGTCGAAGCACCCATTCCCAAACTGCGAAAATTTTGCGGTAGCAAGAGAGTTCAAGTGGCGTGGCTCTAATTACTCTCGTTGCTGCTGAATATGTAGATCTGCATTCCTTATTTATTTCTTCCCTTCCACTATCGCGACTCCAAGAGCTGGATTAGACTGCAGTCACGGAAAGGAAGATAGTCTTGATTATGTATTCCAGGAACATGTTGCCACTGGTAACAATTTGTTGATGCACGGATTTCCTTCACCCGATTCCTCACGAAAACGCCCCAATCTCCTGTATGTCGAATCCAGGCCAGTGCGATACTGGTGTCACTACAGAAATATAATTGAACGTCATCAGTCTGGTAAATCTTCACGTACAAGATTTGCACTTGCACCAACTACGCATGCCATTAGTTCCAATCTCGGAATGTTTGCACATTTAATGAGAGCTAACCGGAACTCAGGAGTCAACAATTGGACTTCGATGTGGTCATGGTCCTCGGACGTATAAAGCACCCACTTAGGGATTAATTTGAACTTGCGTCACAAAATGTGAGCACTTCTCGTCTGGTGAATGTTAGAACCTGAATGAGACGTGGTTTTTTCATTGACTCGTTCCCTCTTTCCACTGCTTAAACTTTTTTTGTATTTCCCCAGGCATTGGCCACGAATTCTGCAAAAGCTAATTTGATAGGTCTAATGCTGGACAGGTGAAACCAATGGGAACAAACACAATTGATATAATGCTGAGTACTTGTCTCTTCGTAATGTTTTCTGCTGTTCCAACGACCTTGATATCACAGAATAATATATCTTTACATCGGTTCCAGAGTATGCCAAGTAATGAAATGCATCCGCCCTTCTTAGTCATGTCATCATCTTTCCCGGAATTCAACCCACACCAACCACTGGTTCACAAGGCGATTTCGAAGTCCTCCGAAAAGATGTGAGCTCATAACCTCAGTTTCATGTTGGCTCCTCTGATGATTAAGATAGATGTGTTCCGGAAGTCGTGGTATTGTTGGACACTGGAGCAGACGTAATCATATTATCAATATAATAACATTATTTTAAGGTTTGTGCTAACGGAAGGCCATCCACCTGATCCAGATGGTATGAAAGTGGTTATATGTGAATCAGAAGTTCACGGCTTGACTTGATATTCAAGCTAGCCGACTTGACGTCAAGTAGTAGTTTTTAATATGAAGTCAAGTATTTATTTATCAAGTAGTTGAAAAGTCAAGTACTTCTATCAAGCTACTTGATTTTCAGCAGTTTTATGAATGATGCAAATAATGAGAATGAACGTTGCGGAAAACACTTTCATGTATGAATCTTATTGTATGACAGAACCTAAAATATGAACTATTTTAAAATGGAAACACAAATTAAATCGCAATAAATCATAACAAAATGCAAAATATTGTTTCTTAATATTGAGGAACCTCCAAGCACTGTTCGATTTCATCATTTTTCCATCAAGGATTCAAGGCACATGAGGAATCTTATGGATTTGTCGCCTAATTTATTGCGGGTTTTTGTAACAGTCAGAGCAGCTCTGGAGAACTCTCTTTCAACAGGAGCTGAAGATGCTGACGTTGATAAAAAATCTTTAACCATTTTGGCCAGGTTTGGAAAAATGTTTTCGTGCCTCTTCCACCATTCTAATATATCTTAAGAACTGTTAGTTAGCACGTACAGACAGGTATTTGTCTATTTCCTAACGCCAAGCCATTTCATTTGCTTGATTCACAGGAGATTTATTGAATAAACTTAGGAGATCGATATCAAACTCACTGTTATTATCCTTCGAAGATGAAGATGATGGTGTTGTTCTATGTAGACCTGGCTGAAAATTTTTGATTTTAAAAATTTCTTCAAAGTGTTTGACTGCTTCCTTTTCCAAGTCTTTTCCCCAACTTGTAATGGAGAATGTTTCTACTTTATGCCGGGGATCTAAGATTAATACAACACAGTACATCCATTTGGTTATTTGGTAATGTTTGATGATTTTATCTTTAGCCGCTTAAATACTGTAAATTAATTTTTTCATCAGTCTCATTTCTACTTGGATCATTATCGAGTTCAATAACCCATTGTTCTAGCTTATCCAGGATCATATTTATACCAATTATCCCCATCGGAAGTGTGCAATATGCTTCACCTCTAATGTTTTGGAAATTGTCTTGAAACTGTTCAGATATTTACAAACTCGATGTATCATCGACCACTTCGTGTCTGTAGGCTTAAAAGTTTTCATATTTTCGGTGTTATCACAAAGAATGTTTAATGACTTTTTCATTTTGAGGCACCATCGCAGCATATCCAAATTCCATCTTGTTATGACATCTACTTTTGGCATAGCCATTGTTAAATTCAGAGTAGTGCAAAAAAATTCGAAATCGTTGCGCAGATTTTAGATTTTTCCAACTTCTCTCCAAGACAATGAATTTTTTTCATTATAAATAGCGAATTTATATCTCCAGTTATTTTATCACTGTCCGATAGGGTAGCATCTCTCTCTGTCTCTTGAAACTCAGAATTCGAATCAAGTATTTTTATAAAATCTCTGGCCCCCAAATTTAAAATATGCGCAAAATATTCGAATTGACTATTTTTAGGGCCAATGTCGGAAATAGAGCCTGTAAGCTCATTCATAAATGTGAAATTGCTGTATATATTATCGGTTGTAACTCCTTGCACAGAATTTGTTGAATCGTATAATTCAAATGTATCAGCAAAAAGCTGTCAGTATGTTGTCCATGCGCCAAAACAAAATTCAAAAGGATGGCATGCAGTTTCCAATTAATATCAATGAAATGAGCAGTAATTTCATAGTATCCTTTCAAACTAGAAGAATACCAACCATCTATTGTGAATGAAATTTTTTATTTATATTTCTTGAGTTTCCTTTTGAGGGTATTCTGTCCTAACCCGAACATTTCCATTGTAAAAGAATTCATTTCATTCCTACCATTCAAAATTGCGTTAGGATTTAAGTACCTATAAACTTGTAAACTTATTTCGACCTCGAAAAAATTGAACGGTAGGTACTTTTTCATCATATACTCCATAAGTAGCTTTTGAAACTGAAAATGTAGGAAAAATCAAATTAATATATGAATGTATTAACGAATTCTAATTTTTAAGAAATAGTAATAAGTAGTTTTTGTTTTTTCTAGGACCACATCACCCGAAAATAACAAAATTCGCACTCTTTGGTTGTTTATAAACTACTAAATTTCACACGTGCGCAGAAATATTTCCACACATTTGGGAAAAAAACCATGTTCACACATGTGTGGAAAGTAATGTTGACATTAGAATATTTTCCATACGCGTGCAAAACAAAAAGAGTAATAATTACAAAATTTAATACAAATCGCGAAGAAAATTAATTGTGTTCGTAGGAAAAACAGTGTACACAACTAGTAAGAAAGTGACTTTCCTACACTCGTCAAATTTTTTCACTCGGCTATCGCCACGTTCAACAACATTCTCACCCGTGTGAAATGTATCACGTTCTACCATTCTACTCTAGTTGTGTAATATGGTATTCTGTGAAACCCTATTTCAGCGTTCAACGATAATCTGGCTAACGGCTGATTATTGAGGGATTTGTATTGTTTGGTTACAAATTCCTCTACACAGTGGTATACAAGCAGCAGCTCAGTCTATGCAATTTTAATATATTCAATATTTTCTATACCTGCTTTTAAAGATAATAGATAATAACTTACCCTTTCATTTGTGGTACTGCGATTACCACTTAGCCAACTTAAAATCGTACTTTTCTTATTGGTATTGGTACTTGCAGAGAAACTTGCACGGGAAGTCGAATGTTCTAATTTCCCAACAGTTTGTTCATAGATTTTAGTATGTTTGGATTTTTCGTTTTTAGTACGGCAGGCTTCGTTGTATAAACCGTGCATTTCCCTTGCTTATCAGTCTTTTTCGTACTATTCGGATATTGTTTAACGGTGAAATAATCCGTGACTATTTTCTTTCCATTAGTCTTAGTTTTTTTGTGTGCCCGCTCTAGCACAAGTTCACGATCTTATGATTGAGAAGTATTTTCCTCTCACACATATTCTGACACGCTAGTCTCAGATTCCATTATTTCCGGTGAATTACTCATTTTTTGCCGCAGAGCAAAGGTTTAAACACTTATGTAATTTTGTGAGATAACAAGTGACACACTTGGACAAATCTAGACCAGACAAGACTGCGCGATTGATTCAGTCAAGTCAAGTGATGAATATCTCAAATCAAGTCAATTATGTAAATTGTCACGAGTTCGATTTTTAAGTCAACTCAAGTAGCTTATTGGAATATCAAGCTACTTGACTTGATGAATCTCTAATGTCAATATAAAGACGATCTTCAGGTGCTTGTAAACAGCCGTACAACGCTATCTTTTTTCAATGTCTAAACAAAAGTTCTGATTGTTACATACATGTAGAGAGACGTAATCATATTATGAACATAATAACATTATTTTAATGTTTGTGCTAACGGTACGAAGGGAACTTCCACTTGATCCAGATAGTGATTGATTACAGCTCCGAGATGAATGTGGTTACATCTCAATCCAAAGACGACCCTCAGGTGCTTGTAAACAGCCGTTTTGCTGCAATCGCTAATCTCCCACCATAGAAACTTTTGATTAAAATGATCCTCTGCTCGCACTTGTACTATCTGAAACGCTTTCCTTATGTCGGCTGACACTCCATACTTTTTCTCTCGGAAGACTGAATACAACTATCAAGCTTCTTTTTCCGACTAATATGGAGTTGCTCAAACATGATCAATCGTTGAGCGTTGTTTTGATCAATACTATCTGTGAATTGAATGCACTTTCAGTATACCTAACTTTCAAACGACACGTCTAAAAATTTTCCCATAATCATTAATTTTAGAAGGAACAGTTCTGTTTGTCTGTTTTGAACGAACTTGAATTTTGCACGTTATTTGAGCATTGATATTTAATTGAAAAAATAATATTTAAGAAAAGCAATGGCTTCACCCACAACATCGGCAATCGGCATGAGGTATGTTGATTAAATTCCTTTTAACGAATCCCCATCAAATCATCACAAATACTTTCAACTTAATCATATAATTAATGAATATAATGACTTCATCTGAAAATATTTAAGAAAGACCTTGACAAGGTCTAAGAATAACAATATTCCTGTATTTTTCTTTTAAAACTAGTAATTATTATACGACCACGGCGCAAAAGCTTTTGTGTGGTGATAAATCTGCCATTCCATTTACATAACAAACAATGGATTGGAATTTACTATATTGCTATTTTCACTGAAAATAACAAATAAACACAGGTGTGGTAACCTAACGTCCTTGCATGGTCGCTGACATATAGACATAGACGTGCTAAGAAATAACAAAGTGGGTAGTTATTCAAAATCGACAAATGTTCTCTGATATTCTAGCATCAGTTACGTAACATATTAGAAGCTGCAAGAACGTTTTTTTTTCAATTGCTCCTCACATGTACGAATTTCCTACATTACTTCTTGTCTACTGCCATTATTCCTGCACGCGTTTTAGATCCTGTTGATAGTGCCATCCGATGTTTCTGTAGATCTTCCTGTTTACGTTTTCATTAACTTTTCATATGTTTATGATTAGTCTCACAAATTTCGTCTTCCGTAGTTTGTATCTTCCCCATCACATTTTTTTGTTAGTACGCAGTTCTCCAATCCGTATATTTACGCAAATAATTGTAACAAGCCGATCGCCTGTTACGATTTCTATCGGACTATGGTATTTTAATTTCGTCATACTAATGTTTCGAAATCAAAAAACTTGTTTCTCTTCCAAATTTCGTGTATGTAAACGATATCGTACATTGGAAAATTCTCTTCCTATCAGTAAAATTCATGAGTTAGTACCTTATATCGTTGTGGTTTCACATATTTGCTGGTGAGTTAGATTTTTGGAATATTTTTTCTACATGTTCATTGTGTTTAATTTCAAATTATAATATGGGCTGGCGTTTGTTCAATTCTTTTTTATTGTAAAAAAACATTTTATATTCTTTTTGAAGCAAATTTTCAATAATTTCTTTTCATTCTTTTTTAGCTTCATAATTTCGCATTTTCTGTTTATTTAGGGAACAAAGCGAATATAATAGAACAGACTTCTGTTAGTTTTATTTTAAAAACTAGATTCAGTTTTTTATGTTTTGAAGCATAAGGTTCCTATCTGTTCCATCTATTCCTTCCTTCCCAGAATTTTTCCTTGATTTTTACTCTTTTCATCTTTCCTCAGCGCTGCAGCCCCTGGGTAGGCCCTATGAAAACACCACCCATAGAAGACAACAGAAAACCGGCCGGGATGGATTGAAGCCATATCTCCATCGACTAGGACCTAGCTGAGAGCTGAATAATTCCAGAACCTCTCCAAGATAAGTCCTTTGTCTTATATTCAGTTCATCGAAATATAGA
Organism: Galeruca laticollis; assembly: GCA_963921935.1. Classification (NCBI taxonomy): domain Eukaryota; kingdom Metazoa; phylum Arthropoda; class Insecta; order Coleoptera; family Chrysomelidae; genus Galeruca; species Galeruca laticollis. The sequence goes on from OY998184.1 coordinate 19,754,098, forward strand.
ATTGAATATTTTTATTGTATAACGGCTTTCGTATTCGTCTTGTATTTTGGATATGCAGTTAATGTGAATTATCTATTGAGTTATAAATAACTATAATTTGCTGAACATTTGATATTTGATTTTCAGCAGTTTATATTAACTTGGTACCTTGGCGTTAAAATATTTTTAGTATTTCGTTTTGTTAAGTTAAAGTAAATATATGGTTTTCCAGCTTTTAACCTTTTTAGTTTTTTTGTTTAATTTAAGTAGCGCTTGAAAAGCTGGTGGCGTCCAATTTAATATCGATTATTCACCCCACCACAGTGATTGCTATAAAAATACATTAACTGGAGTCGAATACCATAACCTGAGGAAGTGTCCCAAGCCGGGGAGAACATATGTTACATAATGTACCCAAGCCCAAGGAAGGTGGCGAAAAAGTAGAAGCATTCCAGACAAAACAGAATTTACTAGATGAATATAAAGACTACAATCAACAATTACCTAAACACATCTCATAGAAATTGCATTCGTCGTATCCAAAATTGCTAGAAACTACTTATTTATCTCTTTTATCGTTCACTCAATTTAGATTTATCCAATAGATTTGAAGCTATTAAAACGTAATTTTCCACTTCCAGCATTTCAAACTATCTCTAACGCTTGTTAGTGACAATCTTATTCGCAGAATATTTGTCACACGTATTCTCGCCAACCAATCCCCTAATAATTGTCCTGGGATAGCATTTTTATATGTCAATTACAATATTGATGAAGACATTGGAATACATCTATTATAAAATAGATGAATTATTTATGAATAATACTAACAATTGTATCTATAAACATATTTCTTTATACTATAGCATGACTCACATTAGGTTTCTTCTAACCTACGATACATCACCGTTTTGGAATTGTTAGGAATTGTTTTATACGCAGGCGCAAACTTTGCAACATCCCAGATCTGATGTAAGTTGGAACGGTTTTAGGCCTGCTTAATTAACGTTTTGTTTATGTAATACTGTGACCTCAATTTTTAAAACATTTGCATTTAATGGACTTTATTACTGGTATTATCCATTATTTTCAATTTAATTTGTTAAATTAAACTATAAAACTCTAGTTAGCTGAAAATGAAACTGAAATCTTATTTGCTTTAAAAAAATGACAGTTGCGGCCAATAAAAAATGGGACAACTCTTATAATTTTTTTATAATTCGCGTATAAAGAGACTTCATTATAACATTGTTTACAGTGTCACAATGAAGCTCTTTGAACACTGTTATAGTAATTTTTAGTGTAAAGTTGGTTATTGTATTTAGTTATATTTTTATTTGACATTTGACTTTAACCTTGAAAAAAATTATAAATAAAATGGTCTAGCGTTGTTCCAGCTAGCAAATTATTATATTAAAGGTAAATTTGAATGATTTCTATATTAAAAATATTAATGAATAAAGAACGCTAACGTTTATTTATCAATGATTTGTCAATTGTTTATTTTCATATTGTATAGGATCAATATATAGGTATAGAAAACGTTCGATTTTTGGGATAAATTACCAGATATCTATGTGAAGATGTATTACAGAAATAATTCTGTTCATGATATGATATAAATAGATCGCAAGAGCGTATACGAAGAAACTCTTTTTTAAACAAATAATCATCCTCTTTTTGCTTAAATGAAAGTTTGATTACAATTTAAAGAGAGAGAGAGATTCGTGAATGAGTTTGGGGTGGGTTGGGGTTTTCTTGGTTGATTTGTCGTTTTCTTGATGCCGCCCTGGTATAGGATAGGTTTCCTCTTCAGGGCTGTGTTGGGGGTGTGTTGGGTGGTTTAGTGCGCGTTGACCGAGAAATTAGGTTGGGGTTTAAAAGTGTCTAGTAGAAAAAATTTTTAAAAGTGTCTAGGAAAATTTGTTTAGAAGTGTCTAGGATGAGAGTTGTTGGGTGGGCTTTTCGCCAGAAGTTGACTGGAGGGTTGTGCTGCGTTGGGGTGAATTGGGGGTTGGTCTCTGGAAGCAGCGAAGCCCAGAAGTGTGCGGAAATGATTTGACAAAAGGTGTCTAGGATGGGAGTGTAAGTGTTGAAGACGAACCATGTATCGTTGCCGATACATAGATATATGCGTTGGACTGGCTAGGTGTAGGAATTATGAAATTGAATGTTATTTATTTATTGATTGTGAAAATTCTTAAATGTCTGAAGATTTTTACTTTTTGGGCTTTTGTTATGTGAAAGGTGTATAGGAGACATTTTTCAAAAGTGTATGGAATTAAGTATTTTGTTGAAGTTTGGTAGAAAGTAGCGGTGACGTGCCTTCGGTGATTTGGGAATGTTTTCGATGGTTGGTGGAATAATAACAATTTTAAATCTAAAAATGCGGGTGCGTCGATCGTCGGTCCATTTGGCTAGTGATTAATTCACAGAGTGTACAGGAAAACCGCAAAAACCTGCAACACCGACGTGGGTGGTTAGGTTAGGTTAGGTGGGGGCGGCGATAACTATAGGGTTAGTCCAAAGTGTTGAACAAATATGGGAATGTGAATTTTGGGATTTGTTGAGATTTTATTATGATGGTTTTGGACTTGTTGTGGAGGTTGTTGAGAAGAGAATTAATGACCTAGAATGTTGTGGGAAATAGTGAGTTTTTACGATTATCGTAGAGAGATTGGGGAGCTGTCGAGGTAGTCGATGTATTCGTCGGGGAGGTCGTCGTAAGCCGTGGCTAGCAGGCGCAACGGAGGGAATGGGAGCTTCCTCTGGGGGTACCTACCGAGGGGTCGTCTGTTGGCGACCCACGGTGTGAGAAGGGTGTTTTTGGCGATTTCGCTGCCCAATTCGATGGTACGATTAACGTATCGGGCTTGTAGGTTATTAAGGCGTGGTAGAAGTGGCTCGATGTCTATATTGACATATACTGTGTTGGTGGGCGAGTATGTAGCCTTGTATTGGCAGTATCTAAGGATTGACTGCTCACAAGTTCGAAGTCGTTTGGCAAGATGGTTGGGGAGGGTGCAATAGACGTTTGCTCTATAGTCGATTATTGGACGGATATATGTTTTATACGTATTAAGTAGGGTGGTAGGGTGTGTGCGTCCGAATGTGCCGCCGAGCGCCTTGAGAAGATTAACTCTCCGTCGGACTTTATTTAAAGTGTCCATTAGGTCGGGCGTCCAGTTGAGAGTGTAAGTGAATTTCACTCCCAAATAGACGACTTCCCTACGGATTTCGAGTCGATCACCCCAGAGCATGAGGCGGAAGTTTGTAGGAAGAAGTCGTTCGCTCCTGGTATCAGGGTGTTGGAAGACGATGGCTTGTGTTTTTTGAGGATTAAGAGTCACCCGCCATTTCCTGCACCAATTAGAAAATTGGGTCAGTAGATTTTGGGATCGAATGTTGAGAGAGCGAATATCTGTGGCAGAAATGATTAGTGCGGTATCATCCGCATATAGTTGGACGTTATCACGAGGATGTCGTGGGACAGGTGTATCATACGTATAAATGATATATAGTAGAGGAGCAAGTATCGAGCCCTGCGGAATGCCAGTTTGAGGTGTAAAAGGGTCGGATATGCTGTAACCAACTTTGACGCTGATCGATCGGTCGGTGAGGTAAGAAAATATCAATTTGACAATTTGGTTGGTCAATCGGATGCTCAGTAGCTTCCTCACTAGTCCGGCGTGCCAAACTTGATCGAAGGCCTTCTGAACGTCCATGAGGATTGCGGCAGAACAGCGTCGTTGATCTAAAGCTCGGGTGACGATTGTTTGAAGACTGGTGGTGGCGTTCTGACAAGAGTGGCCCGGCCTGAATCCGAATTGAAATGCCGGAATTATATTATTTTCAGTGCAGAAGTCCCAGATTCGTTCTTTCAAGCGTTCAAAGACTTTACCTAGGACGCTGATTAATGAAATAGGGCGGTAAGATTCAGGCTTTGTGGGGTCTTTGCCGGGTTTGGGGATGAGAACTACGTTGGCAGATTTCCAACAACGAGGAAAATAAGAAAAAGCAAGGCAGGCGTTCAGCAGGGCGCAGAGCGGAGGGAAGATCTCTTCTGGCAGGTTTTTTAGTGCCTGCCTCGAGATTCCGTCGTGCCCTGGGGCACTGTTTCTCCCCGCTCGGCACGCCAGCTGAACTCCTTCGATGGTGAATGGTGAAAGAAGCGGAGAGTTCTCATCAGGTGGGATGTGTATATGAGGACTTCGAGTAATATTTCGAGTCATGAGGTCGGTTTCGACGGCAAAGTCCCTAAGAAATTGGGGGTTATCGAGTGGTGAAAAGACAGTTTGTAGGTTATTTTTGAAGGCGGTGGCTTTGTCTTCGGATGTGTAGATCTTCTGTCCTTGCACTTCGAGATGTGATTCAACCTTTCTCTTGAGACCGACGAGGCGGTTGAATTTTTGCCAAAACACGCGCCCTTGTCTGAAGTCCAGTCCGGCTGTTTCGGTCTTCCATTTTCTCTGCTTTTCAGCATTGATTTCTTGTCGAACCTAGGCGTTGAGACGGTTCCATTGTGTTTTGACTGCAGGATCTCGAGTTCGGACGTATAACCTGTATAACTGTCTTTTCTGACGTATCTTTTGCAAAATTCTTTGCGGAAGTGCATGAAAATTGGTGTGTACGGTGGTGAGTGGGACGGCGATGTCCTGCGCATCGATTAAGAGGGATTGGAATTTTCCTGTGTGATTATCTATGTCATCAGTATTCTGATGAATGACGGGTGGTGGTAGATTAGTAGAGACGTGATAAGCAAAGGAATTCCAATCGGCTTTTTTGAAATCGCGAAAGGTGAAATTTGTTGCTGGTGGTGGTATGGGGTTGTGTAGTGCGGTTTTGACCAGTAGTGGGACATGGTCGGAGGTGATAGGGTCGCCTATAAAGCATTCGTCGTCCACGAGAGTGATTAATCTGTCTCTGCAGATTAGCAGATTATATGATCGACTATGGAGGAGCCAAGGTGACTTAATAGGGTTGGATTATTATTTCTTATCCGTAAGATGGGAAGTGAGACAAGTTGGTCGGCGAGTAGTCTGCCGCTGAGGTTGGAGTGCGTATCTCCGAAAAGGGTGTTGCGTGAGTTTAAGTCACCCATTATTATGGCTCGTGGAAGTGAGGCTGAATATTCGAGAAGGTCGATTGATAATGGTTGGTTGGGATGTTTGTAATAAGAAAAGAAAGTCGTCGTGGTATTATTCCACGATATGTCGATGGCTGTGCAGTCCAAGTTCTGTTGGGACAGAAGTACAGGGAGTGGATGTTGTGATGCGGGGAGTCCGTTTCGGACGAGAAGTCCGTTGCCATGACAGTAGAAATTCCTGTCTAGGTGGAAGGTGGTGTAGCCAGTGAAGCGAGGGGGGTTTTTTAAAAGAGTGTCTGTAACAGAAAGTACTTGTATGTTTTGGGAGTGCAGAAGGTGTTTGAGAAGATGTCGCTTCCTGGCAAGACCTTGGCAATTCACGGTCCCGATTGTGAAGTCCATGACTTAATTTTGTCTATTGGATGTGAATGCGAAGTGGACGCGGTTGCCGGCGCCACTTGTTACGGTACAATTGTACCCGTAGAAGGAGGGGACGAGGTGTGAAAGCGTTTCGGCGACTAGGCCACGGCTAGTCGGGACGGCGTTCATAATTGTTGTTGCCAAGATCTCGATTAAGATCTTGGAGTCTGTGGTCAAGTCGAAAGGGGCCTGTGGTTTGGATAATGTAACAGGCGCGATTTCTTGGGCGGATTTCGGTGCTTCCAGCCGCTTGGGGCACCGAGGGTGGAAGGCGGGGTGTGGACCGCCGCAATTTTTGCAGGAAGGGTTGTCTGCCTTAGGGCAGTTGTTGGGCTTGTGGTCGGTCGCTCCGCAGGAGGGGCAGACAGGCTTGGATCTGCATGTTTCTGCGAGGTGGCCTGTGCTGGAGCACCTGTTGCAGTATTTTGATACTGCGGGTAGTGGGTCGGAGCGGTTGGAGGCCTCGCATGGATGAGAGAGGCCGTGGAATCGGATACCCCTTGTTTGGGCGATGTGGTAGGCTTGTTCGGACTCGGTAAGAATCCGAAACATGGAGGTGATTTTGCCATGGCGGCGGGATATTATGCGCCAGGACCTGGTGGCGGGGAAGTTGAGGTCTTCGAGGATGTCCTCGAATTCTTTGTCAGAGATGGTGGTGTCTACATTCCTGCAGACAAAGGAAAAAATCGGCTTGCGAGACTTGGAGCGGTGGCGGTCTTGGCGGGTGGGGCTGAGGCGGATAATGGTGACTTGGTCGTCACCGAGAGTGTTGCGAAGTCTCTTTGCGAGAGCTTCGTGAGGGTAGTCGGACCTGATTTTGAGGAGTGCGGTCCTGTTTGAGTTGGCCTTCAAGCAGCTCATTGGTGTTGAGCAAGTTGAAAAGTTCTCGCTGAGAGACGTATTTGGCGGGGAGGTTTCGAATGTTGAGTGTTTGTATGTTGGGGTCTGTTTGTGGCTGTCGAGGTTGTCTGGATTGTTGGGTCTGAGGTGGTGATTGTCGAGGTGTTTGCTGTTGTCGGGTCGGTTGATGTTGTTGAGAGGTTGGGGGTGGTGGTGTGGGGAGTCTTCGGTCTCTCTTGCGTTTGGTTCCCAAGAGAGTGAAGTCCCCTTCTTGTTGTTGTAGGTCGGTAGGTTGGTGGTTGGTTCGTGGGGATGAATGGATTGAGAGGACGGATTGGTGGGTTCGAGCGGAATGAACGGAGCGGGACCTGGAGGAGCATCGAGAGCGGGTTGGTGATTTGGGAGGGTTGGTTGGTGATTTTGTGTTGGATGGTGGGTTTCAGATGAGATCCGTCAATTTGTCAATTCTCTCCATGAGGGCTTGGTTTTGGGACCGGAGTGCGGTCATCTCTTTGAGTTGGCCTGCATACAAGGATGCATAGTCGGGGGCTGGTTTTGATACCATCGGAGGGAACTCTTCGTGAGAAGAGATCGATGGCACCTTTTGGCTCCGGGTTTGGATTGGGGAGCGTGTTGAAGTAGATATTGTTGGTTGGGTAGGAGAGGACGAAGCAGAAGGTTGCTTCGTTGTTAGTTGTCAGGGATACGGACAGAAGCCGGCAGCGGACTCACTGCCGGAGGGAGTTTCCTCCCCGGTTGAAGGTTTCCTGACCCTTTTGTCCGCAGGTTAGTGTTTATATTCACCTGTGAATTTCGTCCTCCGTTGGCTGGATGGTTTGGCCTTCTGGTTGGTCTGTCTTGTACACTATTTGTCACTAGTTGTTTAAGCACTTTTCATAAATAAAGGCGCTCTATAAAGAGCGAATTTTCATAAATAAAAATGCTCAAATGAGCAGATTTTCAAAAATATGAATGTCCTATAAAGGACAATTTGAGATTAAAATCTCAGTTTGTAGTCGAGTCCGGCGGCAAGTGCTTCTGGGAATACCTGGTTTGTATCAGTGACCAGGTTTTCCGTTTCGGCTTCTCCTTGCAGGCGACCTTCTTCGATGACTGTGTTCATTACAATTTACATAATTATTCGGTTATAAAATGTCAAGTCAGGAGTTCTGAATAACACCATCTGTGATCGGACCAATTAGGAATCTACATAATTGCCAACTTAAATTCAAACCACTCCTCCTAGTTTAAAAACAGGGACATGAAAGTCTATTTTATTTATATAATTAAATAAATGCGAATTATAAAAAATATTGTGTAAAACTTGTGCCACAATGACTTTCTGTAGTACTTGTGATTTGCACAACTCACCGCCTCGCGGTTCGTTGTACAAACTTCACTCGTACTACAAAACGAGTCATTGTGACACTTGTTTTCCAAATATCTATTGTCTAATTCTAGCTGTTTCAGTTTGTCTTATAAATATGTCATTGAATATTTGACATCTGTCCGACAATTCTAAATTCGAAAGAAATTATGGCGCATATAAATTCGGTAACGCAAGGCAAAAATAGACGATGCGTGGTCAGTGAGGCAAACTGCGACATTTTACAATGTAACCAATAACTCAGTTTCAAGTATTGTAAGAAGAAGGCGATATGAGGGAAGAATTGATAGAGCTCCAGGCTCAGGACGTCTGAGAAAGTCAACTGCTGAACAGGATGCCTCTTTGATTAACCATTTAAGAGCAAATCCATTTGAAACAGTAGTTCAAGATGTTTCAGCAACAAATTTTCCAGCAACCTGTCGCACGGGCCGTCGCAGGGTAGCACAGTCTGAATTGAAGTGCCACGCAGCAACAAGGAAACTATTATTAAACAATAGTCACAAAAGAGCAGGATTGGGGTTCGCTTTAGAGCATATTGCTTATGACTAACAATTTTGGAATCTCGTTATTATTACGTCTATCGCCCACCGAATACACGGTTTGATGAGAATTATGTCAATTTCACAACTAAAAGTGATCGTTTTTCTGTAAATACGTGGACATGGATATCTATGCATGGACCTGGAGTTCCATACTGGGAAAATCTTTTATAATGAAGCATATATCAGAATTTTAGAAAATGTTATGCTTCCTTTTGTTGAGATTATTTTCCCAATGCTTTTATCTTCCAATAAGAAAAATGTACAGTGCATAACTCTGGTGTAGTGACCGATTGATTTCTAGCACGTAATATTAATGTTCTTAACTGGTGTAGTAAAAGCCCAGACTTGAAATCCAGTAAAAAATGTTTGGGCAATGTTAGTCAGACAAATTCGACCAAGAAACGTTGAAGGTTTATTGGAAATTATAAATAATGCCTGGGAGGGATTAACTGGAGAATATTGTACCATATTAGTGTTTTAAATGAAACTTACTGTTTCTAGTTAACTCCACAGTATATTGAAAAATGTTAAACCATTCTAAAAAATTGACAATTGTTTCGATATTATCTAAATATCATCGTCAGAATGACAGAAGTTACATTTCATTTGATACCTACCTGATGTTCAATTAGTATTGGCTAGTCCAAGAAGTGACGTATCTTGTGATTGACCTAATATATGCTAATAGAAAAAAGAAGATATGATAATACAAATATTAAAGCTTAGATATTATTAGCCCTATGGGGATATCCTGGATATCATTTATCCCAATTAAGATCAGTATAACTGTGCAATGATATAGAAAACCAGGAAAACTATATCTGCTGATCTTTACAATTATCACTTAAGAAGACAGTTTAAAAGTGGAGAACTCCCTAGATTTATCTGTTCATTGATGACTCCATATTGTGGGTTTCTTAAGTGTCTTCTAATTTCCAATTCTTCAAGGAAATCCAGTTCTTGTTTCTTATCACAAATTCTGTAGTACTTCTAGTTCTGTGTTAGGTCTCAATGAATAATTGGTGTCAAGTAGATGTCTGGCGTAGTGGGATTTATCTGGTTGTTTTAATCTGTATGCTCGCATGTGTTCACTGTATTGGATTTCAAAATTTCTAAGAGTCTGTCCCAAATAGACAGCATTACATTCTGGACATTTAAGTTTGTATATACCAGATTTCTTTAATGGTGAAATTTTTGTTTTTATATTTAACAATTTTGTACCTATGTTACTTTCTGTTTAAAAAGAAATCGTTGTATTTGTTGCTAAAGATATTATCTTTGAAATATAATTAGAAATATTTCCTGCATATGTAATGGTTTTATAAGTTTTTATTTCTTCACTTTGTTCGGGGAATATTAGTTGTAATGCCACTTTTTCCTCTTTTTTACTAATTAGTTTATTTATCATATGTAATGGGTAACCGTTGAATGTTGCTATTTGTTTAATTGTGTTAATCTCTCTATCAAAATTACATTTTTTAATAGGAACTGAAAATGCTCTATGTATCATTGAATTATATGCCGCTAGTTTATGGGACATTGGATGATTGGAACTGTATGGATTAGTCACATCAGTGTGTGTTGGTTTTCGGTGAATCTAATAATCAAGTACATTATTAACTCTTAGAATTTTTAAATCAAGAAAATTTATTCTATTTTCCTCAACTTCTAATGTAAATTCAATTTTTGGGTGTTGAAAAATATATCTAATTGTCGTTCACTACCCATAAAACAAGCTAAGCTTTGGTGTTTATTTTGTAACAACATTTTGATGCGACAAATATGTGTTAGGAGACTTTGTAGGAAGATTTGCACCACCTATAACAGTGGATAACTGCTAATATCCAAGTCCCGCAGCTATCGTACCGCACACCAAATCTTTATTTATGTCAAGCTCTTTTTCACCGTTAGTTATACTAAATGTTTTGTATACACCGTATATGTTCCATTTAGTACTTTTTACTTCAAATCACTTCTCATTTACTTAAGATGCATTCGATATATCGCAACGAAATAAACATTGTGTTCAATGTTTTTACTTTTCCGCCCAACCAACTAATATGCGAGAAAAGTATTGGTTTACCCCAAAAAAAGTTGAGAATTTGAATTTTTCTTTGTCATTTTTACGTTTTCCATCAACAACAACCCAAAAAAACGGTTTTTACAAAAAAAATCCTGTGTGTATTGCGTCGTCGTCGTCGTCGTCCTCGTCGTCGTCGTCGTCGTCCTCGTCGTCGTCGTCGTCGTCGTCGTCGTCATAGTCGTCAGCCACTTTTCGTTACGTGTCTTGTTAGCACGATACAGCCTTCGGAGTGTGACGAGTCACCAATTTTATGATTGAATATTGTTAAGGACCTGTCACAGATGAACCCTATTGATTTTAGCACGATACACCCTCCGGAGGTCATCCAGTCACCATTTTCATGATTGAAAATTATTCAGGACACTTCACAGATGAACCCTATCGATTTTCAGCTTACCAGAGCCAGTGCAACAGGTGCTACAGTGTTTTAAGTACGATATTTCTGTCATTTTTGGAGATATTTAAGTTTGTTAGCACGATATAGCCTCCTGAGTATATACAAGTGACCAATTTTATGATTGGATATTATTCAGAGCGTCTCAATTATGAATCCTATTGATATTCAGCTCACTAAACCCAGTACACCGGGTTCTATGGTACTTGAAGTACCAAATTTTTGTCATTTTTGGAGAGGTGTATACAAGTGACAATTTTATGATACAATAATATTTAGGGCCACAGATGCGGAAAAGCTAGTTTTAATCTTTAAAACCGTTTATTTATTGCCGAAAATACGTACTCCAAATCAACTATTCGTAAAACAGCCATTGTAAATGAATTTTTCTGTATTTCAATCGAGTCGTCGGTTGACGAAGATGTATCTAATGAATAATTTGCTAGGGATACGGCACTTGAACAACTAGCTTGGTCATTACCACTAATTTTAACCGCCTTCTTTAAATTTTTGCAAATTCGTTTTTTCTACTTTTTCTCTTCTGGTGAGAAGTACAATGTTTTCCTAACCCTATTACCATTTTGAAAATTTTCCATAAATATAAAAATATAAAAACAATGAAATTTAGTCACTAATGTCTAAATTATATCAATATAGTTATGAAATATACTTTTCGTAAAATTACACAAATGTAGCAAACTAAATTGGCATCGATTTGAGGACACTTTAAATCTCTCATTTGATTAGTTTGAAATTATGAATTTTGGATAGGTGACAAAGACATCTATTTTATCTTTAGCAAATAAGATTTTTGACCCAATCGGAGTAACATCACCATGCTCCTTGTTTGCGAAGATCATTTTACAGAAACTGGTCAATAAAAATTCCATGGGACTTAGAGATACCAAGCGATCAAAAATCAATTTTTCTGGATTGGGCAAAAGAACTGAGTCTACTCATCAACTTGAAGATTCCTAGATGGTTACTGAATTCTTCCGAAGCCACCCACGATACATGGACAATTCACTAGTTTGTTGATGCCAGTTAACACGCGTACTCTGCTGTTATATTTTTGCGACCAGATAGTTCGACATCTGGTATTAATACACAGTTAATAGAAGCTAAATCCAATGTCACTCCATTGAAGAAGATTAGTATCCTTCGCTTAGAACTCATGGCTGATACCATTGGTGCAAGACTGCTTTCTAGCGTTTTAAAAAATATCGAAATACAAAATGTTCCGGTATTTTGTAAGTCGGATTCCAGCACCGTTTTGTTTTAGATACGACAAGAGTATCAATGGAAAACATTTGTATCGAACAGGGTTTAAGAGATAAGAACTTTAACAAAAATTGAGAATTGGTATTTTGTCCCTGGAGAGTTCAATTTAGCCGATTTACCGTCCATAAGTTGTTCACCTAAGAAATTATTGGAGTTAGAATGGTGGAAAGGTGCGACATGGCTGAAAAAAGTCCAGATGATTCGCAAAAAGAAGAAACTGAAGTTACTGAACAGATTGTTTTCGTGGAAATGAAAAATAGCACCTCAACTTCAGTCAACAATGGGAAAAATTCAAATTGGTATTTTTTTTATTTTAAAAGTGGCAGAAGATATTTAATTCAGTTGCATGGATACTGAGATTTGCTACAAACTGCAAAGAAAAGAAAAATGGAAAAATAAAAATAGATGAAGTTTCAAATTCGGATGAAGCCAACACCGAAATAAGGCAAACTACTCTGATCTTAGGTGAAATTGAAAATGCTGAGAAACTCATTATCCGAAAGATCCAACAAGAATCTTTTTTAAACAAAAAAATTTGGATACTAAAAGGTAGAAAAACAATTGAATAATGTGACTTACAAGCGTGTGGTTTGCAAAAGATACGAGATGCCCAGTTTACCTCTACCAAGAAATCTAATTGTCGATACAGCGATATTTGAAGTCAGGGGTGTGGATTTGACTGGTCCACTATATATCAGAAATAATGTGAAGGTATATGTCTGCATTTTTACATGTGCGGTCAACAAATCAGTTCATTTGGAGCTTGTGTCTAGTCTGTCAACAGATAGTTTTTTACATGCTTCACCAAAACTTATTAGTAGAAGAAGGAGACCAGAAATGATATACAGTGATAATGGTACTAATTTTGTAGGAAGTGAAAATTGTAACAAACCGATCGCCTGTTACCATTTCCATCGGACTATAATATTTTAATTTCGTCGTACTAATGATTTGAAACTGAATAACTTGTTCCACTTCCAAATTTTGTATATTTAAACGATATCGTACATAGGAAAAGTCTCTTCCTATAGAAACAATGATAAGTTAATATACCTACATCGTTGTGTTTTCACATATTTGCTGATGAGTTAGATTTTTGGAATATTTTTTTTCCATGTTTATACTGTTTTATTTCATATTATAATATGGGCTGGTGTTTGATGAATTTTGTATGTTCAATTCTTATTTATTGTAAACAAAAAAATTTTATATTCTTTTGAAGCAAATTTTAATCATTTCTTTTCATTCTTTTTTAGCTTCATAATTCCGCGCTTTCTGTTTATTTAGGGAACAAAACGGATATAATAGAACAGACTTCTGTTAGTTTTATTTTAAAAACTAGATTCAGTTTTTTATGTGTTGAAGCATAAGCTTCCTATCTGTTCTATCTATTCCTCCCTTCCCAGAATTTTTCCTTGACTTTCACTCTTTTTTTCTATTTTTAGCCCTGCATCACTTGGGTAGGCCCTATAATTGAACACCACCATAGAAACAACACAAAACCGGCCGAGATGGATTAAGGACCTGATCTCCATCGACTAGGACCTAGCTGAGAGCTGAATAATTCCAGAACCTCTCCATGATAAATCCTTTGTCTTATACTCAAATCATAGAAATCTAGAATTGGAGATTTTTATTGTATAACGACGTTCGTATTCGTCTTCTATTTTGGGTATGCAGTTATTGTGAATTATATATTGCGTTATGAATAAATATGATTTGCTGAACATTTGATATTTGATTTTCAGCAATTTGTATTAACTTGGACCATCGCGTTAAAATATTTTTAGTATTTCGTTTGTTAAGTTAAAGTAAATATAAGGTTTTCCAGTTTTAAACCTTTTTAGTTTTTTTGTTAAATTAAAGTATCGCTTAAAAAGCCAGTGGCGTCCAATTTAATATCGATTGTTCACCCCATCCCAGTAATTGCGATAAGAATACATTAACTGTAGTCGAATACCACAACCTGAGGAAGACTCCCAAGACGGGGAAGAACATATGTGACAAACTGGTGCCCTAGTTAATTGTATTTTTTGCTGAATACTGAGATGGTGTGGGAAATCTATATTAAAAGTTTATTTAGTTTCAATTATCAACTTAATTTTCTGATTACTTTAACTCAAATTTTTATTGCATTAATATTTCACATTTTTATAGACACAGTTTTATGATAAAATTTGCTTCAAAATTTCAAGTTTATACCGTTTTCTTATTTGTTATTTTCGTCAGGGAGATATTACAGGTTTTATGATGGTCAGTATTTTGGTGTTTCGAGAAGGTAATTAAGTATATTTGCAATAATAGTTGACATTAAGGAATTTGTCTACTTATTGTTTTACTGTTTTGAAAAAAGTTGTCGTAGTCTACAACTTTGATAATGTTTAATATGTTTTGAAATTATTTTGTTCTGGTATTTTAAAAAAATTTCTCGTGTTAATTGATTTTTGGAATAATTGCAAGTCAGTCGTTCCTTTTTGAAATAATTAGTAATCAGGTTTACTCAAAAGTAAATATAATTAATAGCGTGTAATATTTTTGAAATATTTAGTATACAGGATCACTCATAGGTAACATTGTTGAATATCATATCTTTAATTTACAGATATTACTTTAATTACTTTGCAGTTACCTTTAAATTTATTTACGTAGATCTTCCTGATGATGTGTTTTCTAATCAACATCCTGTTGATCCAAATTTATCTGGCCATAATTTACGATTTGCGAATTAGATATAGTTGTGATTCTGATTAGTTTGGGTTTTTTAGGATTAATATTTCTTGACGTGACTATTTTTTATCTTAATTTTGTTTTAATATCGAAATATATCTTGAGTATTTTTTATTTTTTGTTGTCAACAATTGTGTTTGGTCACAAATACGTTTGGTGTCTATATATAGTAGAATTTACTTTTCTACTCTCGTATATGTCATGGTACCTCTATGCATCATCTTTTGTTATAGTTACCGATGTACAAAATACATATATTTTTCTCTTATACCTTTGCTTTATCCCTTGATGTATCTTGAGTACATTATTTTGTATCTTTCTCTTATGGTGTTCATAATACAATTGTGTATTATATTTGTGTTTATCGTATCGCTTTTATTTTTGGGTTTTTGAAACGCCAAAAATTCTGTTCTGTAGAGAACAAACTTCCGTGAATGTTACAAGTTTTCTGAGATTTTTTTGCTTTATGCACCTTTAGAAATCAGTTTAGTTTGGAGCGACCTTTATACTCAAATATTTTCTGAAATTTCTTGCTTTAGGCTAATCTTGAATTCAGTTGATTTTGTGGTAGTCCCTTATCTCTTTTGTTGTGTGTGTACTGAGAAATTTTGTTTTGCTCGGTAGCATTTTTGTTCTCAGTATACGCTTTATTTTTATAGTTCCTCAATTGCTCAAATGTTTTCTGGACTTCATTGCTTCAGGCAAATTTTGGATTCAGATTATTTAGTAGCAGTGCATTTATTTGTTGTGTGTGTACTGAGGAATTATCTTTTTGCTTGGTAGCGTTTTTGATCTCAATATACGCTTTAGTACTTTTCATCTTCCCTGTATTTTGATACGAGAATAACACGTTCTATTTGCTGCACGTCAATTTATTGATTATTTTAGTGTACTGATACATACTGATAGTATTTCATTAAGGCATATATTAGTTTTCTTTTTGAGTTGATGACAAAACTATTTTTTTTCTGGATAACTTTCTATGTGGTTTGGAATACTACAGTTTATAATTTCGTTACTTTCATAACGAAAGTATTTCCGATTTATAATGTTTTCTTCCAAATATCTTCCAATTTCGGTTTTGAGTATTCTGTGTGTGTTATCGCTAAATTCTTAGCACTTGGTGAGTTTCTTCTCTCGAAATTTTCCGAAGGTAGGAAGGGGGGGAAAGGCCAAGCCTTGTTATTTTTTTCTCTTTTTATTTTTCCTTTATAGCTACGTAATGTATTTTAAAAACACAAACACATTTTTAGTCACGTTAGAAAATTTTCTTAGTGGATTTCTGTCCCTTACCTTGTATTTTTCTTCTATATCTCGCAAGGTTTTTCCTACATGGTTGATACTTGTTACTTCTTTTCTTTGGTTGATTTAGATTTTTTCTTTTGAGTTTAGTGTATCTGATATCTTAAGCACTCTATATCACACTTAGTGATAATGTTTTTGTAGATGAGGAATGTAGTTGTATTCTTATCATATCGTTGAGATGTTGGTATTTCATATTTTGGTAGAGGTTATCCCTCTAATTTTTCTGAATATTTTGCTGAGGCTGCTACGGTGGGTATCAGTTAGAGTACTTCACGACTATTACTAGGAAAACACAAAAGGTTTTAACAAATTAATTCATAGGTTTGACTAGCTCGAAATTATATGGTTGTTCTATTCGGACCGGTAGAGTGGGTCGTGGAGGAGCCAAAAATAAAAGAAATAGATTTCTAGGGTTCTTTATAATCCTCACACTGAACAGCTTAGTTACCCAACTTGTCTAGTTGCTTATTTACAGGTAATATGGCCCCATGTAGTACTACACGGTGTACATAGTGCTATATATATATATATATATATATAAATATATAAGGTGCTTCTAAATAATAATCATCTTGAAAGCAAAACTAATGGACTAAATAATTTATAACTCTAACAACTAATTGACCAGACAATATTTCTGGTACGGGAGCAGGACCCAGCCACAATATGCAGAACTAAGAAAAGAATTGAAATCTCTTACTTCCTACTCCAGGTAGTGCAACTCTACCTTTGCAGCAGGCTGTACGTTGGTATAATTTGTGACAGTGTTAGATGCTACTGGAAATAATGTAATGGACAGGTTGCTGGTAAATAGTTCGCAGCTAATTATTTAACTGGTCATTCCAGTATTGGCCGAATATGAGCAGCGGCCGTGTAAAGAAAGGTACGTAAATCCACAGAATGTGTGCATTAACTGATGTCAATCGTACTCTCTCTTTGATGTTACTTTCTTTGTACTAGGGCTACTTAGATCCGAAATAGAATTCGATTTTAATTAAACCACATGGTCTACATTTGGCCCAGAAAAAAAAAGAAAAAAAGACAGAAGGAAGACAACCTGAACATTTCCTTAGCTACGCAATTTTTGGTGACAATCAATTCCATAGTACTCACAGAACTAGAGTAAGATTTATATTTTGTATTCAAGAAGAATTTTAGTTCAAGGTCAATCGACATTGAACAATGTAAACAATGACTACAGGTTATTTCAATAGATAATTGGCTGATCTTTATTAGAATTTATAATAAATTGTAAGTATTATTTAATTAAATCCCTATTCAGTCAAAAAAATATAATGAACCCGTAACAAGGCATTAAGCATCTCATACTTCATGATACTTTAGAATCTCAGTATGGTACCAATAACTGATTTTGTTTAATTTTTGCTTTTTTTTATTATAATTGCATATCATTTGCAATGGTTTATTATCGCTAATAGCTATACGCTCATATTATATAAATTTTCAGTTCACTGCATTTTTTTTAAAGTCATAGCTTCGAACTAGAAAAGGTTAACAATTCTTTACGTCAACTAAATTTGTTTTCTCTTTTCTTCTCTTGTTCTCTTATCTTCTCATTGCTCTTACCTTTTCATTTCCATTTCTCGTTTGTTTTCGTTATTTTTTTGAACATGTAAGCATATCTTCTTCTTTTGATAATCACCTCAATATTGATGTTTTGGTTACTTTTCTTCGTAGACTGTTTATGTTTAAGAAAAGTAGTTCTTCGAATTTATTTTTTTCTCCGAGGTGAGGGGGTGTAACAAGCCGATCGCCTGTTACCATTTCCATCGGACTATAATATTTTAATTTCGTCGTAATAATGATTTGAAATTGAATAACTTGTTTCACTTCCAAATTTGATATATTTAAACGATATCGTACATAGGAAAAATCTCTTCCTATAGTAACAATGATAAGTTAATATACCTACATCGTTGTGTTTTCACATATTTGCTGATGAGTTATATTTTTGGAATATTTTTTTTCCATGTTTATACTGTTTTATTTCAAATTATAATATGGGCTGGCGTTTGATGAATTTTGTATGTTCAATTCTTTTTTATTGTAAAAATAAACATTTTATATTCTTTTGAAGCAAATTTTAATAATTTCTTTTCATTCTTTTTTAGCTTTATGATTCCGCATTTTCTGTTTATTCAGGGAACAAAACGAACATGATAGAACAGTTTTATTTTAAAAACTAGATTCAGTTTTTTATGTGTTGAAGCATAAGCTTCCTATCTGTTCTATCTATTCCTTTCTTCTCAGAATTTTTCCCTGATTTTTACTCTCTTTTTCTTTCCTCAACTCTGCATCCCTTGGATAGGCCTTATAATTAAAAACCACCATAGAAACAACACAAAACCGGCCGAGATGGATTAAGGACCCGTTCTTCATCGACTAGGACCTAGCTGAGAGTTGAATAATTCCAGAACCTCTCCAAGATAAGTCCTTTGTCTTATACTCAATTAATGGAAATCTAGAATTGGAAATTTTTATTGTATAACGACGTTCGTATTCGTCTTGTATTTTGGATAAGCAGTTAATGTGAAATATATATTGTGTTATGAATAAATATAATTTGCTGAACATTTGATATTTGATTTTCAGCAATTTATATTAACTTGGACCATCGCGTTAAAATATTTTCAGTATTTCGTTTTGTTATGTCAAAGTATATATAAGGTTTTCCAGTTTTTAACCTGTTTAGTTTTTTTATCAAATTAAAGTATCGCTTAAAAAGCTGGTGGCGTCCAATTTAATATCGATTGTTCACCCCAAACCAGTGATTGCTATAAGAATATATTAACTGGAGTCGAATACCACAGCCTGAGGAAGAGTCCCAAGCCGGGAGAGAACATATGTGACAAAATGCATTGAAGAATTTAGACTGGCATAAAATTAATTTAGTAATGTTGAAAGAATTTCAAGGCTACTCAATCTTCCTACAGGAGCATGGTGGGGAAGATGGTGGGAGCGCCTGATACAGTTGCTCAAACAATTATTAAGAAAAACATTGGGTGGAATTTCATTAAGCTATGAGGAGCTACAAACAATTTTATGTGAATGTGGGGCTCTTATGAATTCCAGACCTCCCACATATGTGTCCGAAGACAAAAATGATTTGATACCTCTTACTCCAGTCATGTTTCTACAAGATATTCAGATAGCGGAGACAAAAGATTTGGATGGAGTAAATAGCAGTACCCTGGACTGAAGTACAGATTTAAACTGAAAGAGGATTTAAAAAAATATTCCTATCAGAATGTCTTAGTCAATCGATACAAAAGGGAGAAGTTGAATTAATCGGATCCGAACAGAAGAGACTACATTGGACGCTCGGTCTTGTATTAGAAATTTATCCTGGAAGACGCAAAAGGATACGTGCAGCGAACTACAACTGGAACCATTGTTAAACCGGTACAAAATTTGTATATGATCACTTTGCTCACTATGTATATAATTAAAATGTTGATACTGATTTGTCAGTTGTAAAAATAGAATTGTCAGTTGAAAATAAAAAGAAACTTCACTAGAAGCTCAAATTGCATTTTATTCCATATACCGATAGAAATATTAGAAGCTGGTAAGGCTCTCAATTTCTTAAAAATATATTTTCCTACAAAATCGATTATTTCTTACCCGACAAATGAATGTAAATTGAATTTGGTTATTCTAAATTCTAATTCAAAAAGTTCTCAGCCTCTTATCTCATTTTTATGATATCCCCCGCTATGAGCTTTCTACCTGAAAATTTGCTTATATAAAGTGACAGGTGGTGCAACATTGCTTGCTGATTCCCGAAAATATATTTAGTGAGTACTAAACTCTAGTCTTAAGAGCAATGATCGTTGTACATTATAAATTGTAACCGGAACAATAAATATTTGTGAAGGTTCACTCTGGTGTTTTTCTGGGTTCGTCTACATCACACAACACATCTAGATTTACTATGTCAGCTGCCATTATCAACACAAAAATTTTACTGCAAGAGAAATAAGTGCTTACTATTCATACCAGTTTACTGCGTCTGTTTTACAAACCGAAAAATTGGAATATGCTCAAATTTTAATAGTCTCACACTTGTGTCTTTATCAAAATCTTTCGGATGACTATATCCTATAAGGATGTAGAATGAACCCTCTTTGGATGATATTATTCCAGAATATTATTCCAATTCAAATTTGGATAAAAACATCCCACTATCCAGCACTGCCACAAAATATAATAAAGGAAAGTTTCGACAATTAAAAGTGTGTGCACGACACGAAGTAGGTACTCTTATACAAGCTGAAAAAGATTTCGTATTAGTCAAATTATACCAAAGTTAAATGCTCTGCTCATCATACTTGTTAGTGAGTGTATTTGACAAGTGAATTAATCTGAATTATCATACGGTGTTTTTTATCCTACAATAACAACAATAAGAAATATGTCGCGGGCCGGATCTATGACACAGACAAAGGCTACCGGAAAAGTCATCTCACTGAGTTGTCTGTAAATCATGAACTGAGTCAAAGAAAACTGACAAAAGACATTAGATCATAATGAATTGTTTTCTGACTACCATTTTCCACTTTTCACATTTTTACATGCACTATTCAAATGCAAAAGATATGAATATTCTAAATTCTCGAATTAAAAAAAATAAACCTGTTTTCAAAAATTCACAGTATTATAGTTTTCGTGTAGCAACTTTCATAAATTCATATACGTATCAAAACGAAAGCAATCAATTTCATTATCCTATTGATACTATATCGTCCAATAGTTCACCATGTACATACCAATAAATAATACAACAATGAAAAATGTATTTAAAATACTTAATGCAAATTATTTTGTCTCACTAACACATTCAATTATCGACCAGCATTCAATAAAAGTTAACAATTTTATCAACGTAATGGAGCTATTTGTTATTTCATCTGATAACTGAAGATAAATGACCTATTAGGTAGAAGTACAATGTAATGGAGTACTTTCACCGATAGACGGCATTATCTGACTAATAATATTGTGTAATATTCAGATGGCTAGTATAATATCGAATAATGAAAAAGTATAAACAAGTCTCCATAAAATTACTTAATTCATTTATAAGAGTAGGCAGTAAGCAAATATTTTCATTTACAGTCCCAAAACTCAAATCTCATCAAGTTTAATAATCAATATCTCTCCATTTATTGATATTTTCACACAATTTTACAAATTTACTACGTAATGAATGCATGATGAATAGTTATTTATTTGTGATAAAACAGTTTTATTAGCTGCTTCATCCGAAAAAATACCTCGTGTGAGAAAACTAAACTTGTTCTAACTCTCTGAGATACAATATCGAATCGTCTATCGTAATCCCTCCAATATTTTATCGAAATACGAATTGTATGTATAATGTTTTATTTTTAAATATTTGTTATTGTATCTACACTAACTATAGTATTTTAAATCCTAGTCAATCTTTAGCTCAATTATATTCTTGGATTTTCTACAAGAGCTCACTTCAAAGTCAGTTTTCTCATTCTCAACGTTATTAATCAAAATTACTGTGAATACTATTGATATTATTCTAGTCCCTTTTGAAAACGCAATACCAATAATATTAACTGCTCTTGTTTAAGTTTCATACGTCTATACTTATCCCCAACAATTAAAACCAATTTTTGCTTCACTTATTAATAACGCTGAAATTCCTTGTAACATGTCCATCGACATGTTACGAATTTTTCATTAAAGCTATTTCGCAGCGGAATTGATCCTTTAGTTACTTCCACCTCTAATCGAAATTTATTAAGTTTCATATTTAAAACAAGTCGAATGATTGCTTTTACATTCGAAAGTCGGGCATTTAAGGTTCAACGCTTTCTTTCTGGATTGTCTCCGCTTAAGAATCAATTATTTCGTTAGTCGTTAAATCTCTTTTCAGTGGTGATATTTCGTTTTTGCTACTCTGCAGCTCGTACAATGAATATTGCAACTTGTACCTTAGACCTCCAAGAAGAAACCGTATTATCGTACCTCAAGACACCTAGTGCATCGCCGCATCTATCTCAAGTACCAGTTCTCCAGGATATTGCTGAGAGCTGTACCAAGTCTCTCCAAGATACTACTACTAATACTACTGGGTTCAGGCGAACCTCGGCCAAGTCAAGCACAAGTCAAGGTTCCGGCACTGAGGGGACATTATAACATTCACGCTACTTATGCATCTATGAAGCCTTCAATGAAGGACTCAATCATGTTTAGCGAATTTCTGCATATGTCCCCAGGATACATAACAGGAACTCCGAAAATTAGCCTACGTAGTACAGCCCAATGTGGACACACTAGGAGAACATGGACCGACGTTTTTTCATCCACGCTGGCACTACTCCATAAGGGGCTTTCCTATATTATGGAGGTGTTTCCTCAAACAGCAGTGCCTTGTTAAGAGTCCTGCTATCTGTCTCAACCTACTCCCTGGTAGTTCTACAAATGCCCTAGCAGTCCAGCCCCTCAATAGGAGTTTGGACAGTCTTAGACCTTGTAGAGCATTCCGATGAGCGCGGTATTGGTTTCCCAACCAATTCCTCGTCTCCTTATTGATTGCATATTTTGTAAGGTTGAAGGTCGGGCCTGTGCCAATTAAGGGGGCTACCGCATTGTAATAACCTGCTTTTTCTAAGTTCACCAGTGTAATAACCGGCGTTGATTATGGTTTGAACTTGTTAGCAACGATTGCTGTCACCAGAGCCGTAAAGGGCACGAGAGAGCAGGCTTCTCTCCCCCCCTCCTTTTTGAACGTTGAGAGAGGGTAGCTTCCTGGCTCGAGCGGAAGGGTGTTCTGGGCCCTCTTGGGCAAAGCCTGAGCTCTGAGGCTCGCCGTGTCTTCAGGACCCCCGTACGTCCACGGGTCCAGTCCACCTGTACCTAGGGGGAATTGTCGGGAGTAAGTAAAACAGACTAGGTAGAAAACAAATGAATATGCCTATATTACAATCAGATAAATAACAAAAAGCAATAAACAAAGAACTAAAAATAATAACTTGAGATACTTTTTCGACAACTATGGTATACAATGATAGCGCAATCAAATTAATTCGTATCGGTAAATGGAAATCGCTAGTATTTCGTTATGCATTTATTCTCTAGTTCAACCAATCGTCTGGTTATGCCCTCAACTCCAGTTTCTTTATGTATTTTCATTCAACTTTCAGTTAGTGTCTGGTAAGGATAACGGAGTTCACTACGTCAGCGGAAAGTGACCGGGGTTCTACTTTTTTAAAGGAAAACTTGCCCTCCTTACTAGAGTATAAACCGGAGACCGTGACCTAGCTAATGGTTACTTTATTGGCTCCCTTGATATGGATTTACCTAGTGGCAGTTTCGTCTATACTGCAGAAAAATGAATTCGTAAGCGGACGTTTTCTGCTGACATGCTCGATAAATTTTTAATAAATAACGAAATCTAGTTTTCGAAGCGAACACAATTAAATCGATAAATATAAGTTCATTGGCACTTCCTAGATATCAAATGTATAAACCGGTAGCGAGTTGAAATCTCGAAAGTGATATAAATATGTATCTCAAGTTTAAGTGACGTACCCCTCGTAAATATACCTAAATAAAATTGTATAACAAACTGAAAAATTCTACAATGTATAATACTCTCTAATTAAAGTAATATACGGCTCAAATTTCAGTATAGCACTTATATGGCTGGACGTATAATTAGAAACATAAAAATAATATCGTTTTACACGAAACAAAATAAATAGGTTTTCAAATTCAAAAACTTACGGTTTGGAAAATCTGGATCTAACGTTTCACCACGCAAAATAGCGTCTGGATTTTTACGATCGGTCGACGGGAGACGAACTCTGATGGGCTATCCCTAATTCCAGCACTCCGCGGAAATTAGTGAAGCGCACTGTCAATACGCATGCTGACGTAAATCGGCAACCGCTGGAAGACCCGTACTGCCGCTCTGCCTCGTTTCTTCTTGTATTTATCACGGGGTCTCTGGGATGGGTTATTATGCCATTTCAGCACACGTTGCTGTTTTATCGATGTGTCACCTAACTCGTCCATGTTTCTCTATGTTTTGTGTTTTTGATTGTTGAATGTTATCTTTAATTGTTGTTCTAATTTCTCTATAATAATTGCATAATTCGTCTGTACTTTATGTACTTTATGGTGTTCATAAACATGGGTGTTTCGGTATTCGACATATAAGCGTGACAAATTTGGGACTTATTGTTTATTGTTTTCATAATTACTTGTTTTCTTTTTTAACTGCCTACAATAAAAGAAAAATGGGTCGCTTTAAACATGTGTATCGTGTTTTTTTTGGTTTGAAATGTATTTGATTATAATTTTTATTTTTGGGGTGTCCTTAAATTCCTTGCCATATTTGTGCTTATAACAGCATGGTGAAAAGGCTGAAGTCCAAGAATCATCTCTAACACAGCAGTTGGTGTAGTCTTCATGCAACCAGCTGCCCCCAAAGTGTCCACTCATTGGAAGCGTGCCAGTTGCAATATAGCCGTACCCAAGGTCACTCTCAGGCACCAGACTAAAGCTGCGTATGTGAGCATAGGCAGCATGATTACTTTGTAGAACCATAAGATATTCTAAGGGGTTAGTCCCCATTTCGGACCATTGGGGCTACCCTTGTCGGATAATTAGCACCAGCAAAACCAGTTGAAAATCAAACCGCTCGAAAACTAACAGCTCGATAACGGTCAGTGGGGCACTGGTGGGGCTACCCTTGTCGGATAATTAGCACCAGCATAAGAAAATCAAACTAGCCCACGTTACTTCCAAACACACTGGCAAGTCCTCACCTGAAATGGTGGGCGAACGGCGAGTTCTCGGCGCCGAAAAACTGGGACCCTCCGGCTATGGTATGGAAACCCAGACAGAAGAGTCCAGCTGTAAAAAATCCGGAACTCAAGGTGTTTAGCAACCGTTCCGATGGATGCGTAGACACACGGGCGTGGTCCCGAACGGTGCCTCTGGGATAATTGGCGACCTTCCAGAGTGAGTAGCCTTGCAGTCGTAAGCGAGGCTCTGCGTCTGCGGACTGAAACTTCCTTAGCTGCTCGTGGGGACACACGTGGAATAAAGTTAACAAAAAAAGAAGACATGGTAACTGAAGAGTTGAATATTGAAATAAGAAATCCTGAAACAAATGGAAACAAGGAAACTTTGCAAGAGAGCACTACTGATACTATCCCGGTAGTGAATATATTCATGAAGAAATACCCAGTTGTCAGGTGACCACAACGACCGAGGGCGCACTCGCTGGTATTTGGATGCCCTTGCAGGGACAACAAACGAAACCGGATAGAGACCCCAGAGAAAACAACAGAGGAAAACGACGAGTTTTTCAAGAGAATGAAAAATGAACAAAGGAAACTAAACAGTCTTATTATAAGAGCGTTAGGCGAACCTAAGCAACTAAGAACGCTGATTACAGCTACACCTAATACGAAACCCGAAATTATAAAGGCCATCTACAGAACGGCAGATTTTGTTCAGCAAATGTCAATGCAAACTGGCTTCGTAAAAGAATTAATAGAATGGCAATACTGGCAATACTGGAACTACGAAGGTTGAACTTGGCACACAAACAGTGAGTAACCAACAGCTGAAAAATGAGAGAGTTATATGGAATATTGAAAGAGTGATTGACAGAGAGTTACACGATAGAGAACTCTTAGGAAGGTTGGACGAACAGTGGCCTGAAGAGGCCTATAAAAAATGTAAGACATGCACAGAAGTAGATACAGACATGCAACAAAACCTCCGATTTATCATGAAGGCAGGTGAAACTGAAAATAACCCACTACTAAGGAAACTTGAGGAGAGAAAACCGAAAATCCATAAATACATCGAGGCAGACAAATTGAAAATAGGCAACATAGTAGGCGGAAGCGCAGTTAGTGAAATGTTTGGAGAAGGGATCACGAAAAAGAAACAGAATTAGTTACTTACACAGAAGGTCTAGGAACGGTTGAAGATAACATTAACCTAGAGAGCAACCTGACTAAGATTGGGTAAACATCCCGATAGAACAGGTATTTTGTGCCGTGGACAAAAACTTGAAGCACTACAGCTCACGCAGTATGCTCGAGTAGATATGAAGAAAAACAAACACTAACTTCAAAATTATAATTGGTAAAAATAGAACGCGTCCCTGGGGAGGACCTGAAGAACCAAAGTGGAAACGTGTCAGAAAGAAACAAAGCGAGGAAACTCTAATGATGAAACCAATAAGTGATGTATTGTTCGCAGACATACTAAAAGACAAGAAAAAAGACATAAATATTGAAGGAATTACGATACAAAAAATCAAAAAAACAGGCAGCGGAAACATACAACTGAGAATCAAAGGAAGAGAGGAAAAAGATAGGAAGGCTTTTACGTCGGCACTGAACTCTAAACTCAGCAATCTGGCACATGTGGATATAAGATTGAAGGGCAGACTTCTAGGCACTTAGATATCGATGAGACTGTAGAAGAACAAGGAATACGGAAAATTCTAAAAGAAGAACTGAACAACAAGAGAAGTTTCGTGGACGAATTCCAGATTAAAATAGCTGACAAAGCCAATAAAACAGGATACAAATTTGTTTTCGTAACCATGCAGCGAGAGGCGGCTGGGTATATAACAAACAAGAAAAGGATTGGAGATGGGTGGAACAGATGGAGGGTAAGAGAGCTTGATCCCCTACAAAGATTTCGCAAGTGTTATAATATTGGCCACATTGCAATCCAGTGCAAATACAGAAAAGACGACCGAATCAATTGCCATAAATGCGGAGAAGCGAGGCATAAAAAAAGAGAATGTATTAAAGAAGAGCAGTGCTATCTATGTAATATAAATGGCCACAATGTCGAAACAATGGAGTGTCCGGAATATAGGAGGATAATCAGAGCACACAATGAGGTGAAGGGGGTTATACTCAATAGCGTATTTTAGAAATATATAAAACAAAAATGGTAATTCAAGGCAAAGTAAAAATATTACAAGTGAATATAAACAGGGGACAAGCGGCAATGGACCTACTTTACAAGACGACAAAAGAAGAGGGAATAGATATCATTATTCTAGCTGAACCCAACAAGAAAAAGGCTGAAAAAGAAAACTGGTTATAAAGAAATCTAAATGCTGCAATTAAAGTTACACATCAAAAAATTCGAGTAGAAGAGATGGGGAAGGCCCGGGTTTTGTATGGATTGGCATCGGAATGGTTATAATATACAGCTGCTACATATCCCCAAACGTCAATCTTACAGATTATCTATAATTCCTAGAAAATCTGAGAAAAAATACGCAAACTCATAGAAGGAGATTTCAATGCTAAGTCGCATATGTGAGGATCAACAATAGAGAATGACAGAGGAAGAACCTAGCAGAATGGCTAGCGGAAGAAGATCTTATCATACATAAACAAGGGAACATCACAATATTTGTAAGAAGAGACTACGGCAGTTTTATAGACATAACATTTAGCACCAAAAAACTATCTAAGAATATAACAAACTGGAAAGTCATGAATACAGAGAATCTGAGTTTTCATCAAATCATTACATATGAGATTATGGATGTTCCTTAACAAAAAGAGCATATACCAACACAAAACGGATGGAGAATAAACAAGAACGAACTAAATTTGTTAACCCAATAAATTGGACAGCCAATGCAAGCAACTGATGATTCGCGATCAGCGGAACAGATCATAAAAGATATAACTAAGGCATGCGACACAATGTTTCCGAAGAAAGCCCAGAGACCAAATGAGAGCGCGGTATACTGGTGGACAGAAAAGGTAAATGAAAAACGGAAGGAATGTTTTAAACAAAGGAGACTTCTCACCAAAATTACCACAACAAATAACTCCTCACAGATGACCATTCAAACAAACCGATATAAAGAATCATGGATAGCCTTGAGAAAAGCTATTGTAGAAGCAAAGACTAATGCCTGGCACGAAAATATAGAAGAAGTTGAAGAAGACATATGTGGAAAAGTAATAGATTAGTAGATGCTATTGATGGAACCAATTTAATAGTTTTGAATGACGGAAGGCCAACTAAGATAGGCAGACCAAATGAAAGACCCTCAGAAATTGACCTCACTTTTATTCCAACAAACCTCGTAAGTCTAGCAGAATGGAATGTATTCGACTATACCTTAGGATTCGATCATTTACCTCTTCACACAACAATATCCCGTAATTATGTTCCATCACATACTACCCCTTCAAGAAAGTGGATAGAGTCCACTGCAGACTGGGAGCTTTTTCAATATTTAATTGATAATGATATGACCCAGGTAAAAGTTGATTCCCTCGAATCACTTTTAAAGATCATGAATAATGCGGCTGATAAATCTATGAAATCACGTAATAGAGGTAACAAAAAAACACCAAATGCCATTTGGTGGGATAATGAATGCAATCAAATTGTAGTAGAGCGCAAAAATGCTTTTCAGATATATAAAACTCAAACTTACGCAACTATTTAAACTTTAAACATGTTCAGGCAAAAGCTTAACTTATATTCAAACAAAAGCAACAACAATGTTGGGAAAATTTCAATAATCAACTAAATAAAAACACTCTTATTTCAAAAATTTGGACGTTCATACAAAAATTTCTAATAAAAATAAAAATACACGAATCTTTGATAAACCAAATTTTTGACATCATAGCTCCAAATTTTGTACCGAATGTATTTGAAGAAAACAGCAATGTTACAAAAAATCCTCATATGGATATCCCCTTTGACGCAACAGAATTAGAAGCTGCTGTCAAAAATTCTAGATGTACAGCACCTGGAGCTGATTTCATTACTTATGATTTAATTAAAAAGTTACCTCAAACAGCTGAAAATATTTTATTACAAATTTATAATGATTGATGGGTTAATGGAAATTACGTTGATCAATTGAAACAAGTAATTATATGTCTTCTTTTAAAGCCACAAAAAGGCAGGAACCCTCATCTTATCGTCCTATATCCTTGATGTCGTGTATCACAAAAACATTTGAACGTATGATCAAAGCGAGACTAGAATGGTATATCGAAAAAAACTCGATTCTGCCACTTGCACAGTATGGTTACAGAAGAGGCTACGGAACAATAGATGCGGTTACACATCTGGTTAATGAGGTTCAGATTGCATTCTTAATGAACAAATACTAAGTATGTCTATTTCTTGATATAAAGGGAGCTTATGACTCTG
The DNA here is from genome assembly GCA_963921935.1 of Galeruca laticollis. NCBI lineage: Eukaryota > Metazoa > Arthropoda > Insecta > Coleoptera > Chrysomelidae > Galeruca > Galeruca laticollis. The sequence continues at coordinate 19,783,381 of OY998184.1, forward strand.
TGAATTACAACATTCTTCAACAAAATATGAATAACGTAGGCTTTAGTAAAGGAACTTCTCAAAGTATTTTACAGTTATTCTTTGGACGAACAGTCTTTATTAGAGATCACATTAATATCCTACACGGATCTCGAACCGTTTATCACGGACTACCTCAGGAATCAGTATTAAGCCCAATTTTATTCAATCTATATTCTGGCAATATACATACACAGATTATTAGCCTTGTTAAATGTATCCAGTATGCAAATGATTTCTGTATATACTCCATCCAAAATACATATGATGACTGCATTTGTGCTCTCGAAAGTATAATGCAAGTAGTGTTGAAAGAAGAAACTGGTATGACCCTATCTACAGAAAAATGTTCCATAATGTTTCTTACCAGACATAGACTGCGGGCACCGGAGAGCCTAACTCTGTGTGGGCGCACTATGGCTGTGGTAAATGAATACAAATATTTAGGTATCATACTAGACACGAAACTCCTGTGGTCCAAACATGTACTCCATATTCATAACAAATATGAAAATGTGTAACTAACCGTAATTGGGGACCAGCACCGAGTACTGCAATTTCATTTTACAGAGCATATGTGAGATCAATCAATGATTATGGATGTTGTTTATATGGTTCTACATCCAATTCCAATTCTAAAAAAATTGATCGCATACAATACAAATGTTTACGTTCGTGTGTTGGTGGGATGAAGTTCACACCTGTTTATGCTATATTGGCAGAATGTAATAAACCTCCTTTGGGATTAAGACGGGAGTATCTGCCTCAAAAATATTTAATAAAACTTAGATTCCGAGAATCGTCCATGATCAACAGGTTGAGTGAGATCGCGGCAGAAGATTTAACAAATCGATACTGGAAACTGAAAAATACATCTCCCCTTGCGAAGGCTTTTACTGAAACCATGAATCACACTAACATCTACAAGGAAGAAAAAATCATCCCAGCACTTCGTGTGCAGTTTAGAGCTTTCATTACGAGTCAAAAAGTCATAATTCCCAAGTATTCAAATTCTAATAAAATCAATGTAGAACTTCTAAAATAAATATTAGTAGGCTTTGTTAATAATATATTCATATATACAGATGGATCTAAGACGAAAGATGGGGTAGGGTGTGGGTTTTTTATCCAGCCTTTGGACCTAGCATATGGTTACAAATTACCCGATATATGTAGCATATATACAGCAGAACTTGTAGCTATTCAGAAAAGCCTCAATTGGTTGATTACAAACCAATAATGTAATGCTGTAATTCCTCCCAACTCTAAATCTGTTATCGATTCAAAAAATACTACTTCTATCAGAGGTATTGGTTATCCTGTACTATGTAGTCTCAAATCTATGCTTAAGGAATTAAATGTTACGTTTATTTTGGTTAAGGGCCATAGTAATATAACTGGGAACGAAAGGGCCGATCTGTTAGCGAAGGATGCAGTTATGAATGGACAGGATTGGAATATTTTCACATCAGCAGATATAAACAACACGATAAGGCAAGGAATTGCTAAAAAATGGAAACAGGAGTGGATAAATACATCCAGATCCTCTGCAAACCATTATTTTAAAATTCATCCCACATTACCGCCACCTCCCGAATATATATTCAAGTATACAACACCCAAATTCTATTCATCAACTATTTTTAGACTTAAAACCAATCACGGAAGATTTCCTGCACACCTTGCAAAACTTGGCATTATCAGATCATCATCCTGTAACTGTAACCAGTATTCTTAATGATTTCCGTGCCATCTTTCTCACACACACATACTTTTTGCTGACAAAATTCTTCTAGACGAACGGACGTATTTGAAATGTGATTATACATGACTTGAAATAGTCTGGTATGTCATGTATGCTCTTTCTTTATGTCTTTGTTAAGGCTATTATTGGTTATTTCTGGATATATTTCGCTTTGTTCACGCGATTCTGCTTCCAAAATGTACACAAATGACCAATTTTATGATATTACTGGATATTATTTCGGGTGTCTCACAGATGATTTTTAGCTCACCAGAGCCTGTAGAACGGAAGAACGGGTCCTATGAATTCAGATATACCACATTTTCTATAATTTTTGGAGAAACATTGGTATTTTAACACGATACAGCCTCTGGAGTACGGAAAAGTAAGTTTTAATCCTTCAAACAGTTTATTTTTATAGAACATTGTTGTTTTTTGCACATTCATATTCGTGTTCAGAACTCATCTACAACCACAAAATTGGTCTAAAATCATCAATTTCCGGAGCTACTTTGCGGATGGCACTTTCACTGAGGAGGGTACGTGCTAATCTATCCAAATTTATTAGAAAGCGTTTGGTGTATATTGTTAAATAACATGTGTTTACTGTGGATGAATAACTGGACGTTATGTGTTGTATCGTCCACACTTTTCCGGTATAACATTAGAGTCCTTAATAATGAGTTTATTATAGTTGTTGCAGGTGATTATTATTATTATTCTCGTATAATTATCGTTAAACCCTCTGCAAAAGGCCATTTATTTGACGTTTATTTATCAATATATGACGGTTCTTCTGGAAAAAAATGCACTCCACTCACGGGGATACGGGGATCCAGCACAAAAAAATTATTGAGCTTGTATGTTATGATTTGGTCAGTGAAATAAATAAAAAATAATTCAAAATAGAAAGATCCGTATAATAATCGGAATAATCTATACAAGTTCAGTTAGGGGCCTCCAAACCCTTGCAGTGAAAAGCAGTGTAGAATTTCGCAAAAAAATACGTTCTTCAAATTACACCACGAAATAACTTTCTCTTGAGAGTCACCAGATGTCTTCACATCCATTAAATAGAAATTATTCAAAGTGAAGATATTGGAATTTCTGTATGTATTATCTCATGTTGGCATTTGTTGTTTAGATTCGGAACTATTAGGTTGAATTAAGGAAAGTTTTGAGATGCAAAAAACTAGAGTTATATCTGAAATTCCTATTTTTCTCTGATTGCTTGAATACACAGAAAGTTCATCCATTAACCTTTTGATAAAAAAGGCTCCTTACCCAAATTCCCAAAAACTACTATCAGTTTGTTTCTGTGTTGTTTGCCCAGTGTTGTCATTGATAGTGTAGCGCATTGCGCATGAATCCTATGGGTACGGCCCGAATTGCGATATCTTTAAGAGAAATCCACGAGTGTGCATAGTACGTCAGTAGTACGAAAACACTGGTCGATTCACTCAAAGAAATCATTCAGGATACGACAGAACCACAACTACTAGAGATGTTCATTTTCTAGCTTCTAGTACTCCAAAAAAGTCGAAGGTCATGAAAGATTTCTTCCAAAATATATTGCAACAAGTGAGGACTGTGAATATAAGTGGTCTTCAGAAACTGGAGCTACTTGTCCGCCACTTTCTTGTATAAGAATCCTTTGTTTATTATTATTACAAATTGATGAGGGCAGAGGAGCTGGCTCCTATTAAAGAAATACCTACTAGTAGTGAACAAACAAATAAGAGGAAGGAGAAATTACGATTAAACTCTGGAAGTTATTAAATATGTTACACTGATCTAGTCTATTTTTGAATATGTTGACACTTGTTGCTGAGACAATTTCACTGTCCAAATCATTCCAAATTTTGAAAATTTTGTTTGGTAAAAAGTTTTGTCTCGATCTAACCGCAAAATTTTCCTTTTGTAACTTGAACTGGTGTCCTCGAAGTCTCGTGTCCGTATTTAGGGTGAAAACTGTATTTAGATCACCAAAATTATATTTAAGAATTCGAAAGGCTACAATAAGATCGTCTCGTAACCTATGCAGCTCAAACGTGGTAAGATTTTCCATCAATAATCTTTCTTCATATGAAGGTCTTACAGGTCCAAAAGCTGCTCTGGTAGCCTTCCGCTGTACACTTTCCAGCAACGTTCAATATCACGAGTTAAGTCCGGGTACCAGACTGGGCCGGCGTATTCAAGGATAGGTCTGACGTAAGTAGCATGCAGTTTGCAGAAGCTCTGAAAGGATACTTTTGAGAAGCATTTCCTATTAAGATAAAGTCGGGTATTTCCACGTTTGGATACTGAGAGTACATGATCAGACCACGATAGTTCACTATTCACGATAACACCCAGGTCATTATGAGAGGTCACTGTGATTAAAATTTGACCGTCAATAAAATAATCAGAATGTGGGTTGTTTTTACCGACGTGAAGCACTACACATTTTTCAGTGTTCAATGGAAGTAACCATTCCGAAGACCACTGATGTATTGACATTAGGTCGTTTTAAATAGATAGTTGACTTGTGATGAGATTGTCATATATTTTTGAGTCGTCGGCATATTGCGATATTTTGCTGGAAACGTGAAACGGTAAATCTCCAGTGTACACTGTAAACAAAAGTGGGCCCAAAACTTAGCCCTGCGGAACTCCACTTTTAACTGTTCTTTTATAAGAAAAGGAGTCACCAACTCAAACCTTGTAGAAAAGATCCGTCAAACAGTTTTCAATCCATAGTTTTAAGTTTCCTCTAATACCGAAATGTTCTAACTTGTACAGGAGTCTTAGCTAGCGAAAGCCTTGAAAAAATCTAAATACACTATATCAATAGGTTCTCTATTATTCAAGAATGATGTCCAGTCATTTACACAATGAAGTGAGTTGGTAAGTGTTGACGCCCTGGAATAAATCCGTCTTGTTGTTTTGGAATAATATGTTGTTCGAGGAGGAGATCCATCATAGTCTCGGAAATTATTAATTCCATTACTTTATTGACGACGGGTAAAAAACTTATTGGGCGATAATTGTGGCTATCGAGCTTATTGCCCTTCTTAAAAATGGGGTGACATAAGCTAGTTTCCAACTAGAGGGCAGAGAGCTGTTTGTGAAGGACGATTGCATTATTAAGCATAGCGGAGTAACAAGAGCGTCGGAAAATCTTTTAAAAAAGTAGGGTGTCAGACCATCTAAGCCAGGTGAGGCGTTAGTACGCAGGTTTAGCAAATGCTGTTCGATTTTATCATTTGTGAACAGAATATTGTCAAGAGTGGCGAAGAGACGGGGGGATATGATGTCAGGCATATTGTCATTAGGAAGTTCGTTTGTAAAAACTTTTGAGAATGTCTGTGAGAGTGTTTCGGAAGTATCTCTATTTGACGAGCAAAGGCTAACGTCATGTTTTAGAAGCAGAGGAATAGCGACTTTAGATGATAGTGAGGAACGTATGTATTTAAAAACTTTTTTTGAATTTCCGCTGGTTATAATTGCTTCTTCAAAATTGTGCCTGAGATTATCAAGTAGTACTTTGACACGATTAGAAAAGTTGCGATGGTTACTGAGATCTATAGTAAGCCTTGTTTGCTTATATTTTCGCCAGAGGTGTCGCTTGTGTCTGATTAAATGTATTGCCTGGTTATGTATCCAAGGTTTAAGGTTATTTTTAGAAATTTTACGTTGGGTTGTATTCTCACTAATTGTTTTTCTGATGATTTGAAGGAAGATATTCCACATTGTCGAAGGATCAGTAGACAAATTCAACACAGAATGCCAATCGAGCTGGGATAAGTCGTCGTTAACTGTATTAAAGTCAGTATAATTGTAAGTGAGTTTGTTACTCAAACTTGGAGAGGAGTTTACATTAAACTGAATGTGAGTTGTTATGACTGCGTGATCAAATTTACCTATTGAGGAACTAATTTAGGGAGTTGTTAGTACATTGTCATGATTGGTAAGAATAAGGTCCAGAGTAGACGGTGGGTTGTTGATTCTAAATCTGATGGGTCCTTCTATAAGTTGGAATAGGTTGAAGTTTAAACTAAAATTTTGAAAAAGATTATGCGAAGAGATGTCGTTTTCCATACAATTTCAGGAAAGTTGAAGTCACCGACTAGTATCCGATTATCAAGCTCCGACATTTCCCACAGTTTATCTATAAACAAGATGTCATTTTCACGGTGGGTGTCTGGTGGTCGATATAAGCAAAGGAGATTGATTGATAATAAGTTTTTAGCGATGCACAGATGGGTGACATCTATACCTGGAATATCAAAGTCACCCACCGTAACTGAGAATGAAGAAGTGATGACATCAATCAAGTACAAGCACACGCCTCCATCTACACGGTGCTCTCTATCTTTAAGAAATAATGTGTATCGATCTAAACGGATTACAGAGTCGAGTATGGTTGGTTTAAGCCAGCTTTTCGATATCATAATAACGTCTAGTTTCCAATTCATTGCGAAGATCTTTGAGTCGCTGCTGTTGGGTAGGTGTCTTATTATCTATTATGGAGAAAGAATCAGTGGCTTGGTTTTCCAACAGTTTTGATTTATTTCTTAGTATCTGTTTAGCTTGGTATTCCAAAGAGATCACAACTTTTAACATGCGAGGAAAACGCTGGTTTAGTTTTGGTTTACCTACTCTGTAGAATTCCAGGTGATTTTCTTGACAACCGACAATGTTCAACACTAACTTTACTTTTTTAAATCGTGATCCTTTTTGGACTGAATATTGCCCATGTGCTCTGGAACGCCCCTAATCAAAATATTCTTAGCACGATTTATGTGGTCCATAGCTTCATTGGCGATAGTATCGGTCATTTCCGTTGATTTTAAAGCCATTTGATTTAATTTGTCATTCAATTCTGACAATTTGTTTTCACACACAATTATTTTATTATTAATATCCTTTTCAATATCTAGCAAAAGGTCTTCAATTTGTGCAATGTTTCCAACGTTTGAATCACAAGAGTTGCATAAAATACATAGTCCTCGTACTTTCTGCCTCGTGACTCGATCATCGGTAGACACATCAGTGCAAGTGATGTGGATCGGTTGTTTACAACCATCACACTGAAGCTTGCGGTCGACAGCAGGCTAGGGACACTGCAGACCGTGCCATCTATAGAGCCTGTCGAGTAACTAAAATCAGTAGATAATTCCAAAAAATTAACGAAAACTGTAACGTCGTTAGTAATCAAATTTTATTGATTTTTATAACTGCGTATGCGCGATATCATATTGCTCGTCCCCATCCCCACATGTTATATGTTATCATTTCTTAGTTCAAGTGTAGAGGTTGTTTTAAGGTTACGGTATTTTGGTGTATTTTTTAATTGCTATAGTGTAATATTTATCTGTTGTTTCGTTGCTTTATTGTTGTTAATTGAAAAGACAATGTCAAAGTGTATTCTGAAGGAGTTTAATAAGTGGTGTACTCGGTAAGTTTTATTAAAAAAATTTGAGCATTCTTTCTTCCATAATTAACAACCATTGTCTTTATTTTTATAAAACACAGAACTTTTACTAATTCAATCGACAACTTTAGAGATCATGGTTGTTCTTTACATTAGCTAAACTGAAAATTGCTGCATTAATAAAGTAAATATATCTTTTTACAGTTTTGCTCCTCCAACCCAGGAAGATAAAATTAATATGGCTGAAAAGCAGTGGTCATAAATCATTAAATTTGTCGACGAGGAAACGATGGAGGATATGATCCCTTCATTTTCAAATACAGTGTTTCTTTAGATTTGAGAAAGACGAAGAGAGGTTATTAAGACAGTTTGATTTACCTTCCCATGTGAGTGGAAATTAACAAAAATTGGTGGTAAGTTTTATTGTATTCAATATAGTATGCTATAATTTTGGACATTTTAAAATGTAAATTGAGTGAACGCAAAGACGAGAACTGAGTGTGTAATTTTATTAAAATTTCAGGTAAGCGCTTTCAGCCACTAGACCATTCTGAAAACTCTCGTCAAGAAAAAAATATAGAGAAGGTGTCAAAAAAAATCAAACCCTGTAACTGCTGCTTACAATGAAATAAAATGTTTGATGTTACATCATTATTTAACTAAAATTTGTTAAAATTACTCTATAAAGAGCGTGTACAATTGTATTTCACATAACGAAACGTCTAATTTGAAATTACCAACTAAATAATATGTGTGTACAGTGTACACCCTCTTTATAGGGTAATTTTAACAAATTTTACTTAAATGATGATGTAACATCAAACATTTCATTTCATTGTATGTACATTGTACCTGTTCTATGTTTTTCTCTTGTTGACAGCTTTGAGAATGACCTAATGGCTGAAAGCGCTTGGCTGGAATTTTAATCAAATTACACACTCAGTACTCGTCCTTTCATTCACTCAATATATATCTAGTGTGTACACCATACTCAGATAATTCTAGTTCGAAATGTATCCATTGAAAAAATAATATTCTGGGTTTTATTTTATGTTATAGCTATATTCCCTCTACCAGCTATGGGATGGAAGGTATTGACCCCTTGCCTATTTTCATATATAGCCCATGGTATGAAAATTTATGGGAAATGGAAGTGAGTATTAACTTTTGTTGAGGCATTACGTCTAAGTATTTGGTCTAGGGGTAACCAAAAATCCAAAATATCCAATAGAGACAAAAAATAAAAAATAGTTAAAAATCAAGAATTCCTAAAAAAATCGAAAGCTCCAAATAAGGAATTCAAAAAAACCAAACAAATGTATACATTCAAACATTTTTTTTGGCTTAGTACAAAAACATTTGTAAACTTATTATTTCGATAGTAAGCGCATTTTGTTTTCTTTTGTTGACATACAAACATATCTGTGTGTTTACTTATTTATTGTTGTTATTTTGTGTGTTTACTTGTAGAACCTCAACCAGAAACGAGAAAGGACTTCCACGAGGCGGTAGGATTTTTAAGAGCCATAAGAAACATTTTAACGATCATAGACTGCCAGGAGCTGCAGAGTAACTGCCTTATGCGATGTTTTCATAAGAACGGAATGCTTTTAAATGTAGAAATATACAAATATGCAATATACTAGGTTTAAGCTTGTGATATAAACATATTCAATACTTCCAGTAAAGAAATACAGATGTGTTTTTGAAATGAAGGTTAGATATATTATTTTAAATGTTGTACAGTCACAAGTGCTGTTTAACACTCTTGTATGTAATTACTTGGCACCTTGTATTTACAGAGCTAGGCAGTAGTTAACAACTTTTCCTATAAAAATATGTTAATTACTTTTGTTCTAATATTCACAGTAATTATACTCAAATGTTTTCTTTCACAGAAAGTTGCCAAAAATAGTAGTTGACAACTCATTGCTAACACTTTTTGATTAAGTAAATAGCAGTTATACGCCAGTAATTTGTCCAGCTCTGTGTGTTTATACGACTGTAATAATAAATTAATATAAACTGATCATGAATAATTTTCTACTTTCATCTTGATTTAACATCATTTAAATATCTAATGATAGTCCAATCTAGAATGTATGTTACTCAAATTATTTTTTAATTATTGCATTGTTTTTACATTATAGTGTATTTATTGTCATTCTGTTTGTTAAGAAAAGTACTTTGTGAAAGAAATTATTTGTTGTGTATTTTTATACCAAAATAAATAAATAGTTTATATGATTATTGTTTTATTTTTTCCCATTTAATTAACCATTTATTGTCCATCATTTGATATTTCGTTTAATTTAACTCAACATCTAATCATTATTGAGTTAAATTGAATGAAATGTTAAATAATGGACTATCAATGATTATTTTGAAATAAAATGATTACAATACAGTAAATTTGAATATACCGCCAAAACCTAAAATTACAGAAATCTTTTCAACATCACTCAATTGTTTAGTCGACAAGCTCTTTAGATGGCGCCACAATCAGTGTCTGTATATCTGTGGGTTATCTGTGGTCGACAGCACCTACCGATTTCGAACAATTAGCACAAACTGATAACGTAGACATTATCTACTTTTTGTTGGGTTGATCGATACTAAATTCTTAAAATTAAAGTTTTGTACTCACGGTAAATTAGTTTCTATTGCACTTATTGCACTTGCACTTCAACTGTTAGAAATAAATTTAGCCCTGTTAATTGCTACTATATTACTGCGTTGGTTTATATAGATTTCGTTAATTAAAGATATTCAATTCTTTGAGAAATTAAGAATATTCACGGATACAAAAATAAACGTTGGCTCGCCGTACTAGTGGCGTTTGAACAACAGCGCATTTGAGTTGCAGTTGTATTCCGATGAATCGCGATTTTGTTTTAAGGTTACATTTAACAATGTAGCGACAGTAATGTGAGAGATTTGCTCAAGCGTATATTATTGAGCGACTCCCAATTGGTGAATGATCAATAATGGCATGGGCATCTCAGTTGACGCTCGCATGGAGTTCCTCATCGTCAGTATCTGATAGAGGCTCTACAAGACCATTTAATACCGTTCATGGTTAATTTGGTTCAACCCAAACTATTATTTCAATTTAATCGAACATGTGGGAAATGATATTTGAAAAAGTTTACGAATACATTATGCTTTGAGAGAAGCAGGTGCAGGACAATCTGATTCAAAGCCTATCTTGTCGTTAGGAAACTCTTACCCCTACCAAAGAATCAAATACACATTACTTCAACAAAAAGCATAGTTTAGTTGAAATATTCAGTTTCATTACTCCGCTTATAAAATTAGAATGGTTGTTTTCAATTACTGTCAACCAGTTGGTGCCCTATGAGAACCAAAAAATATGACAAAAATCAATGTTTTGGAAATAACTTAAAATTAGAAGGTGATTATAATTTTATGCTCGACAGTGAATACATCAGATCTGGACCTTGTCATCGCAACGGGTTTAAAAACTAAAATTACAGTATGAAAATATTCCAAACTTCCAGGACATGAAATAGCGAAAGAAAAAAAATGACTTTATCTTAAGAGCCACCAGATTACGATGTTATTCAAGATTAGTTTTAATTAGGTAAAGGTACCGGCTGGAACAAATTTTCATTAGGCGACCATGTATAATTTGATCCTATTAAAAAACAAAATTATCTAGATGAAACACCAACGCGATTTTTTTCCTGTTCACAACGATATACATCAAGCCCTTGATGTCAAACCTACTCTTCTACTCTATTAAAGCGTTTTCAATACAATGTGATGTAATAACAGTTTTTATCAGTGGGTTAGGATCACTCCCATTTCAGCTTTATTAATTCACGGCATTTCAATATTTATCGGTTGAATAAGATAGATTCTCTTGTTTCTCTTTTTTTTTATTTTCGAGTCGGTCTAATCTATTGAACACCCACATCATAACCACTTTGAATTCATCTTATCTTCGAAGCAAATGGAACCGAACCTTGAAAAGTCCAAATAAGTAAACTAATTAGTCAATATTGATTAATGTTGTATACTGTGTATTTCAACTTTATATCTATTTAATAAAAGTTTAAGATAAATGAAGATATTATCTCGGATAGTATCAGTAATGAAAGGACCCTTTTTTTGTCATAAAATGCGGAAATAAATGAATAATTTCCAGAAAAACCCGTTGACAATAGTTATTCATCAATCTAGCATAATAAAAATATCAATTCGAACAAAATGTAAACTATATGGTACTTAAGCTTAAATCGTTCGTTTGTTGGTTTAATCCTCTGTCAATAATTCTGTTCTATCACTTTAGGCTTTATCATTACAAATTTATTTTGTGCTCATGCGTGCAGTTCAGCCATCTTTTTCGTACTGTTTTGTAAACAAGCATGTTAAAGTACCTTTGTACAAATATTTAAAATCGACAAATATTGAACAAATAATAATTATTAAGAAGAAATTAAGAGAAAATTAAAATAGTCAGTGCCTTAATTGAAAAATACATTTTTCTAGTTGACTGTAATTATATTATCTGTACGAAAAAATAAAAAGGTTTTGTTGAAGTCCGAAACCAAAAAAAAATTGAATAAAAACTAACAATTTTTTTCTAATATTTGACTGAACCTTGAAAATTAAAAAAAAATATTTCCGAAAAATATAATTAACTATATAAACTAAACAAATATATATTGAAACAATGCAAATTTAATATAGAACATCGAAGAAAATAATTAATATTAAAAAAAAAGAAAATAGTTATCATAACCAAATTGAGATGTAATCCAAGTGACATTATATTATCCACACAATCTTCTTCTTCGAATGCCGTCCCCATTTAACGGAGGTTAGCGACCACTCTCTTAAAAGCATCTCTGTCCTTAGCAATATGAAAAAGATCCTCAACGCCCATGTCTGTCCATTCTCGGATATTCCTCAGCCATGATTTCTTCTTTCTCCCAATTCCCTTCTTTCCTTCAACTCTGCCCTGCATAATCACTTGTAACAGAGAGTATTTATCGTGTCGTGATACATGTCCGAGATATGTTGTCTTACATAATTTTATTATTTTTAGTAGTTTTCGTTCACGACCAATTCTATGTATAAGTCTGTAAATCCACATTTCGAAGGCTTCGATTCTTTTAGTTATTTGTGCCTTTAACGTCCATGTTTCTACACCATATAATAGCTGGGACCAAACATAGCACTCCATAAATCTCAACCGGAGTATTAAATTCAAATTTTTATTGCAAAACATGGATTCAAATTTTAGAAATGCCGATCTTGCTATTTGAATCCTTACACGGATTTCCTGGTCCTGATTTAGGTCTGAGGTAATGAAAGCACCCAAGTATTTAAACTTTTCTACCCCTTTTATTGCTTGATCGTTTATTATTAATTGATCATTATGTGCGGGTGTTTTGGAGAATATCATGAGTTTTGTTTTCTCATTGTTAATATCTATTCCCATTTGCTGACATTCCATATTAACAGCATTTACAAGTATCTGCAGGTCCTCCAGACTCTCTGCCAAGATCACCGTGTCGTCAGCGTATTTTATCGTGCTTATTACTTCGCCGCCGATTTTAACCCCTTCGCTTCTTTCCCATAAGGCTTTCTCAAGGATAACCTGAGAGTACACGTTAAACAGTGTTGGTGAGAGAATACATCCCTGTCTAACACCTCGTGCAATCGAAATATCATTAGTTTCTGTATTATTTATTCTCATTGTAGCTGACTGATTCCAGTACAGACTCTTTATTATTCCGATGTCTTTTTTGTCTAAATTGATGTTTTTAAGTTCTTCTATTAGTTTTGTGTAATGTACTCGGTCAAAGGCTTTTTGGAAATCTATAAAGCATGCATATACGGTTTTGTTGTATTCTCTGTACTTCTGTAAAAGGACTGTTAAGGCAAACAATGCCTCTCTTGTTCCCATGCCCCTACGAAATCCAAATTGAGTTTTATCTAATGTTTCTTCACATTTCTTATGTATTCTGTTTTGTATAATTTTTAAAAGTATTTTAAGTGAGTGGCTCATAAGCCTTATTAACGAATAGTCATCTCATGATTTGGGGTTGTTCTTCTTTGGCAGGAGAATAAACGTGGACTTGAGCCCTTCCGTAGGTATTTTACTTTGCCTGTATATCTGATTTAGAATAACTGTAAAAATTTTCACTATATCGGTATCTAATGCTTTTAGTAGTTCTGTAGGGATTTCGTCTGGACCAGGAGTTTTCTTACTCTTAGCCGTTTGTATGGCCTGCTCGACCTCTGACTCCAAAATTTCAAGGCACTGGTCCTCGTCTAGCTTCTCTTGTCTATATTCCCTTGCAACGCTGAAAAGAGCTTGAATGTATTGTTCCCATACCTTCTTTATTTGTTCATCATCCGTTTCTAATTGACCCTGGTTATTCCTAGTGACGCACGGTGTTCTGTGTTTAGTGTTGCCCGTTATGTCTTGTAGTTTTTTATGAAGGTTTGCTGTATCGTGTTTATTATTTAGCTCCTCCAATTCTTTACAGTTTTCTTTCATCCAGTTCTCTTTGGCTTTGTCGATTTCTCATTTTATTTTGTTCTTCAGTTCATTATATTTTTGCCTGTTTTTGTTTCTATATTTTTTTTTTTCGTTAACAAGCTGAATTATTTCAGGTGTCATCCATTCGTTTTTACTAGCTTTTGTTTCCGTGCCAAGTACCCTACTGCCAGATTCCAGCAAAGCATTTTTTAACGTACTCCAGTTCTCGTTCTCGCTTTGAGATACGATGTTCAGCTTCTCTCTTCATTTAGTTGTTCTTTGCGATTTTTAATTCCATTCAGATTTATTTTAGGAGATTTATTATGTCGTTGCAGGGTTCTTAGTTTCATGTTTACATTTGCAACTGATAAGTTATGGTCTGTTCCACCGTCGGCACTTGGATAGGTCTTAACGCTCTTAATCCCATTTTTAAATCGATTATTAACGGTTATAAAATCTATTTGATTTCTGATTATTCGGCTGTCATTGTGTCGAAGCGAAGTCCAGGTATATAGTCTTCTTGGAGGCAGATCATAAAAGGTGTTTGTAATTATCATCTCATTTTCTTGGCAGAATTGTAGCATTCTGTCTCTCCTCTCATTTCTCGTTCCCACTCCAAATTTGCCAACGAATTTTTCGACTTATACTCGTCCAATCTTTCCGTTAAAGTCTCTCATAATTATAATCACTTCTTGATTTTTGATATTATTCAATAATTGTTCTAAGTCTGTATAAAACTGTTCTATAACATAGTCGTTACTGTCTGATGTAGGGGCATACACCTGAATAAGGTTTATGGATATGGGATGTGCTTTTAGCTGTAGTAGCATCATACGCTCATTATATGGGATAAAGGTGATAACGCTCTGCTGAAATTCCTTTTTAATGATTAGGCCGACACCCTTACTGTGATCATTATTGTCTGTTCCTGAGTAGTATAGACTCATATCATTTTTTGTGCAACATCCCGATCCTAACCACCGAACTTCGGCAAGGCCCAAAATTGGAATATCAAACTTTCCTGCTTCGTGAAGCGTTCTTATATTCAAAGATGCTAAGCACTGTATATGAATTTTCCTTCTGGGGATTCTTCGCACCCCTGTTCCATTCAAGGAACGCCGGGGACTCGGGGCCATTAATTGAGTAGTGCTCATCACTGGTGGTTATTCTTGAGAAAATAGTGCAGTAGTTTCTCCTTGCTTTCTGCATCGCAGTGTCCTAGCCGGTTAAATCGTAACTTGATATCCGCCTAGGAGTTTCTGGTATTGAACCTTTAAAGAAGTAATTCTTCGGTAGCTTCAATCCAGTGATAATAAAGCTGCTGCCCATTATCATGACGTTGGAGGTTAAACCGCCTCGACTTGGTCGCGAGAGCCTTGTCAGTTGTCTAGCAGGATGCACCACGCGCAGGTAAGGCTGACATTTGGGCCGGTAATCCATAACCGTCACCCCTTACACCCCACACAATACTTAGTTAAATTAAGGAAAAACTAAGAAATATTAAAATATGACTTGTTTTGACTAGTATGATCAGTGAGAAGTACTTTCATAAATTGTAAGTTCACTTTACATATATTGTTCTTCAAATTATCTAAACTTAATGAATTGCACATCATAAACACAGTCAATTCAAGTAGTACATTACCTATAGAAAGCACGAATCTAGTTTTGCATGCCATTATTTACTAATAGCGGCCAGGGACGTATTCCAAATTCCGGCCAAATAAAATAAAATTTTAGTGATGTGTGCTATCAATGATTCACACTCAAATACTCCTACAACAGTTATCAAAAGTTATTCATCAGCAGTTAACCAAGCTGTTTTTCCAAGCAAGCAACCAGCAATTGCTTTTTACGCTATCAACAATGCCATATTACAGGATTACCTTATCCTATTAGGATCAATCATTCAACCAGAAAATATTATTTTCTCATCAAGGCTCTCAAACAATCGTGTTTGTATGTACTCAGCAAACAAATCAGTAGTTGATAACTTCATGAACAATCATGGCTCCATAACCGTCAACGGCGAAAAACTAGTAGCTTGTCGACTCATAACTCCGGCTGATAGAATCATACTTTCCAATGTAAGTCCAACCATCCCACATCAACTGCTAACAGATGAAATATCGAAAATAGGTCTAAATCCAGTTTCTCCCATGACGTTCCTAATAATAGGTGCTACATTACCTGAATATAGTCACATCCTGAGTTTCAGAAGACAGATTTACGTAAGCCCTTATACGCAACAGCTTCCAACCTCCATATTGATTGAATTCGAACAAACCAGCTACCGAGTTTTCCTCCAAAAAGATGGACTAACATGCTACAAATGCAAAGCTGATGGTCATAGAGCCTCACAATGTATCAATAGCTCCAACCAATCAGAACCTAACACATATAGTTCAACATCAAATAATCAACCGCTTACGACTTTCCAAACTCTTCTTACAACCCCAATCCAAACCATCTTCGTCAACAAACAACATTAATACACAAAATTTGACCTTTGATACAATAACAGAAGACTCTCCACTTACTCAAGAGATATCCACAACTTTAATGAATATGGAAGCAGAAACGGAAACAACAGATATCCCCAATATGGCCAAAGTCACAAACAAAGACCTATGGAAGATATCCCCAGACCCGATAGCGATAATATCATAACGCCAGAAAAGTTATTCAATAAACCAAAACCAACTCTAAAAGAAATTGAGCAAGAAACAATCAACCATCTCCTGCAACGAGTACATATAAAATCATTAGCCACCTTTAATTCCTGACTACGACCAATTAACTGTTTTGTTAGATAACGTAACCGGCTCACCCCAACCTGTAAATATACCTCTAGATTTCACATCTGATCTCCTTGCGCTTACTAATATGTTAACCGAAGTATATCCTCACATAAATGACAAGGCAACAAAAACGAGAATCACCAAACTTAAAAAAAATATATTTATTCATCTTGGCCAAGACTTAATTGACTCTGAATCGGATTCATCTACTAATAATTAATTTGTCGCCTCATACCCCTCTTAAATTACTCCAAAATTCAACTCTATTCTTCAATGGAACATAGATGGTTTCTACCATCGACTTGGTATGCTACAAAATATTATCAAAGAATACTCTCCGGACATCATATGCCTTCAAGAATCAAATCTCAAACCAGATAGCAGTTATTCAAACAGTAAATTTCAATTTTCACCAAAACTCGTAACACCAAACGTGCCAGTGGAGGAGTAGTAACTTTAATAAGTAATTTTTTTCAACCAGATTACTTCCATGTAATCTCAGATATCGAAGCTCTTGTTGTAAACTCACCAGCCATAAAACCTTTTACATTTGTAATATATATATATATATATATATATATATATATATATATATATATATATTTATATATATATATATAAATAATCAATGAAAAGATGAAATAATAACGCGTGGAATATAAAACAAAAACAGAATTAGCGGGCATATCACGCAAAAGAGGTTACAGAGAATGAGTGGTAACCGTAGACATGCACGTTTCTGGCTCATTAGCCTTCATCGGTACGGCATAACCAAGAAAAGGTGTACAACTTGGGAGCAAGGATGTTAATTGAAACATGAGAAAACACAAACAACGGATTTCAACAAGATAACCAAACGCACATTTGTGCCTTCAAATGGAAGATCCCGAGTTTTCAGGACAACAACCAACAGAGACACGGAGGCGTCTATAGCTCTCCTGTCTGAACCTTCTGACCCTGGAAATAGACAAATAATCAATGAAAAGATGAAAGAATAACGCGTGGAATATAAAACAAAATTCTGTTTTTGTTTTATATTCTACGCGTTATTCTTTCATCTTTTCATTGATTGATTGATTATTTGTCTATTTCCAGGGTCAGAAGGTTCAGACAGGAGAGCTATAGACGCCTCCGTGTCTCTGTTGGTTGTTGTCCTGAAAACTCGGGATCTTTCATTTGAAGGCACAAATGTGCGTTTGGTTATCTTGTTGAAATCCGTTGTTTGTGTTTTCTCATGTTTCAATTAACATCCTTGCTCCCAAGTTGTACACCTTTAGAAAATTAAAATTAGTTTCAGAATTTTATAGAAATAAATATTTGGATACAAGGAAAAAAATCAAATCATTGGTTATTATTACACATAAAAAATATATACAAAGTATCGAGCAAAGTGTGGGAACTAATATAAACTCTTTTTGGAGTTACGTTAATAAAAATAGTAGGGAGGGGGGTCTAGTAGATCTATTCAAATTTAAAGATCAAACAATACAGGGGGCTCAGGTAGTAGAATCATTTGAAGAATATTTTGCTTCAGTGCACAGCAGGGAAAATTCATCATATAACCTGAATTTTGTAGATATAATTAATAATAATAGTGTGTTACATATAGGTAATATCAGCGATTCAGATTATGATGCTGCGGTGAAGAAATTGAAACCAAAGAGAGCTGCGGGGGTGGACGGTATACCACCTTACATTGTAAAAGGATGTCAAGAATGGTTTAAACAACCACTACTTCATATTTTTAATTGTATTATTGGTTCAGCTTGTTTTCCTGAGATATTGAAAATGTCAGTTCACACTCCAATACATAAATCAGGTGCTAGGAATGAAATACAAAATTATAGGGGAGTATCAATTATGTGCGCTACTGCAAAACTGTTCGGACAAATTTTGCACGCCCATATTCACAACCATGTCAAAAACAGTATAGTAGAACAACAGCATGGTTTTATGTCGGGTAGATCAATAAATACAAATTTACTGATGTTTGCAGAATCGGTTAATGATATATTCAAAAATAAATCGCAAATGGATGTAATATATACGGATTTCCCGAAAGCCTTTGATAAAGTCAATCATGATTTATTATTAAAAAAGTTGCATAATTTTGGCTTCCCATTCGCGTTGTTAAAACTGTTTAGTAGCTATTTGCAAAATAGACATTTTATGGTAAGATTTAACGGGAATACATCGGGAAAATTTCATGCAAACTCAGGGGTCCCGCAGGGGTCAAACTTAGGTCCCAGTGTAGTTGAATCTTCCAGTGCCCTAATGTTCGCGGACGATTTTAAAATATTGAAGAAGATTCAGCCAGTGAGAGATTGTGTACTTCTGCAAAAGGATTTGAATAATCTAGTAGATTGGAGCAAAGAAAATAAATTATTATTCAATGTAAATAAATGTTGCATAATGTCCATTTCTCGTAATAAAAATATTATGAATTTTGATTATATGATGGAACAAAATAACTTAAGAAAGGTTGAGGAAATCAAAGATTTGGGTGTGACGTACAGTTATGAACAGTTCACAACACACATCCAAAGGACAGTAGTGCAAGCAATCAGAGCCTTAGGTTTTGTCTCCCAACAAACATCCAATTTCACAAATAGAAACGCTATAAAAATTTTATTCAATACGTTGGTTAGATCAAAATTGGAGTTTGGGTCTGTTATTTGGATAGTCAACCGCAGGTGCACTTGGACTCGAGAGGAAAAATTCAAAATAAGTTTCTATGGTATCTGTACCTCGAAAGATATCGGAAATGGCCTGACTGTACATATAAGATCAACCTTTTTACGAGAAGAGTTCAATGTTATATCATTAACAGCGAGACGTGAATTATTAAATATGGTATTTTTGTATGAAATAGTTAAAAGCATTTCAAAGTGTAGTGATCTGTTAGCTTTAATTCCTTTTAAAGTTCTCCTACTAGTGTAACTCGTTTTTCTTTATTATTTGAAAAAATAAGAACATATGTGTGTTGACCTCTTGAAGTCATGTTGAAATTTGCTAATATTGTCAATAATGTGTATGACATTGATTTTACTATGTCGTTGCGGCAATATAAGAAAACAGTGCAAATGTACTTTAAAAATTACACTACCAAGGTAATATAAGTAAATATGCGTTAATAACTTATCAAAGAGAGTTCCGCTATTTTCGTGCTTTGATTTGCATTTGGATCAGGATTTTATTCTGATCCAATGTAAATTTCATTTGCTTGGTTACATTAATTTTAAATACTAACCTATATCCTGTTCCTATTTTCATTATTATTCAAATTACTGTACTTATTTATAAATCCATGTAATTAGGTTTTATACCTGTTTGGATTGTTTAACAATAAATAAATAACACAAATATAAGATAATAATTATTAATTCAAGAAGTTTTTTTCCATTTATAAAGAAATAAATAATCCCAAACGGGATTTCCATCAATGTTTTCTGCTCAATTCTTACTAATGGACAACAACTTTCAGATGGGTTATAAAACAATGTGATGTAGTGTTGTTGAAGGGCTAACTAGAGTGGGACAAGCAAATTACATAAATATTCATCAATACCAAACACAAAACTGGACAAAATTGTGAAAATATAAAACTTCTCCAATCATCATTCATAATATCAAACTAAATGTATCAAATGAGTAGCAAAATCTGCTGTAGTGTCATGTCAGATATACCTGAACCAGTTTGCATCGCGTGACTAAAACCAAAATGTACTTAATTATTTTAAACACTTCGATCACTCCCTATAACCAATTCATAAGTCTTTTCGAATTCTGCTCATAATTTACTAATGTTTATGTCAATTATCAAACATCATTTGGTACATAATATCCGAATACCAGAACGATGATAATTTGAGAGACAAAACTATTAGAATGAAATTTTTTCCTACTACCAATCTTTATTTTATTAGTTATTCCATTATTTGCTGCCGCATTAGCCACAAGGATTATAGGTGGGCATTACAGTATTGAATTGTAAGAAACATACAAAGCACAACTCTTACAAATAGATACGATTATATGATTAAAGCGAGATTTAATCAATTAATATTTGATCTCAGTGTTTGATTTCGGCCGGAACCTCTCAGGCCAAATTGGGTACTATAATTCGGCGCATGGGACAATAAGCTATGATTGCACTTGAAAATATGAACTCTCAACACATCAGGCTTTCTGAACGAATGGAAATTTCATGGATTACTGAAAAACAGGTTTATCGCAGTTTGGCAAATAATTTGCCCTCCATGATTCTATTAACAGCAGATACAATTGATGCATCAGTAAACTATGATGTTGTTATGAATGATATCAAAGTCATCCATCCCAAAATGCTGGCATAATGATATGCCAATTACCTACGGAGAAAATGAAGTTTTTCGTATAAGCAAAATATTTCTGATTGGTAGCCCTTGTGAAATAATAGAAAATGTTTGGGAGTACAAGCAGGGCATGAAACCAATCCTATACGAAAAAACACCAACGTTTGAAAAAATGCTATCAGTAATTATCACCATGTCCAGTGCTGAGTATTAACGTGGCTTTTCTGCAATGAACTATCTATATCTAGTGATCATAAGTGAAACTTTTTTTATAATTGTCATAATTTCTAACCTAACAAAACATAGCTAAATATGTATATTTACTTTTTTCCCACAGTGTTATTGTTAAACTTTTTAAACAATATTTTATTAGAATTAAAGGAAATGTTATTAACCTTTCAGCTTTAACTCCAGGTTGCTCCATAGATCTAAACGATTCCTTTTATAAAAAAATCAGCCACCATCAGTGAGTCCCCCACAGGCAAATTATCAGATTCTTCTTTTAAAAATCCTTCAGACTAAGCGCCTAATATTTAAAAATAAGAATTACTCACAAAGGAAGACACAATAGAAATCAATATAAACGCAATTAAACAATCAAGTTACAATCAAGAAATTCTCACAGATATCAACTAAGAATGCATACAAAGTGAAAGCAGCTTATAATCTATGGACGGCTGACGCCAGTTCGTACCTCGTGATGTCACGACCAATAGCATTGCTTCTTCGTGTGACGTAAAATTTGAAAGACTACTCCAATATTTTCAAACAAATTATGGGATAATTAGAAGTTCTTCTGCTAAAAAAATATTGTGAAGGAATATTTATTATATTTTAAGAGGTCTTTAAGGAGCTGTCAGGTAAAAATGAAAATCTTTGCAAGGGGTCTATTGAAATAATTCGTGATGGTGTAGCTCATATACAAAAAATTTTTAGGAACCCTCGAAGAGTGCCAATCCACCGAATTTGTACATGGCATAATATGGTTTTCTGGAATTTCAAAAAGATCACATATCATCTGTTTTTTCGCCTTTTTGTGAATTTTTATTGATTAAAATGTCTGTTGTTAATTCTTTGTCCTTCCTCGTAATTTATTTGTTAACATTCTCACCTCCACGGCAAATTCGGGTCTTAGACACCCTGGGCCAAATTCTATTTTTTCAATTTTTTATTTAATATGTTATGTTGGGTTATTCTAAATTATTAATTGATGTTTTTTTCTTATTTTTAGCTACTTTTCTTAGGGTGTACAAAAATGTTACACTGGCGCCAGAAATAAATTGCTTTCCTGTTCCAGGTGTAACAATTTTGTACACCATATGGAAAATGTGAAATTTGCTTTCTTTTGTTTCAGATTTATATAGTTATTTTAGTTATCATGGCTAGACCACTGACACAGAAGGAACTGGAGGAAGAAATGAATAAGATCCTAAATGAGGTAGATGACGCAGACGTTGATATGAGTAATGAATACTTTGACGATTCTGACAAGGACCCAAACTATAGTGATGAATTGTCAGCTGAGGATTCAGAAAGTGATGAAAATTCTCCTGAACCTTCTTAACGTCATAAAATAAAAACATTTCCAACATTAATACTAAGTGGGTCAGATTCATCTAGATCTTATTCGTCCCAAATACCACCAACCTCATCGCCTGGTGTAGATTCGTCTAGATACACGTCTCCTCAATTAGCGCATCCAGCTAATCCTACTGTGGCCGCTGGCCTGGATTTTTCTAAACTTAAGTGGCCGGATCCAGTAGGATTGCACCACCAGTTCGCTTTCACTGGAACAAGTATAATGGAGTGTTTTTAAATGAAACTCAAGGTCTCTAGTTAATTCCACAATATAATACAAGTTATTGAAAATTCTAAAAAATTTACAATTGTTTCGATAAATCAATATCATCGTCAGAATGACAGAAGTTACATTTCATTTTATGCCTACCTGATGTTTAGTAGTTAATTTTGGCTAGACCAAGAAGTAAACTAACTTGTGATTGGCTTAATATATGTTTATAGAAAAAAGAAGAAGATGTGATATTACAAATATTGAAGCTTAGATATTATTAGCCCTATGGTGATATCCTGGATATCATTTTTCCAATTAAGATCAGTATAACTGTGCAATGATATATTAAAAACACTAATATGAGCATATTCCACGAAGTAAGGGTCGAGACAGTCAATTTCAAGTATAATGGATCTAAATATAAGTGCTCTCTTAGCCATGGCAGACTCAGTCGAATATTTTAGCTTATTTTTGACTGAAGATGTGATAAATTTGATGGTTGATCTGACCAATTTATAAGGTACGTCAAGCTGCCCCCCCCCGGTTAGATTTTTTTACCAAAATGCTAGCATACATAAAGGAAACCTAGCACAACCTAGAACAACAATTTTTATAGCTAGCACACCAACAGCTCTCAATAAAAATGCTTTTGAATTCGGGTGGGGCCAGGTTAACGCTAGCCCCCTCTCCCCCCGGTTGGAATTTTTTCGCCAAAATGTTAGCACAGATAAAGGACACCTAGAACAACCTAGCACACCATTTTTTATAGCTAGCACACCAACAGCTTACAATAAAAATGCTTTTGAATTCGGGTGTGGCCAGGTTAACGCTAGCCCCCCCCCACGGTTCGAATTTTTTCGCCAAAATGCTGGCACAGATAAATGACACCTAGCACAACCTAGCACATCATTTTTTATAGCTAGCACACCAACTACACTTTTGATTCAGGGGAGTGGGACGGAGGTCAGTGAAATAACGCTATACTATAATAGGATTAATATATATGTGAAACGGCTGGTTTAATTGTTTCTTACTGTAGTTATGAAAAATTTTCGGAACATTCCACTCATATGGTAAAAATTCCAAATGAAGCAGGATCATTTCGGAGATAACTCTCCGGCAGAGCCGATAATTTCCCTTTTAAATCCGTATCTAAGTAACGTCTAAATAACAACTGTTGTTATTATCATAATTTCAATTTGAAATATCATAAAAATGTCACGGTTTGGAAAAGATTCTTCAAGTTTAATCCAAAAATAAGTGATCGAAAATGAACCAAAAAGGGTAATTAAATACCATGTAATGCTGTTTAAATAATATAAATTTCGCATTAATACAGTCTAATCGAGAAATATTCCATCGGATTACACTCGTGAAAATAGTTGGATCATTAGTTTTACTTATATAGTCCATGTTGCTTGTAATATTATTAGAAAGAACACATATTATTACAACCATCAGCCCTTCGGGGAAACCCTTTCTTAACCCAAACATCTGAATCGGCCAGTTTGGATGTACCCACAAGAATATTATTTACTCTTAAGACCCATAAAAACGGCATTATAAAAATGATTCAAATTTTAACGATAGACTTGGTTTAACGACCCTTTTAAAGAGTCCGATGAGAACTTCAGATGGATAATACCTAGTTTTTAGAAAAAATAAAAACACCTATGGCATCAATTTTGCTAACAGTACATTTTCCTTGTAATATGAAACAAAAAGTATGTTTTTTATAATGCTCAGTCATCCATACCTGCCATTCCTACCCAAACATCCGGCTTTTTTACAGTTTATTTATTTAAAATAGTTCTGAGGTAGTAAAAAATATCCAATGTGCATAGGTCAAATTGAAAGTACAATAATTTTATTCCGTCCTTTCAGTTCTTTAAGACCCAGTCTAACAATCCGCCGATCTCGGCAAATAACACAAGTCAAAGTGAACCAATCGATGGAACACAGTCGAACAATTCGACCTCAATGTCATAATAAAGGACTCAAAAAACCCAAGTACACCACAATTGTAGACGGATTGGAGCAACGGAACTATAACTCACATTCGTATTCTTAGCAAGTCCTTCCATTTCATATCCATATTGTAAGCATAAAAAAATTAGTCCACTTTCTTTAGTCCGCCAACTTTGGTGATCCGCCATGTTGAATTTAGAATGACGTCACATACCTAATCATGGATTGGCATGCAAACTAAACGTATATACAGAATTTCAGCTCAATAGGTTGAAGATATCTGCATCAAAACTGAGTTGCAAGATTGCAACCGAACAAACATACTAAATACTTTGAAAAATACATAGTAGTGTTGGTATCTTATGATATGCCACAGAAATATATGAAGCTCTGATTAACCGGCTCTAAGAATTAAAAGCTGCACGTTCGAAGTAAACTTGGGAGTTTAAAAAAATCTGATAGTGAAATTCAATATTTATGTTATCATTACAATGGTTAATTAACCATCAACTTCGGAATAAATATTCTGGCAAATTTAAATATAAAGTTTGAGTGTTTCTTTTAAATAAGTACTACAGTGAACCACCATCAGTCTAAACAAATTTACCAGAAATTTTTTTATTTTTTTTTGTTTTTGATTTGATGCCAGAATGTTACTTTGGTTTTTTGTACAACTCAAAACATTCTATTACTTTTGTAGCTAATTTTTTATTTTGGGTTTTATGCAAACATGTTACTGAAATAAGCCTGTCCAATTGGTCCTGTGCCATTAGGATTTTTTAATAGTGTGACGTAATTTGCAACTTATTTGTGCACGGATTGTTTCTGATTCCGTGACTAAATGGTTCAATTTAATTATTTTGTTTTATCAAAATTACTATGATTTTAACAAAATTATTTTTTAAAGTAAAGGTTTTTTGTATTCTTTCGATTTTTAGCATTAATTGAAGATAAATAGATAACTATTAATTGAATACTAGTTAATTATTAATTAAGCAAATACCCTGCTAGATGGGAAAATAAAGATATCACGCACAATCCGGCAACAGCTGAAAACAATAATATCGTTTAGGGGCCATTTTTTATAAGAAAATGATGTTTAGGGACAAATGCATCCATTTTAATTCATTCGTGTATCTATAGCGTTATTTTGCAGACACCCTCCACCCCCTGAATTCAAAAGCATTGTAGATGTACTAGCTATTCAAATTTTTATGCTAGGTTGTGCTAGGTGCCTTTTATTTGTGCTAGCATTTTGGAGAAAAAATTCCAACCGGAGGGGGCTAGCGTTAATCTGGCCCCACCCCAATTCCAAAGCATTTTTATTTTAAGCTGTTGGTGTGCTAGCTATAAAAATTGTTGAGCTAGGTTGTGCTAGGTGCCCTTTATGTGTGCTAGCATTTTGGTAAAAAAATCTACTCGGGGGGTGGGGGGCAGCTTGACGAACCTCAATTCACTGGATTACTAGGTTGGCCTTGTGAAATTACCTAAATTGTTTGATTACTGGAGTACGAATGAACTATATTCCATATCATTGCTGAAAAAATTATGTCTCAAAATAGATTCGAGCTCTTGCTGCGTTTTTGGCATTTCGCTGATAACGAGAAGTCTGATGCCCATAATACTCTATCCAAAATTGAAAATATTATGAATATATTCATCTGCAATTTTTAGAGCATTTACACCCATGCAGAAAAAATATGTATTGACGAGTCTGTTGTTCCTTGGAGAGAACGTCTAATGTTTCGTCAGTACCTCCCCAAATAGAGACACCGCTGCGGCATTAAACTTCACAAGTTATGCGCAGAAAAAGGTTACACTTGCAACATGTCAGTTTACATTGGCGAATATTCTGATGGTGAAGCTTCTGAAAACTAAACAGTTGTCATGAAATTAGCTAGGTATACCATTAGCTTTCGAACTTCTTGACAAGAGAACCCATTTAGTACGAACTCCCCTATCCAACCGTGAATACCTTCTTGAAGAGGTTAAACGCACACAACTGAAGAAGGGCAAATTAATTGCGAAGGAAACTTCTGAGAGGGTGACAGTGCTGAAATGGAGAGACCAACGTGACGTGCTGATGCTGACTACTCGCCATCGCGGGGACGAAACCATGACAGTAAGGGTCAGACAGAAAGATAATTATGACGCCACTGAGGTCCTCAGTATACAATACAATTGTTTGTGACTAACTGCGCATCAAGCTACTGGGACCTCCTGTGACCAGATATGAGCCTGAGCACCACGTATAGTCTTGGCTGGCGAATGGGTACTACTCTGCAATTGACTCTCAATCGAAAAGACGAAGTGAGAAAGTTTATGATGAAGACAATATTGAAGTTTGGAAGTGTTTTTCTTAATTCAAGGCCGGCGCAAGACAGTTTTTTTTTAAGTGAATAGTTGAAGTAAATTTGATACGATTTGACTTCATGAGTGAGTACCCTATGTAAATGAATTTTCGAAAATATCAACTTTTTTTATATTTGGTAAACATGTTCATCATTGTAAATTTTATTACTCATAACTTTTAAAAAATCGGAAGTCTTAGTGATCGAACGGCTTATGTTTGAAAATCACGTGTGGATTAAATGTGTGAGTATGGATACCGACACCTTAAATTTTAGAAATTAAGCACTGCTTGGTACTTGTAAACAGTTAGTATAATATAACTATTCCGAATGAAACTTACTGTTTCTAGATAACTCGACAATATATTGAAAACATGCTAGAAATTCTAAGAAATTTGGCAATTATTAATATTAAATATCATCGTCAGAATGACAGAAGTTACATTTCATTTGATGCCTACCTGATATTTAATAATTATTTTTGGCGATACCAAGAAGTGACCTACCTCGTGATTGACTTGATATATGTGAATAGAAAAAAGAAGAAGTATGATATTGAAAATATTAAGGCCTAGATATAATTTGCCCTATTGGGATATTCTGGATATCTTTTACCCAATTAAGGTCAGTATAACTGTGCAATAATATAGAAAACCAGGAAAACTATATCTGCTGATCTTTACAATTATTACTTAAGAAGACAGTTTAAGAGTGGAGAACTCCCTAGATTTATCTGTTCATTGACAACTTGATATTGTGTGTTTCTTAAGTGTCTTCTAATTTCTAATTCTTCAAGGAAATCCTGTTTTTGTTTCTTATCACAAACATGCAGTACTTCTAGTTCTGTGTCAGGTGTCAATGAATGAATGTTTTGCATAGTGGGATTTCTCTGGTTGTTTTAATCTGTATGCTCGTAAGTGTTCACTGTATCTGATTTCAAAATTTCTAACCCAAATAGACAGCATTACATTCTGGACATTTAAATTTATATATAACAGACTTCTTGAATGGGGATATTTTTGTTTTTACATTTAACAATTCTGTACTCACCTTACTTCCTGTTTTAAAAGGAATTATTGTATTTGTAGCCAAAGATATAATCTTTGAACTATTATTAGAAATATATTTATGTCGTATCGGCTATAGTCGAACAATGAACAACGGCACTGCACTATAATCTTTCTCTGCAACTGATTCCCACTGGAGGTATTTATTTTCACTTGAATTTTTCTGTATTGTAATGTTTTTCTTATTTATTCACACGTTTTTATTATGGGTGGTATAAATTTATACACTCGGTAGGTTCACTCACCTAATTTATTTATTCACTACACAATTCACTAATTATATACACAGTATATCCACTTAAACTAATTTATATAAACACTTCACTAATTTATTTTCACTTATATACTATTCATTCCACGATGTCAAATTATAAACTAAGTCACTCTCCCTGATCGGTCCTTTATATATTAGTGCCTTTTTTACTAGATAATTCTAGATTGCGGTTTACACAAAAACAAATGGCTTTCTGGCATTTTCTAGATAAGACTGGTCACAAATACAATGTCTAGATAAGATAGTCGCAATCGTAACAGTTCTAAGAAATCCCTGCGCATCCGCCATAATTTTAACTTTCATACATGGTTTAGACAGAGTCGGATTCAGGGTCTACACTAGTATGCTATTTCGTAACATTACCCCCTCCTTAAATGGAAGTTCCTCCTGAAACTTTTGTGTAGCCGAGACTGGATGTTTGAATCGGCAACTGGTCCCATTTATACACTTTCCGATCTTATGGAAATAACAGGGCACCGTCTTCATCGGATACTGATAACGGGGGTTGTAGCTGCAAATTAAACTCTGAACACCGGTATGTTGGAAGATAACCTCTACCATGTTCCTGATGACTCTCCAATCCAACTGGTTACTCGCTATATTAGGCATAGCCTGTTTCTTCACGGTGGATTCTAACACATGGTCTCGGAGGTTTCGAAGTGCTTCGCACACATCGCGGTAGGTAGATCGATCTTGAAATTTATTTTTAGTTACCACGTAGAAAACGTACCGCGAATTATATTTCAGTTTCAGTGTCTTGCCAGGGGCTGGAATCTAGTCTTCAAGTTTTTCTAATTGCATGAACTTCTTTTGAAAGACGGATGCTAACCCTTGTGCGTTCTTGATACGGGTGGGGATGTTGTATGCCAGTGAATAATCTTCCGGGAGAGTGAACAAATCTTGTCGTTGTTCTGAAGTGACTCCATATCTAGCTTTCCCGGTACCTCCATACGCGCCCATAAATTCATCGAAGGTAGGGTCAGCAGGGTCGGGAAAGGCTAGTTTAACACCCGTGCGGAAAGCAAATTTTCCGCCCCCTCCCCCCTCGATTTGATGAAACACATATTTTTAAAATTTTGCAATAACGGTTATGTGGAATCAATTTACAAAGTTGAAATAAAAATACTCAAAGAAAAACTAATACGTTACTATATTCACTTTCATAATCGTGAATCGTGTGTAAATTAAAATACAAAAGAACAGAAGAAAATTATTTATTAAACATTATATTATAAAAATAAATATAATAAAAATTTTTTCTCAAAAAACATAAAAATTATATAATTCTACTAAATACAAAATAAATTTAATTAAAATTAACTTTTCTGGCATTAGTTTGCGAAACATCCTTAAGAATATTGTCAATAATAATATTCATCATTTGATCAAATTCTATGCTCAACATAGTCAGATTAACTAGGCGCTCTTGAAAAATACTTGAACGTAAATAATTTTTAATAATTTTTAATTTTGAAAAATTTATTTCACCTGTTGCCACAGTAACAGGAATAGTTAATAATATACGGAAAGTTACAACAACATTTGGAAAAATTTCAGACAAATAATTTTTACAAACAAAATTTAAAACTTCTACTGGCGAACTCTCTGAAGGAACAATTGGTGACAAAACACTTAGTTCATGGTGTAATTCTGTACCATTAATATCAGCATTATCTCCGTCTGTAAGACATAACTCGCAATGTTGACACTTTTTTAAATTCTCTTTACTATCCATATTACAAATACCGCTTATATTATACAAAAAAAGTTTCATCCACAATCAAATAAAAAGAGTTTATTTTAAATGATCGTGCTGGACCGTCCATAGGTTCATCTCTACTTTCGTATGTAAAATGACGTTTGATTTTTCTAGGTCGGATTGCTGCAATTTCTTCAAAATTAACTTCTACTTCTAAAGTATCAGCCAATTCTCTAGCATCTACAAGTACTTCTTCAAATACCCTGTCACACCTTATATTCTTCAAATATTTTACGGTTTTTGAAAGTAAATCATTTGAGGTTAGTATATTAACTGCTTTCTGTTGAAGAATTTTGCTGATTATATTAATTTTGTATAATATGTTATACCAGATCACGGTGCAACATATAAAAATAATTTTTTTAATGTTTCTTAACAAATTCGAAGCTGTATTTTTTCCAAATGCATCAATTTTGTCGTCAGTATACGCCTGATATAAAGCATCATATATGTTTCCAATTTCATAACGAAATGGCGTTATCGCTTCGATGCGACTTTTCCACCGAGTTAGGCTGAGCGGCTTCAAAGTCAAATTTGTGATGTTGTTTTTTGAAATTGTCCATCTATGTGTCGAACCCCCGAAAAAATTGTAAAATACCTGAATTATTCCAAAATATGATACTGCCTGGACACACGTAAGAGCTGCATCGTTAACAACTAAATTTAAAGAATGTGCACTGCAAGGAACAAAAAAAGCTCTAGGATTTACATCTAGTATACGTTTTTGCACTCCTACATGTTTCCCACGCATATTAGCCCCATTATCGTATCCTTGTCCTCTCATATTTATTGAAGGAATATCAAACCTGTTAAGTTCTTCTAATAAATATTCTGTTAAACCTTCTCCAGTTGAAGGATAAACAGGTATAAAGCCCATGAAAGATTCCTGAAATGTAACTTCTTTTCCAGATTATATATTTACATAACGAATAATTAAAGTCATCTGTTCCGTATGGCTCATATCGGGCGTGCAATCCAGCACAATAGGATAATATTTAGATTTAATTATGTCGTTCACTATTTTTGTTTTTATGCTAGATCCAATTATATTAATTATTTCATTTTGAATATCCTTTCCGAAGTAATGAACGTACATTTCTTTGGAAGTTGCACGCCGCAGATGATCAGCCATTATATTATCGAAAGTACTTATAATCTCTAATAGTTTCAAAAATTACCATTGCTTCTTTCGTACAATTTTTCAGTACTTCCTTGAAATGCCATATATAAACAACCAAGAAATTCTATAGCTGGAACTAAACGTTTAAATACTTCTGTCCAACGTTTAGCTTCAGTATTCATAATTTTTTGATGGTCAGCATCAATTGTTTTGCCCACTCGTAATCTCTGCTGGAATTCACACCATAACTGAAATGCTTTCATGTGATTGGGTGATTTTTATATAAATAATTTTTAATACCTACACGTGTTTTTAAAATTAATTAAATTTGTCTGAAATAGTTGGAAAACGATGTTATATTATATATAACTATAAATAATCTTACGTTTTGATGGCCTAGTTAAAAATATATAGTTTAAATATGCATACCTCTTGCAATTCGTCATTTGTTTTGATCTGCATTATATTATTTTCTGTTTGTTCTTTTTCCGCCTGTCCCTCAATTTCGACTTCTAAATGTGATTCACCAGATTGCGCTGTATAAGTTTTTGTGGTAGGCATAGTATTGGGTCCAGATATAACAGATGTCCCTTCTTGCTCCTGAGTTTGTTCTCTATTAGATGTGGAAGGGGTTTCCAAAAGCATTTAAAAAATTTTTGATTGTCGTTTATTTTCAGCTTCTATTTTTGCTTTTTTTTTCTGTAATACGCTCCTGACTGTTTTTTGTCTGACATTGCAGTAATTTAAGCAAAAGGTTATCCAATATCCTTCAAAATTTAACAAATATCACACAACATACACTTCCACTCTTCCACACTTCTGTAACACACAGAAGGTAGCAACTATTTATTTCTTTTTGAATTTGAAAATACCACCCTGATACCGGCTAGACAACACAAAAAATATTTATTACCTGCAGGTGGTGCGGTAGCGATTGGCGGCGCCTTTCAGTCCCCAATAAAATAACAGCGCTTGGGCTTGCTTATCTTCTGACCGACCGGCGCGGCGACGACGCCTTTCTTTGTCAATAAAATAATACCTCCCGTCTGTTCACGATCGGTAAGGCACAATACATCATAAGCAAATAAACTGATTGATATATTATGCACTTAATTCATACTGGATAATAAATCATTTTACACATTTTCTTGTGCTCTAGTTTATTATTTATATTTTTTTATATTAGACACTTTTAGTTCTTGTCAGTTTTTTATTAACTATCTCTTGATTTGGCGCTTCTAGATGTTGGCGCCCCGTGCGGGCGCACGGTTCGCACGGGCCTTCCGCCGGCCCTGAGGGTTAGACACATCTCGAATATGGTTTACTCCTTTCTCTATGCCATGGTCTCCTTCGAATGGCGCTAGTCGGTTTTGGTGAACTACTTTTGGTTTTCCGTTGAGGATCTTGCTTATGCGATATATAACATCATTGATCCTTTTCTTGACTAAGTATGGACCTTCCCAGGATTTTTGTAATTTTGGAGAAAATCCTTTTGTCCTCGTCGAGTTGTAAAACCATACTTTGTCCCCTTCTTTGAAACCGCCTACTGTGGCCTGCGTGTCGTACCGACTGTTCATTTATCCGCTGGCAACTTGAAGATTTGTTCGAACTAATTCATGAATATCGTCCAACCTTCTTCTGAATTGGATCATGTAGTGTTCTCCTGCTAGATCTTCTTCAGGCCGACAGCCAAATTCCAGGTCACAAGGAAGCCTCATTTCACGTCCAAACAAGATTTTCGCAGGTGTGACTCATGGACCGTGGACTCATTGACGGCAGAGAGATAAGCCAACGCGAATAGTAAAAGATACTGGTTCCACTTTATCTGATGGCTGGAAACTACTTTGGACAGGTATTTTCCAATAGTCCTGTTCATTCTCTCGACCATTCCATCTGATTGTGGATGTAATGTTGTTGTCCCGCTCTTCTTCATTCCCAGCTTCTCTCAAATCTCCTGGAATAGATGACTTTCGAAATTTCTTTCCTGGTCATTGTGAACTTCCATTGGTACTCCATATCGGCTGATAAATTCTTTGACCAATACATCCGCGACAGTTGTGGCATCTTGATTCGGGATCGCGTAAATTTGCACCCACTTTGTGAAATAATCCATTTTAACCAGGATGTATTTATCACCATTTTCTGTTGTCGGAAATGGTCCAGCGATATCTGAAGCAATCCTTTCGAAAGGGCTTTCAACATTGTACTGTTTCATGGGTGCCTTTTTCTTGCGGTATGGTCCATTACTCGTAGCACAAGTTGTACATTTCTTACACTAGCCCTTCACACCGTCGGAGCTGTTCATCCAATAAAACCTTTCACGGACTTGCTGAAGGGTTTCCTTCACTCCCAGATGACCTCCCGACGGACTGTCGTGTAACTTATTCAGTACCTCAGCTACTCTCGTTCTAGGGATAACTAGCTGTCTCCTTATCTCGGACCCATCATGGTTCTCAAAGACTCTTTCCAACAGCCCTTCTTCCAGGACAAGGGAGTCCCACTGAGCCCAATACGCCTTGAGTTTCGGAGAAAATCTTGACACATCTTGCCAGGTAGGTCGCCGATTTTCTTCCTTCCACTGCCAAATCTTCTTTAGGCAAGAATCATTCTCCTGATCTTCTCTGGTCCTGGAGGGTGACCATTCTTCATTGACTACTGTAATTCTTGAAACTCGAACTTCCTTAGATTTCGACTTGTTGCATTGTGAATAATCTACAGAGCATGACCGTCTAGGCAAAGAGTTGGCTTGTCGGTGATTCACATCAGCTGGATGTTCACCCCTGTCTGATTTTCCCTGTGGCTGTAGTTCTTGGTTTGCAGGAGTCATGGTGCGCTTACACGAACTACGTGCATGCCCTAGCTCGCCGCAATTCCAGCATCTGATCTTTCTCGGCTTCTTGTCCATCATACTTTTCATTAAACTGGCGAACTGGTCAAATCTGTCTTCGTTACCTTCTTCTTGGATGGTCCTAATTTTGTTATATCCCGAAGCCTTCGTTGCTGCTTCATATTCAAGAGCAGCTGTCATTGTGTCGACTAAGGTTTTCGGATGGGCTAAATGGAGCGTCCTCTGCATATCGGGGTCACGTAAGCCATCAATGAAGGCCCAGACATTCCATCATGTTCTGTGGTGCTGACGGATAAGCAAATCGAACTAGTCGGCCAATATCCACTTCATATTCTTGAAGGGATTCATCACGTTTCTGTCTTCGGTTCTTCAGCTGAGATTGGTACAAATGTTCTAGATGTCCATGACCATAACGCATGTCCAACCTCTTCTTTAGCTGCTCGAAGTCATCCGTTTCTTCGAAAGGTATCTTCTGAAGTACATCTAAGGCAACTCCGCGATGCGCGATGGTTAAGTTCACTGCCTTCTCCTTATCGGGCCCAATTATTCACTCTAGCGGCTGCTTCAAACTGTTTAACATAATTGGTCCACGACATTTTTCCATCGATCGTTGGGGCCTTGACTCGGGTAAAACTACCAATGTCTTCTAACTTAGAGTGTGTTTGTAGCTTGCAAGCCCAACAGAATTTTAATTATTTCAATCGTCCTTTCATCCAAAATTCACAACCCCAGTGGAGGAACCTTAACAATTTTCAAACTCAGAGGCAACCATTTTCTAATCAACCCAAGCAAATCCAGATATTGAGATTGAAAAAGAATGCTAAAGTCAAACACGATCAAAATTTTATCTAAGTTTTTAACACTTGTAAAAATCTATTCACCTATACTTCAGTATCCAGACTTTTTTAAGCCATTTGTTCTAACCACGGACGCTTCAAACGTAGCATTAAGCGCAGTATTATCTCAAGGTCCAATTGGTTCGGACAGCCAATTGCATACGCTTCAGGAACCTTAAATAACTCTGAACAAAGATATAGTACTATCGAAAGAGAATTACTTGCCATAGTATGGGGTTATTCCATTGCCTTTGAATAAATGGGGAACATAATATAGAGGTATAATTTCAAGTCCATTGATGCTGAATCCAAATTCTTTTTCAGTACTATTTCTTGGACATTTTTCTTTGGTTACCTTCTGCAACATATTTATTGCAGCACAATTATTAGTGTCTTGGTCACACACTGTAGCAATAATCTCCAAACCTATTTCTTGACATTCCAATATGCAGTCTTTTATAAGATTTTCTAATCTTAAACTTTTGATAGGACCAATGCTGAACGTGAATAAAATTGGTTGCTTCCACTGACTATACACTCCTTCCAACATAAATACATTCACATGACTAGCTAGTTGCGGTGACCGTTCATTACCAAAATCTTCAAGGCCCTCAATAATGTCTTGTCTTGCATTGTAGTGGACATAGCTGGAAATATGCATTTAATCGAAGAGAATAATACACATGTTATATGTTCCTTTCATTGTTTTGACTGATTTTTGCAAACTTTATTTATTCCAGTTCGATGGTATTTTATTTAACAAGTTAGTAAGAATTCTTCTAGAAGGAATTGCAACAATTTTTCTTAGTAATCGATATCTTTTTCCGCTTGCTTTCATTATCGTTAAACACAGAATGTTTTCATCTAGTGTAAATATTCTTCCTCTAGATTTGAAATGCTGCGTTCGGATTTGGGAGAGAATAAATGTATATGATAAGAGGTTTAGAGGCTTTTCTAAGTCCAGAAAACGTCTTTGCTCTGCGAACTTGTTGGCAATCGCACATTTTTCCTTATAATCAAGAATTCGTCTTGCAGACTGCACTACTCCACGATACAGGATTTTTTTTAATGGACTTAAATGTGCCTGTCTTGTAAAGTTAATTTGCTTAAGGATGCTTGTTGAAGTGGAAACTTAAAATCACAACCCGATTAGTATTCAACATTTGCAGGTATGTACAATAGTATATAATTTACATGTTCCTGAAGCCAATGTTTATGTGGAGCTTGCTAACCGAATAATTATAAAAGGACTATTGAATGAATAGGTATTTAATGGCAACCCAGCTTGTTCAAAGTTTACAATATTTTTATCTTAAAGAGATCTTTGCCGGATCAGCTTCAGTGTGGATCATTTCATCAGTTTCAACTGATTCCAAAACTTCTTTATTGGCTACAAAGAAAAAAAAGCTTTGTTTAGGTCTGTAAATTTAACATTAGTACCCCATTTCTCCAACCATTTCCTGAAGTAAGATAAGGTAAGGAAATTCCTAACATTATCACTCTCAGTACACTTTCATACAGTTCCAATTGGGTGTTGCAAGTATAATCATGATTGTTATTAGTTAACCTTTAGATAGACGTAAACCT